>CM064912.1:17658179-18097003 GCA_032727855.1 Quercus ilex subsp. ballota | reverse complement strand
ATCAGCTTTTTATTGGTAAGCTAAGAACAATGGTGGCCCCTTGTCTTTAGGCTTTTAACTTTTATTTTTGCCCCTTGTTTTGGGTTGACACTTTATGGCTTAACCTTTTATATATTTTAAGTAAGTGTTGGTGCTCATCGGTTTGACTTTTGAATCGTCAGTTCATTGCGTTTTTGTTGAATCGTAGGATAACCTCAACTCATCATTGAATCGTTTATTTGCTTTGATCTTGGGTTTGTCAGTTTGCTTTTGAACCGTTGGTTCACCATAGTCCATTATTGGGTCATCGGCTTACATTGAATCATCAGTTAGGTTTTGAGTCTAATGATTCATCGGTTACTCCATTTAACGCCTTCTGCCCTCCCCCCCTCCCAGCCATTGGGTCACATGTTTTTTTGGTCTTTGGCTAAGGTGAAGCATGTTAGCGTCCAAACCTTTAGGGCTTAGGCTTTACCCAGGAGCACGAGGGCACCCTTGATCGTTGGTTTGCCCTTAGGTAGGACTTAGGATTTGATCAGGTGCCCGCGAGCATCCTTGATTGTCAGTTTGTCCTTGGGCAGGACTTAGAATTTGATCAGGTGCACGAGGGCATCATTGATCATCGATTTGTCTTGTCCAAGGGCATCCTTGATCAGGTGCATGAGGGCATCCTTGATCCCCAGTTTGTCCTTGGACAGGACTTGGGATTTGATCAGGTGCACGAGAGCATCCATGATCGTCAGTTTGTCTTTCAGGAGCACGAAGGCATCCTTGATCGTTGGTTTGTCCTTGGGCAGGACTTAGGATTTAATCAGGTGCACGAGGGCATCCTTGATCGTTGGTTTTTCCTTAGGTAGGCCTTGGGATCTGATCAGGTGCACGAAGGCATCCTTGATCCTCAGTTTGTCCTTGGATAGGACTTAGGATTTGATTATGTGCATAAGGGCATCCTTGATCGTCGGTTTATCCTTCGACAAGACTTAGGATTAGATCAGGTGCACGAGGGCATCCTTGATTTTGATTAGGAGCACGAGGGCATCCTTGATCGTCGGTTTGTCCTTGGACAGGACTTAGGATTTGATCAGGTGCACGAGGGCATCCTTGATAGTTGATTTGTTTGCCCTTTAAATAGGGCTAAGAATTTCCTTATTATAGACAATAATAACTTCATTTGAAAATAAACTGAATAAAAATGTTGATAACTTGCTGTTTGATCAACTAAAAATCGGCTTGTCAAGTACTTAAACAAAAAGTTAAAGAAAAGTAGTAAAATAGAAAAGCGATAACATAAGCGATAGCATAAGTTGCTGCGGGTGTACTACTAATAGTATCTCCTGAGATGGTCAATGTTCCAAGGATAGTGTAGCCTTTGCCCGTCGAGTGTCTCCAAGTAGTAGGTGCCCTTCCTGTTGTAACCAACGATCTTGTATAGGCCTTCCCAGTTGGGTTCTAACTTTCCTTGTGCGGGATCTTTGGTGGCTGTAGTCACTTTCCTCAAGACAAGGTCTCCGATGCTGAAGTGTCGAGGCTTTAGCTTGGCGTTATAGTGTTTGGCCATAAGGTCTTGGTATCGGGTCATCCGTTGTTCAGCGGCTACCTTCACCTCATCCAGTAAATCCAAGTTCAGATGGATCCCTTCTTAATTCTTCCTTTCGTCATGGTGAGCTATCCTATAGCTTGTTATTCCCACCTCTGCTAGGATGACAGCCTCACTCCTGAATGCTAGTCAAAACGGTGTTTCTCTCATAGGCATCCGCACGGTTGTTCTGTATGCCCATAAGACGCTTGGTAGCTCATTCGGCCATATCCTCTTTGCCCCCTCCAGCCAAGTCTTGATCAGTTTGAGTAAGGATTGGTTTGTAACCTCAACTTGCCCATTGGCCTGTGCATGGGCAGGTGAAGAATAGTGGTTTTTTATCCCCAACTGATTGCAAAAGTCTCTGAATGCATCATTGTCGAACTGTTTGCCATTTTCGGAGATGAGAACTCTAGGAATCCCGAACCTGCAGATGATGCTCTTCCAGACAAAGCTACAAACATTCTTCTCCACGATGTTTGCCAGTGGTTCTGCTTCTACCCATTTTGTGAAGTAGTAGATCCCTATAACTAAGAATTTGAGTTGTTGAATTGCCATTGGAAATGGTCGCATGATGTCCAGTCCCCATTGGGCAAAAGGCCATAGGGCGTTCATTGGGGTGAGTGGTTCAGATGGTTGCCTTACGACCAAGGTTGTTAAAATCGAGATCCTACGTGGGATCGTTGAAGGTAGGTGGGATCATAAATCATAGGATCAGATTGTAAATCGTAAGATCCTACATATTTTCATATTTAAAACAAAAAACACATTGATATTGTATGTTGAATAATCACGTAAATTATAAATTCATCCATAAAAAAACCTAAGATTTGCATCATATGATGTAATTTGCATGTCATATATCGCTAAGTCTATACTAACGAAACAAATATATTTAAGCTTTGACCCAATGTATCTAAAAAGTTCAATAAATGTTTAATTAGCAACCAAATGCCAAAATATTTATCAAAACATATGGAAAATATTTTCCAAGTTCTAAGTTCCAAGTTTGAAATCCAAAATAAGTTAGCAAATTGAAACTAGCTAACTACAACATGAAATCCAAAACCAAGATGAATATTAAGGTGAAGTGAACATTTAATTATTCTCATTCTAAGATTCTTATAAGCACTGTCCTAAATTCCTAATCATTATTATCCATTTCATCATCTATGTAGACATTATATATTTGTATGCTAGAGCTGCAAAAGACATTAAGATACAATTTCACACTCAACTATTCAAGTTATACCACTCAGCAACAATTAAAAAGCATGCTCAAAAAAATCAATCAATCAATATACAAATACAACTGTACAAGCATAATTGATAAAATTATATATAAAATATATATATATATATATATATATTTTAGTAATATTAAAACACAAATTAGTATATTGATCAAACAAATTTAACAACATTATAGCTTAAAAGGCAATAAAGCCAACATCAAATTCTTCATTAAGAAATGAAGAAGCATTCCTTCATTTTGATTACAAGTGAACTAGAAATTAGAAAACATTTGCTTAAGTTAACATAATTTTATAAAAATAAAATAAAAAGTCATACCATCACAACATGAAAAAATAAAAACTCTTAAAGCTTCATCAAAACAAAAAATTTATCCCATTAAAAAAAAAAATTTATATTTTTGGTAGGATCGGTAGGATCCCATACGATCCTACAATCCTATATGATCTTACACGATCCTACCATTTTTACGGTCCTAGTGCGATCCTAAACACTTTGGTGAGGTGGGATCGTAAAATTGTGCGATCCTACAATCCAGATTGCGATTTTGACAACCATGCTTATGACATTGCTGAAGCGTTGGCATCTATCACATGCCTTCACGTAGGATTGGGCATCCTTCTATATTGTAGGCCAATAGTATCGTGCTCGTATGAGTTTGTGGACTAGTGATCATGCCCTTGAATGGTTTCCACACACCCCTTTATGGACTTCTCTCATGATGTAGTCCGCTTCTTCGGGAGCCAAATACCTTAAGTATGGTCGGGAGAAGCCCCTTTTGTAAAGCATATCTACTATTAGCATGAAGCGTGCTGCCCAAACTTTCAACCATCGGGATTCCTCTCGATCTTCAGGAAGTGTCCCTCTTTTTAGGTAAGCAATGATCAGGGTAGTCCAGTCATCGCTCCCTAGAATCATCTGTATCTCTAACTCTTCAATGGCAGGGTACTACTAGACGAAGGACAGGATTCGTTGATCAGCCGTACTATGTTCGCGCGGATGCAGCTTTGGCCAATCAGTCGGCGTGTTCATTCTCTCCTCTTGGGACTTGTAGAAATTTAACCTCAAAAGTTTGATTCGACCGTCTCCAAACAAGATCAAGATACTTTTTCGTTCGTTCACCCTTGGCTTCATATTCCCCATTGATATGCCCGATGACAACCTGGGAGTCGCTATGAAGGACAACTGACGAGGCCCTAGCTGCTTTGGCCAGATTAAGGCCCATGAGAATGACTTCATATTCGGCCTCATTATTGGTCATTGAGAATTGGAGTCGGATGGCGCATTCAATGTTATCCGCTTCGGGGGATTGGAGGACCACTACGATGCCTCTGGCCCGTTTATTAAACGATCTGTCCGTTTGAACTTTCCAAGGGGATCGTTGGCCTCGCTTGTTATGAATTTGGCGATGAAGTCAGCTAAGGCCTGGGCCTGGATTACGGTCTTCAGTGCCGTATGTTGAATTCGCTTAGTTCTACTGCCCAAATGACCAATCGTCCGATGGCCTCCGAATTATCCATTGTCTTCTGAAGAGGCTTATCTGTTTGAACTACTATGGTATGGGCTTGGAAGTACAGCCTGAGCTTGCGGGCTGCTATGATCAGAGTAAAAGCTAACTTTTTCATGAGGGGATATCTTGCTTCTACTCCCCCTTAATGCTTGGCTGGTATAGTACACAAGCAGTTGTACGCAATCTTCTTCCCGGATCAGGGCTGAACTGACGGCCATGGGGGATATGGCCAGGTATAGGAAAAGCACTTTGTTGGGTTTGGACGGACTAAGGAGTGGTGGGGACACTAGGTATGCTTTCTACTCTTCAAATGCCTTCTGGCATTCATTGGTCCATTCAAAAGCTCTCTCAGAATTCTAAAAAATGGCAAGCATTTGTCCGTCGCTTGTGAGATGAATCTGTTGAGCGCTGCGACTCTTCCATTTAGGCTTTATACCTCTTTGACGTTCTTCGGGGGGCTCATCTTTAGGATCGCTTGGATCTTATCGAGGTTAGCTTCGACACCCTATTGGGATACCATGAAGCCAAGGAAATTTCCTGACGATACCCCGAATATACACTTGCTGGGATTGAGCTTCATCCTAAAAGACGAGGAGTTTCGAATGTCTTTCTAAGATCATTTAGGTGATGATCCTCTTTCTTGCTTTTTACCAACATGTCATCCATATATACCTCCACGTTCAGTCCAATCTGCAGGACGAACATCTTGTTCACGAGCCTTTGGTATGTTGCCCCTGCATTCTTTAATCCGAAAGCCATGACCTTGTAGCAAAAAAGTCCTTGGCTGGTGACGAATGATGTCTTCTTTTGGTCCGACTCCTCCAACTTAATCTGGTTGTAACTGAAGAAAGCATCCATGGAGCTTAACAACTGGTGCCCAGCAGTTGAATCCACAAGGAGGTTAATCCGTGGGAGGGGGTAGCTATCCTTTGGACAAGCTCTATTTAGGTCGGTGAAGTCCACGCACATTCTCCACTTTCTGTTTGCTTTCTTGACCATGACCATGTTAGCCAACCACTCAGGGTAGTAAACCTCCCTGATAAAGCCTGTGTCCAACAACTTACGTACTTCTTTGGCTATAGCATTGTCCCTTTATTAAGCGAAGACCCGCTTCCTTTGGCAAACGAGCAGAAAGGATTGGGAAAAATTGAGTAGGTGAACCATGATGCTTGGGTCGATCCTAGGCATATCTTCATGGCTCCAAGCGAAAATATATATATATATATATTACGCATTGATGTACAATACATTCATCTAAAATTTATGGTCAATAGGACACTGTGTTATTGTGTCTTGTACATGATATTTAACAAGACACTCGACATGGATATGAACGTTACATTTTTAACCAAAAAAAAAAAAAATTCCATCAAAATAGAAGGACAATTGTGATACCCCAATTTGATTGATTGTGTGATGTGTGCGGGTGTGTGATGAGTCCCACATCGGGTATTTACTGGGTTGAACTGGGCTTTATTAACAACTGCAAGGAGCCTCAATTGTGACTAGTCCTTTTAAGGTATAGCGCAGATGTGGCTAGCGCTTTTCCTTGGGTCGTTACATATGGTATCAGAGTCGGCCCGGTAATCCCGCGTGGGCTCAGAGACACTACCCCACAAAGTGGGCCCTAACGAGGACGTTATGGATTTAAGTGGGGGGAGATTGTGATGCCCCAATTTGATTGATTATGTGATGTGTGTGGGTGTGTGATGAGTCCCACATCGGGTATTTACTGGGTTGAACTGGGCTTTATTAACAACTGCAAGGAGCCTCAATTGTGACTAGTCCTTTTGAGGTATAGCGCAGATATGGCTATAGGTTCTGTAGATTCTGTAGACTTATAGGTTTAATCTTAAGATTATTTTGGAACAAGAGTGTGCTCATTAGGAATGTTAGTGTTAGAATTATTTGACCTTTCATAGTGTTTTTTTTTTAGGAGCGTGTAGGAATGATTATTGCACTATCTGTTTGGTTTTGACCTTCAAGGATATTTAAAATCTTTACTTTTGATATCTTGTTGTATTTGCTTAGAGAGATGGCTCCACCAAGGAGGAACACAAGGAATGGTCAGTCGGATATTGGCGGAACCACTAATCTTCAGGCTATTATTGAAGCCATTGGGGGCTTAACCAATATAGTGCAACATCAAGTAGGAGCCACCAATCCAACTAGTGCTTTGGAGAAGTTTAGAAAGCTTGACCCTCCTACTTTCAAGGGTACAAAAAATTCAATAGAGGCTGATAACTGGCTTAAGAAGATAGGAAGAGTCTTTAGGGCAATGGAGGTTAGTGATGAGCAACAAGTTATCCTTGCTGTTTTTGTATTGAAAGGCGATGCATTGGAATGGTGGGAATCCACAGAAAGGACACATGGGAGAGAAGTTATAACTTGGCCGCATTTTGTTGAACTCTTTCGTAAGAGGTATTTTCCCGATAGTTTAATGGTGCAAAAGGAAGCTGAGTTCATTCGCATAGCACAAGGTAATCAATCCGTGTATGAGTATGAGCGGAAATTTGCTGAATTATCCCGCTTTGCTCCACACATGGTTGACATAGAAGCAAGGAAGGCTAGGCATTTTGAAAGGGGTTTAAGGGAGGAAATTCAGGGACCAGTTTCCATGTTCAAATTGGAAACATATGCAGAGTTGGTAGATCGAGCTCTCATAGCAGAAAGAAATTGCAATTGTTTCTCAAAGGCCAATGATCAAGAGAGAGAGCCAAATCAGAGTAATTTTCTTAAGGGAAAGTCTAGTGAAAGTTTATTCAAGAAGCAAAGGGTGCCTAATTCAAACAAGAAGGCACATAAGACTTGTTCAAGATGTGGAAAGGCTCATAGTGGAACATGTTATTTGGAGTCGAGAGCGTGTTTTAAATGTGGCAAAACCAGACACTTTATCAAAGATTGCCCAGATTTGAAGAGTGAGCCAAGGGTTGAGCCTAATGATGTGAATCAAAGGCCAAAAATCCAAGGAAGAGTGTTTTCCATTACTGGGCAAGGTGTTGAGGAATCTAAGTCAGGTACCATCTCCTTATTTTTCTCTTATGAAGTGAAACAATGGTTGTTGAGTCTATGTAACTATTGTGTGGTTATGATAGTAGACAATATAATATGGATTGATTAGGAGCATATCATGTTGCTTTGAGTTCTACAACCTAGTGTATTTCCTTGGGGCGCTTTTGATAAATAAAATTTATATGCTAAGTTTAAGAAGTGACATTTGGTTAGATTAAGAGATATTTTTTAGGATTGTTTTGCAAATTTTAAGAGACAAGAGGTTGCGTGCTAAATTGTGAAAGTGTGAGTGCTGATTGATTCATGTGGTGTTCTTAGGACATATGATCTCTAGAGATGAAATTAAAGTGGACCCTATTAAGATTGAAGCACTAGTATATTGAGGTATGTTTGAATTTTTGAGGATGAAAATTTTATAAGAGGGGGAGAATGTAACACCCCATATTTTTTTACACCAATTTAATTATTATGCGTAAATTAAAAAGGAGGCTCACAATTAAATGGATTTAATTGATTTGGGCCTAGGATATTAAAAATAAGAAAATACTATGGAATATGAAGTCCAAGTGAGGTGGCATAAGTAATTATATGGGCCTTGATAAGCTTATAAATAAATAAAACTCTAGTCTTTTACCTCTTATGCTACACGTGCATAAACTTATGAGGCTTCCTTTTGCATCAGCCGCTGCACACTACTGATCCTCGCTTTGCTTCACTGTGGCTGTAAGTGGAGACTAAAGGTACGGCTCTCTTCTGCTCTAAACTTAGGAAGAATCTGTTAGTGGCGTACCTAATAGAAATAAAAATAGTGGCTGCTGTTATGGATCTAAGGCTAGGATTATGTTGATAGAAAAAGGGTGTTTTGTGGACATTATATGACCGTATATGGCCTCACTTAATATCACCACCCATCTGCCATGTATCTTCACGTTGTCCTTGTTCACTACGTGTCCAGCAACTTCTTTGTGTTTTGGTGGCATCAAGTGAATACTAGGCAATTGGATGGATAATTTAAGGTATATATATTAGGTTGATCAGATAGGTATATATATCACGTGGCTTCCAATACTAGTTTGAATATATATATATATATATATATATATATCTAATATTAGAGTGAATGGATATATTTATATATATGTTAGATTAAATTTCTAACACTCAGTACATGCTATAGATTGATATGTCCTACGGTTAGAGATTTTATGGATGCTTATATTTATTTTGGGTTTATATGATTTACAAGCATGTGATTATTTGGAAGCCAACTTGTACTGGGAGAATTAATTAACATAGAGATTTATATATTCGGCTCACTAGAATTGTTTACTAGGTATTGATTTTGGAGTACTTGATAAAGCATTTGAGTACTAGATTAGCTATAGTTTCAGAATAAGTAGTGAGATACAAATTTTAAGAGTGAAATTTATATTTTGTTGCTGCCTTAGGGTATCCAATTTTATTGAGTCGTCTTGTGCTTATTTTAGGTTCTAGTTGATACTGTTTCAGACAGTTGAAGTGAAGCTTTGTTTAACAACTAGAGGTAAGTGGACTTCAGAACATGACTTTTCTCAAGACGTGTATATTTATATATATCTTTTGGTAAAAATATATTTATATATACATAATTGCAAAAGTGAAGTTTTAAAAACTTATACCATTATCAATGCTTTATACATACTTGTCTTTTATTATTTCTTGTATACTACTTTGAAACTGTATATGTTAAGAATGACTCAAAACTATATTTTTGAGAAAGTTATTGTTATGTGATATATGATTAGTATTGGCAATATTGTAATAAAGTAGGAATGTTTTCAAACGGTCAGCTAGACAGTCTGCAACCTTTGCCAACACAGGGTTAAGTGTTGGTCTTGGGCCGAAGTAGTGTTATTGTGGGGTGGTGTAGTGTTATCGTTTGCTCTTTGGAGCCAGTGTTGCCTCTTTGAGGTTAGTGTTATTGTTCTCTATGGGAATCACCCACCGAGTGTTTAGCAGCTTATATATTCGTCTGACTAATGTTTTCCATATCAAACTACTGTTTTATTGTTACTGATCTTTATAACTGGAAAAAGACTGTTTATTGTCATAATATATTGTTTCTACCTATTTGGTGTATTTTGGCTAATTAAAGTGGTTATTATTTTATTTAATGATTACAGCGTTATAGTTAAATGTTCTATTCTTGACAGTTTTATAGAATATATTGTATCACTGTTAAAACTATTTGTAAATGTTTTGTAAAGACTATATTTTGTCAATGATACTAATGTTTTGTTTTGAAAGACATCCTCATGTTATGTAGTCTCTTATTGAGCTTCTAGCTCACCCCCCTTTTTCCACCATTTCAGATTAGAGCAGTGGAATATCTTTTGGTGGTAGATCATTGGAGGCATAGATTGAAGACTTCTTTTGGAGTTATGTTAGTTGATGGATTGTTTTAGTATATTTTTTTCTTAGGATAGTAAATTTGGCAATTGTGGAACTCTTTGAGATTGTATTTGGAGACTTTATTGTTAAATTTTTTATTTTTATGGATTTCATAGGAAAAGATTTTGATTATTTGAACTTCATTGTAGATATTTAATTACACTCTGTTCCATTATATTAGTGCTGAGTATTTTTAAGACAAGTTATGCATCTAAATCCTTGGCATGGGTTTGGGGGCGTTACAACAACGGTCTTTTTTTTTTTCTAGGAAGATTAACCGTTTAATAAATAGCCAATAAAAAACAATACAACCCCCCAAATTTAAAGAGAAAAACATGTAGCCATTAAGTAGTGATCTGTTAAAAAAAAGATCCACTTTGGTCTACTTCAATCCAATGTGGTCCTTTTAGTTTCGGTCCACTTCGACCCATTTCAATCTACTTTGGTTCACTCCACTTCGGTTTATTTTGGTCTAATACATTCATTTTGGTCTACTTTAGTTTGTTCAGTCCACTTCAGTCTATTTTGGTTCACTTTGGTCCTTTCGTTCTATAATCGTAAAAAAAATTCTTAAATAAAAATTCTCTCAAATGACCGATATATTATTAAAAGTACTAAATGAATAAATCTTGTCTTGCCTTTATTTTTTCCTAATTTGTACTACTGGACTATACTAGTATTTCCTCTTTCAATTTCATAGTAATTACCCTCCTACAAATAAAATGACCAATGTATCCTTCTCCCTTCCACTCCACTAAAACTAAACCACCCCCCCCCCCCCCCCCCCCTCCCCACACCCCCAATCCTTAATTAAAAAAAAAAAAAAAACTCTTAGCTTTAAACATAATATGAGCAAAATAAAATCAGCAAAGTATGTGTTTGCATTCTCTGGTAGGAATCTCTTTTTCTCAAATCAACTCCAAATTTCCAATTCAATATTTCATCTCTCTCTCTCTCTCTCCACTCAGGTCAAAAGCATGGCCAGGCAGACGTTTATCCATACCTACATGCTTACCAATCATTGCATTATACGATAAATAGTGGTGTGATTTAGAACAAAATCGTAATTTTAATATGAAATCAAAAAAAGTAAATCTTAAAACATTTTAGTGAAATCATTACTTGAAGATACTATTCTGTTAGCGTACCATATCTTCATAAATATGTTACATGTAGAAGTATAACCCTGATTTAGCTTGGGAGTCTAATTCACCTCTTCATCTACTAACCAACTGCCCTTCTTTTGGTCCCTCTTAGATTGGTCTATACCTAAAATTAAGTTCACCGCCATAGAAGTTAACTCCCCAAGTACCTGGGTTTACATGCTTAATTCTAAAATCAAAACTTTTCTTCCACATTTAAAGCCCAAAGTCCCAAAACTCTCTTACTATTTGCTGTACTAACTTGTGACTTAATTCGGATGTTGAGAAATAAAGAAATCCATGACCATGACCCGAACGCAATCAATCCCCTACAAATTGTCCAAGATGTCAAATATACATATTTTAACCATAAACAAGGTTGGCAATCTCTTGATCCCCACAAAGTTATCAAACCCAAAACCAGCTGTAGAGTCCACCTCCTCCAGGTATAGTGAAATTAAATTTTAATGCATTTGTAAGAAAAAATAGTGCCTCACTTGCAATCTTTTGTGGATATTGGAGTTTTAAGTGACAGCACCTAAGGGCGCTAAGAACAAGCGCAGAGTTTGGGTGGTGGGATATAATGGCCTTGGCAAGATTCAAGACTTCGTTGTAGTTCTCATCGTAGAATTCAATCATGGTGTCACAGACTACTTTTGTGATGCTGGGTGACAACATCGTACTGTGGAAGTTGAGATGTGTTTCTTGGTGTTCATTTTGGAGGGAAATGGGGAATAGAAAAGATGTGGTTCAAATCTATTGAATGTAAGTACATATGTGAAGAAAAAACAAAGGCCCGAAAGCCCAAGAGAGGAAAAAGGGAATGGACATATCACAAATGGGCCTTATGAAGATAAGGTACCCCACAAGGCCACAAGTAAGTTTGAAATCCATGCTCCTTAGGACTAAGTTGGACATCACGATCTGCAATGTGCAATTCAGCTGGGCTAAATTACCCATATATCTAAATGGGCTTTAACCATAAACAAGTATGGTTTATGTGGGGTGAAACATATGGAGAGAAACAAATGCCTAAAAGCCCAAGATCGAGAAAAAAACAATGGTACGAAGCAATCACAAAATGGGCCTCATGCCCCGCATTTCTCACCGTACTTTTTAATTGGGTTTTAAGACAGATCAATAATCAGACAACTCCTAACAAAAACTTAATAAATGACTCGTGAATTTCATGATCTGTAAAACTAAGCTGGATTTCTGATTTGCAATGAGCACTTAAGGCTGTGTTTGGTTCATGTAAAATATTTTTTTAAAAATAAATATTTTTCAGAAATGCTATTTTCGGGAAAGGAAAATATTTTCAAGTGTTTGGTTGCATTTCAAAAAATGCTTTGAAAAATATTTTCTAGTGTTTGACTATATTCTTGAAAATACTATAGAAAACACATTTTTCTACTTGTTGCTCACATTTTCTCAACTTCCAAACAATATATAATATCATTTCTCAGTCCACAAACACAAAAGAAACAAAACCAAAGAAAAAAAAATTATCAAATCCAGTCAGATCGTTGCAGTGAGGCAACTGGGTTTGAAGGCGAAGGCGAAGGCATGTGAGGCAAAGGCGATCGGCGTGGTGCGACTCGCCGGTGGACAGATCGACTCAAGGGTGGGTCAGTAGAGTGGGATGGGTCGGTGAGGATGAGGGATGGGTCGATTGGTTCGTGGGTTCGTGGCGCGATCTCACCGTCGCGTGGAGGGGACGAGGATGGCGATCTGATTTTCCGGCGCGATCTTGAACTCGATGGCGCGATCTCTCTCTCTCTCTCTCTCTCTCTCTCTCTCTCTCTGTTTGCACGCCTGAGTCCTTTCTCTCTCTCTTTCTCTCTTTGTGCGTCTGGTCATTCTTTCTCTCTCTTTCTTTCTCTCTTTCCGGAAGTGATTTGAAGGTAAAATACAAACGGAAATGGTTTTACAGGGTCAAAGGGCATATTTTCCGGTCAACGGAAATGATTTTCCGTTTGACCCAATTTTCCTTGCGCACCCAAACACCCTCATTTACGGAAAAGTATTTCCGGAAGTGATTTGAAGCCAAAACAAACACAGCCTAAGTTGGACTAAATGACCCCTAAATCTAAATGGGCTATGAAACCCACAAACAAGAAGGATTTTCCATAGGCTAAGTCTTACATTTTTTTATTGGGGGGGGGGGGAGGGGGGAATAGAAAATTTTAGGTTTTCCTCATATATGTTTGGTTGAGGTGAAAAAGCGGAGAAGTATAAAAAAAAAATTTTGTTTGGTTAAAAAGAAAAATGAAATGATAGAAAATAGTGTTTGTATAAATTTACCCTCATGTCTCTCCAGCAAAAAATAATAATAATAATAGTTTGTAAGAAAAAAACTACCATTAAAAAAAATTGAAAGTTTAAGCTTGAGAGAGAGAGAGAGAGAGAGAGAGGAGTAGACCAACATGAAGGGGAGAGGGACAAATAGGCAATTTCTAATACTAAACCCATTTTCTCCTCAATCTGGTAAAAAAAAAAAAAAAATCTAGCCACACAATAACAGCAACTAGTATCACAATCTAGACTTGAAAAGTCATCTCCCTTTTAAAGTGAGACCATCAACCTTTCATGAATTTTGCTTTTCCATAGCATTTTCCACAAATTACCACTACTCTGATTGATCCAGTCTCATGTTATCGTTTCAGCCATTAGGAAGAGAGATAAAAATTTCATCTAATAAGTGAGGATTACTACAGTGAGTGCTTTGGAAAAAAAAAGAAAAGAAGAGAAGATGGCATCAGTGCCTACTAAAAGTTTCAAGTATACGTTTTGATGACTTAAATCTCAAACTTTCTTAAGTGAAAAAATCATTATAAATAAAACCGAAACTGAAACATTAGCCAGACTCCCATTAAAAGCACACATACGCGCGCACATACTCCTTTCCAGTCAAACAAGATTTGTGAAAAACAAAGGGCAGAGTACCTATAACATATTTACAAAATACAGTCATCAGTCATGGCTGGTGCAAACATTGTGTTTGATGGACAGAAAAAGTGAAAACAATTCATGTCATTTAGATTGGTTAACTGCAATTATCATCATAAATGGTGAACCTTTATGATGATTATTGCAGAGATGCTTTTCTGCTCTTTTTATTTTATTTTATTGAGTAAATGGAAAACCTGATTGGCTAGAAGTAAATGTCAAATATGGCGAATATGGGGTAGAAATGGTGAACCTTTCATTCAACCAGGAAATTCTTAAAGAGTAAAAACTAGAAAGTAACTTTTTCCTTTTGTTACACATAACCATAAGGCCTCCTTTCTTATCTACATGCTCCTCTTGTATGTCTGTCCTTGTCAGATTCAGGTGGTTTGGAGTGCTACTGCTGTCCAAGTCCGCTTGATTTCTCATCTGATTTGGCCTCATTCTCTGCACTGGTACCAACCTTATTTTGCTCAGCAAGGCGCTTTTGTTTCGCCTCATTCTCAATCTGCCTCTGTAATTCCAGATGCTCTTCAAGCATTTTTAGATTTTTCTGCTCCTCAGGTGTAAGTTTCCTTTCCTCTTGCTCCAATTCATCAGTGGTTACAGAAGCAACAATCTCAGGATTAGGATTACCAGGATCATCTTCCCCATGTGCAGCCAGAAAGGAACTGAAGCACAACAAAGTTGAAAACATGATGAGCTTTATTTAAGCCTAGGGATTGGGAGCACATATGGCCACAAATTTACACAACTTACATGTGTTTTAGTCAATGCAAATGTTAAAGTGTGAACAAAAACAAAGACTTACATTTGCTGCACATTTTCCTGCTGCTCCTCACTACCTCCAGTTGCCTACAATAAGAAAATGTATATTTTTGGGACATTAGTTTGCTTAATCGATTCTCTTTGTTTTGTGGGAACTGGGAACTCCCTTCAGATCTTATATCTTTCTTTCTTTCTTTCTATTTCAAACAGGTATGCGTTTTATCAAACTTAATTAATTCCAATCTCAGGTGCTTTCCTATCTCTAGTTTCTTAATTTATTAGTCATATCCAATTATTCCATTCCTTATTAAAGGAAAAAATAATTATGTTACATTGCTCTGCATCTGCGAAGTTTATATCTTAATACCATTCCCTTTACACAATCTTCCAGTTTTGTTTCAACTTTTAACTCTAGCTCCTCCATATCTTAAGTCTTAAGCATCCAATTAAAGTATGTTAGTCCAATTTCTGTCATATTATGTTAATATTTAACATGTTTAGATGCTCTTATTTTCCCAGTTTTAGTTCCTGCCCTTTCTCCATTTATTCTGATTAATTTATACTTGGCTAGCTTATGACAACTGTAATTACCATAAAACGAAACAGAACAATAACCACTATACAAGACCTTAAATTCCTTTGCCTTTCTGTGATCTTTTTTCTTCTTTTTGACCTTGGATTTTCCCTGCCCTTGTCTTGAATTACCTCCTCCTTTGTCGGAGTTCTTCTTGTCATCGAGATTAAGTTCTGATAACAACTCTTTTTCTGCAGCCTTAGATTTCTCTTTGGCATCCTCATTAGCCAGATCCTCCAGGCGTGCCTATAAAAGGAGAATATTACACCGAAAACATCATATCATATATGGTGAGAAGGTAACTATGTGAAAACCTTCAACGAAAAAGCACTCAAAATCGAATACAAACCTGCATGAATGACTTCAGCAGGGGCACCATAATTGATTGGTAGCCATAAGAAGTTACCGTATCAATTTTCTTGCCCGTCTGCTTCATAGCAATAGTAGTTGTCCTGATTATAGAATCGAATTTGTAAAGCTGCAACAACAAACATACAGAAATTTAATCGTCCTATGGAATATAATATTTCATCAAGCAAAATATTTAATATCATACACAGAACTACACAGAAAGACATTGAATTTCACATCAAACAACTTGGAAAATTTGACATGTTCATAACCTTTTCAGCCAGCTCATCAATCTGCTTCTTGATCCCCAATTTTATTTCATTGTCCACATGATCTACTTTTAAAATATTCCATATGATATCCGACTCAAAAATATCACCATTTGTCCTCTCAATGTGTTTATGCCGCTCTAACAATAGATACTCGTAACTCCATGGTTTGTACCCTGAAATCTCTTCTCGTCTCTTATCTTCTTTAACACATATACTCTCCAAATTCTTCCATACCTTAATGTCTCTCAAATACTCTATTTTCTTTTCACAAAAGTTCTGCATCCGGTGAAATTCAGCCTCATAGATCTTGAAAAACTCCATCGCTTGACTGTTACTAGTTTCTCTAAAATTTGTCCACTGCATTAATCGCTCACTAATACTAATATTAGTACCACCCAATAACCAATCCACAATAGCATCGTTACATTCATCATCATTTAATACGGTTTCAGCATCAGCACTAGAAGTAATGGGGGCTCCATCATTCGGCACCACAAGCTTTCCGCGCAACATTCTCTTGTCGAAAACTACACAAGAGAAGTCCTCATTGAATACAATCTTCTCATGATTAGCCACACAAGTCATACCTCTAACCTCATCCCTTGCAAGACTGATACTGAGACTCTGTAACCCACAAATATTATAGAGATCATCCAAGAGCTCATACACACGATTAAGCTCTGAGATGTCAAGAAAGCATGCCGTGAGCACAGTGCGGTCCATCCAATGTTCCTTAAGCAGCTGTTCCGGGATTCGCTTCTTAAGCAGCTGTTCCGGGATTCGCTTCTTAAGCATTTCCATTATCAAGTCAATGAACACTGAAAGATGACTTGAAACAAAAAATCTAATCTTCAAGAACACACGTAACCTTGATCGAATTTTATCAATTATCAGGTCACGCCGGGTATCATCGCAATAAGGCCATTCCTTCTGGTTCATGAAAACTTCAGACTCTTCTAGGCCTTCATCTCCACGCTTGTTTCTTAACAAATCTTCCATCATTTTCTTAGCAGCAACCACGTCCACGGGTCTCCACTTTCTTGATTTAACGGTGTCAAATTCAATTTCCGGCTCGACTGATCGAAGCTCATCCGATAAAGTCCCTAAATGCACACTCTTCATATGATCCGCATTCAATTTGACTTCGGAAAACCTCTCACTGCAAAGACAACAAGTTGAAAACTTCCAATTTTTTTCCTCCTTCACATGCTCCACCGCCTGCATCACCACCGCCACAGCCGCCGGTGAATCTTTCTTAGCAAAATGCAGTAATAGCTCCAGACTCAGCAAATCCTTCTTTAGCTCCATACTCATCCTCTCTTTCCAGTAAGCATTGACTCTTGCCGCCACCGTGTCAACATTAGCCGCGACTTTTTTGACATTCTTGAGCTTTCTTATTTTGTTGTCCGTGTCCGACAAGGGTGTTTCCAAGTTCTTCCTCGCCGTAATAGCTCTCTGCTCGATCTCTTCCTTTCTGTCTTGTAGTTCTTGAATCTCGTCCTTTATCTTTCCCAAAGATTTACCGTCTACGAGATACTTGCTTTGCAGTTTGATGAGTCTGAGTTGCTTTCTGAGCGATTCAATTTCGTGTTCACCGTCAAGTTTCAATCTTTCTTCTACCACGGTGGGGTATTCGATGGCCAAGCCAGTGTCGCATGCTTCGATCACGGCTTCGAAGCCAGCATCGGCGTCGTATTGGGCTAATTTGATGAAGCTGAGGGCGCTGTGAGCGAGGGCGGAGTTTGTGTGGCGGGATAGGGTGGACTTGAGAAGACTCAAGGCTTCGGCGGGGTTTGCAGTACTCAGGGCACGATTGACTTCTTCGGTGATTGATCATCAACGTCGGAGGATTTCTCATTGTATTTATTAGGATTTAAGAAGGATCGATAATCACACAACTCATATCTATATAAAAAAAATAATCATAATCACACAACTCATAGCAAAAAACTAAATGAATGGTGAATTTAAATGGGCTAAAAGATGCATAAACAAGTGTTACTTCATGATTCGTAAAATTAAGTTGGATTTCATGATTTGTAATGCGCACTTAAGATTAAAATTCACAAGAAGTAGGATTTTTCGTAGGTAAAATTACTTATATCTTCACCGAGTTAAAATCTTATTTTATTTAGGCTTATAAACCATAAAAGTCTTAGGCTTTATGATCTAGGTCTTGTTTATGATGTTTAGACAGAGCAATCGAGGAAAAAAAATTTTAACCATGCAATATTAAGAACTACCAAGCAAGTAAGACAAAAAATTAAGGGACTGACTCCTCTCCTGTTTAAGTGTCTCATGTTTTCTCCGGTTTTTAAATGGATAAATGACACGTGGCATCTACAAAATCTAATGGTAAGATATAAGGCCACATCACAACATCATTTATTTCTATTTTACCAACACTCTTCAGCAATAAATCTATTGTTCACACCCCATGCACTGCACTTGGCAGTGAATGATAAGGATTAAGGACCCGTCATAAATCATGCCGGAAATATCATCGGATCTGAGAATCCATAAGCATAAACAGAGGGAGAGAACCCATAAGCACAAACAAAGAAAAAATTATATTGATTTTAAAATTAAAGAAACAAAATGGAGAAAATACATTTTATTTTAATTCAAACCAGACCCATGACTAAAACCCACTGTAGAAATGGCAAGAGAGAGCTTAGTATCAAACTACCAAGTTCAAAATCAACCAAATCCCAACAAAAAAAAGAAAGAAAAGAAAGATGAACAAACCAACAACTGCAAATCCGAACCAGTTAAACACACACAACCACAACTATCATTTGTTGTTCTTTTGCAATTTCTCAACCCATTCTTTCCCCCTCTCTTGCAGCTGTGTTTGTGATAGTTTCTCAGATTCGGTGTAGTGGTGTTCGGTGTGTGAGTAGTGGGTTACGCTGAAGAGTGGGGGTAAAAGAGAAATAAATGATAATTTGATGTGGCCTTGTTTATACCGTTAGATTTTATAGACGCCACGTGTCGTTCATCTGTTTAAAAACTGGAGAAAACATGAGACACTTAAACGGGAGAGGAGCTGGTCCCAAAAATTAAACCTATGCACAGTACAAATAGAGTTGTATATCAAAGTAAATGAAATATTAAGGGGTTCGTGAATTCACACAAATGGTTGCATCGTCTACAATCCAAAACTAAATTAATTAGCTCATGTTACATGTAATGGAAGAATCATGCTCTAATGATCATGAAAGTATATACTTATTTAAGTCATCAATAATTTGTGTATCAATTGGTTCATGTTAATGACTAAACTGTACGTGCAAGTATCACCATTCCAATTGAGGATAATAACACCTCATTCCTTAAGTATCAAATTATGTATTGTAATTCTGATTAAGTTGTTAACAAATCACAAAATGGGCCTTAAGCCTGATAAATAATTGTACGATTCCAAACGACCCGTGAATTTAAATGGGCTAAAAGACCCACAAATGAGTGGTACTTCATGATCCCTAAAACTAAATTGGACTTCACGATTTTCCATGAGCATTTAAGTCGTTCGGCAAAATGACCCATGTACCTAAATGAGCTACAAGACCCATGAGCAAGTTTGTAGTGGGCTAAACTACCCTTATTTTCATTGAGTTAAAATACAAATATTTTACTTGGGCTAAATGAGAAAGACCCATAAAAGACCCAAAAGCCCAAGAGGTGAAAAAAAGGGAATTAAAATCTGCATTTGTTTGTCCAATTCATGCAGTCAGCACTATATAATGCCAAGAAAGTATAAATAAGAAGTGGGTACTGCTTCAGCTTGTGTCATATTCACACCAGGGCATGCCTATATAGGAGCCGTCAAAGAGTACAATGTTGAAATTATACTGTCATATGTATCGTAAGTCTCAAATCTGAAAATTTTGAAAACAACGACTCTTAAATTAACATGAATTCTCAGTTAAAGACTAACAATATCCCATTAACCATCTCCATCTCAATCCATTAACTGATTGTTTATTTTTTTTAAAGAGTTTTTGACTCTTTGTGAACTCTTTGAGCATCTTAACACATACTATCATTTTATGTTTCACTAGTCGCTAACCCACATTATGCGTGGAAAGGTTTTATATAAATGTGAAACATGTCTAATATATGCACAATTATCTTGATTTCTTTTTCTTCTTTTGTTAAATTTCTTTTCCATTTGCCATTTAAGATGTTGCTATAGATTATTTCAATCAAATGATGGTGTCTTATGCTAACCCAAAATAAAATTAATTTTGCCAAATTCAACATTAACATCTATTTGTCAATTACTGATAACTGAACAAAAGAATATTGCCAAAATCCTATTCATTAATTGCTTTACCTTCTTGAACTTCCACACTAACCAAGCAAGGGGTTTTTTTTTTTTTTGCTGGGGGGGGGGGGGGGGGGGTGTGAAGGCATTTGAAATTTAGCAATATGGACCATCTAGTCAAATTAAGTTCAAATTTAAAAAATGATTTACTCAAATTTTGAATAACATTAAAATCCCCAAAACCAAATATTTTCTTCTTCTTCTTCTTCTTTTTTCCTCATAATTTTCCACCAACCAAAATGAGAAAAGAGCCGAGTAATATAATACTATTATCTAAAAGAGATGAAAAAAAGGAAAGTGGAATTTTGTGGAGATTTCAATTTTTTTATTAAAAAAAATGGAATGCATGAGACTCCACCAATTTACAAAACCATGCAAATCTTAGTTCAAGAAAATAAAATATAAACCATATCAGATTCATAGCCATAAAATCATCAAATTATTGTAGCAAAATTACTATTTAAGCGGCGGGGGGGGGGGGGGGGGGGGGGAAATCATCATTACAAAAATACATTCATTAAGTTAAAACAAAAATTCTCATCCAATCAAAATCAAGACATTCCCCAATTAACATACACTACCAGGTCTGCCTTAGGACCTTAGGCATGAACTCAATATGATTTTATTTGATTAAGTCAAATAGTCTTTCATGCTACAAGTTTTCAGATTGAGCTTATTTAACTGAATACTTGTTTATACTTTTTCAATTGCCACTTTCCTTGAAAAATTAAAAGACAATGTATGTGAACTATCAAAATTCTCTTATACTTTAATTAATAATAATATTGAAACAGCTAAAAAAGTCAATACGATCCACTTCTTTGGCTCTTCCTCTCCTCATTTAAGTGAATTACTTCTTCATACCTATTCAACTGCCATTTTTCTTTAAAAAATCAAAAGACAGTATATCCAAACTATCGAAACTCCTATACAAATAAATTATTAGTAATTTTAAAGTAGCTGAAAACTTATTAATATCCATGCCAGTTATTTGACCTTCACATAGTAAAAGATGAAATGAAATGTTGGGAAATGGGATTTTTAAATTGGGCAACTTTATTTTTTTATGTAATTTATATTTTTACGTCATCAGCCCCATGATCAGTGAAATATCCTATGTAGCAATTGAAGAGAGCATCTATGTGCGATTTTAATTATATGAATTTGTTAATGAATCATGTGACTTGTTTAAATAATACACATGGATAATCTTATAAACCACCACGTAATGTGTTTGAAAATTATAGATAAATGTTGGAATTGATACAAATTGGTGCTTTTGCAATTATGATAAAAGCATCTCCTGATGAAGGCTATGAAAGGAACTAGACAGTTATGATAAAAGCATCTCGTACTCAAGCTAAGAAACAGATATGTGCTGGAACAACTTATCTACCTGTGGTTCCAGATGAACAAAGTATATTAGTCACGGATTCCACTGGTTGATAGACTGGAATATAATTATTAATTTGATCTGCCAAGAAGAGAATGTCATTACTGTAATTAATTCTTTGGACATTCTTTGCATGATGATACAAACGTGGACCTTTATTTTCATTAAGTATTTTGTTGGACCAATTTGACACCATTGCTGTATGCATACCTTGGATGGTGATTGGCACTAGAAAGAAATTCTTTCCACGATAAATCCTGTTCTCTTAATTGAATGCCCACATCATTATCAATCACAGGGAGCACTATAGCTTTTATAAGGAGCAGCTTCTACAACTCGACTGCAAGGAGAAAGAAGAATAGCCATGATGATATACAAAAAGTGTACTATTAACCTGTCCAGTCTCCAATCAACATGGTAAAAAAATTTCAGATGAGAAAAAGGAATTAACATGCACAGATTCATTTCCATCTTGGGTAAGTGCTTCATGTTAGCTAACTTTCATGAAGTGCCTACGAGAACTACTTAAAAGGAAATTGGTGTTTGGCATTTGGCTTTTGCACAAAAACTAGCATTTTGTAAGGCTCAGGTAGGGTGAATCCATCATTCACACACACACACATGGCTTGTTGCTTTAGATCTACCACCTGACAGAGAGAAGGAAGTTGCTAATCTATCTTAACTATACAATGACAGTCTTTACCTATAGTTCCAAAAAGAATCTACATAATTAAATAACTTCACGCTTGTGCTATCCACTTAAAATTTTCCTAAAAACGTACTATTCAGCAAATTTTGCCAAGTCAAGTACACAATGAAAGAGAACAAGTGGAGGAGATAATATGAAGATTAAAAAAATAAGAATAAAACCTAAGAATAAAGCAAGATAATGAGTGGAGGTGAAAAAACGTTAGTTATAAAAAAATAAAATAAAAAATTTGTCATCAAATGTCAATGTCAGGTACTTCGTTACTTGAGATGAGATATGTGTAACAAAAATATTGTTAGAGATATTATAAATTGGATTTTACTAAATAGGGCACACATTAGTAAATTATTTTAGAAAATTTTTTATGAAAAAATGAAAATTTTATCAACTTTTTTGACAAATTTTTTAATTTTCAATAAAAAGCTTCCTGAAAATGATTATTAATATATGTCTTAAGGGCATACATTAACCAGATCTAAATTACAAATTTTACTATATAGCTATTGGGTGTCTCTAATCACAAAAATAATAGTTTTATTTTTATTTATTATTAATATTTACCAATTACATTAATTTGTAAATAATAATTTTATTTATTATTTTCATAAATTTGTAAATAATAATATTTACCAATTACATTAATTTTCGTATTAAGATAAGAGTACATTCTCATATTTGAGTTATATTGGTTTGTTGTATTGATTTAACTAATGATTTTGCTTAATAAGTTTGTTGAGAGGTTTAGGTTAATGCCTTAAGAAGATGAAGCTTCAGTTGCTGTAATAGATGGGAATATCAAGGCTTTGGGAGAAAAATATAATTAGGATCCTACAAACCGACTAAGCAATGGGAGCAATTACATTATTAAAAGAAGGATCGATAGAGACCTTAATTTTCATGGAAGAAAGGACGTCAATGGTAATAGACGTGGGATGCCTACCAGCTGTGTGAAAATGAGATATCTATAGAGTTATCCCAAGATGACAATTGAATAAAGCAAAAATTGACAAATGTTATAATTGAGATGCCAAAGAGAATGATGATCAAGATTGACGTGATATCTTTCCAGCAATTTAAGTATTGGATCTTAATAACCAAATTCCACTTTGATGAACTGATTGGACAAGAAATTTTTTCTTTATTTTGATGGTTAGAGTTTATTCTCAAATGACATTTTGAGATGAATGTTGTATATTTGATCAATCTTTTTTATGTCTATATTCAACCTTTATTTTGTATTGAAATTATAATCATTTTTCATTTTCAAGTGATTGTACCTTTAAGTAAAATAAAATATAACTTTTGTTAAACTATCCCATACATCACACGGGTTAGCGACTAACTAATAATTTTTAAAAATGCTATATAAATAGCTAGAAAGGTCATGCAAATTGCACCACCAAAAATCTTCGATATCTTCTAATTTCAAGCCATTTTCCAAATACTAAGCTCTCTTTTATTCTAATGGCTCCAACTGTTGCAACACCAATCAGTGAGTCCTTAGATATCACTGGCTTTGTCGTAACCAAAGGCAATGGAGTAAAGGGTCTTTCAGAAATGGGGCCTAAAACCTTACCTAGGGAATATATCCACCCCCTAGAAGAAAGGATTAGTGTGAACAACATCATGACTCTTGAGTCTATACCAATCATTGATATGTCAAACTGGGACGAACCAAAAGTCTCAGAATTAATCTGTGATGCAGCAGAAAAGTGGGGTTTCTTTCAGATTATCAACCATGGACTGCCCATTGAAGCGCTGGAGAATGTGAAGGATGCAACACATAGGTTCTTCAATTTGCCAGCTGAGGAGAAGAGACAATTTTCAAAAGAAAACTCACCTTCCAACAATTAATGTGCAGTTTGGCACAAGCTTTAGACCTAAAGCAGAGAATTCTCTTGAATGGAAAGATTACCTTAGCCTCTTTTATGTGTCAGAGGATGAGGCCTCTGCATTGTGGCCTCGTGTGTAAGTAAAAAAGCTTAACTTAGCTAAATTTAGTTTTACACAACAAATACATGACGCATAGATACATTCATACCTAAACAAAACACTCATATTCATATATGAATCTTCATAGATACATGTACTTCCATAGTTACTGTGGGTACCTTAGGCATGCTATGCAACGTCCTAGGCATGCTTGGCAACGTCCTAGGCTGTCCTCGGCATGCTTTGCAACGTCCTAGGCATGCTTTGCAACGTCCTCGAACAGGGTCCTAGGACGTTGCAAAGCATGCCAAGGACGGCCTAGAATGTTGCTAAGCATGCTTAGGATGTTGTTCGAGGACGTTGCAAAGCATGCCGAGGACAGCCTAGGTCGTTGCCAAGCATGCCTAAGGTACCCACAATTACAGAACTAGTGGTCCTTCGCTTCAAAGCTTATAAGGCAGAAAGTGGGGGAAGACTCTTTCGACATGGGACTCCTAGGACGGTGTCCTAGGACATTGCAAAGCATGCCGAGGACAGCCTAGGATGTTGCCAAGCATGCCTAGGACGTTTCATAGCATGCCTAAGGTACCCACAGTTACATTTTAGCTTTAATTGTAAATTGCTATCTGATCATTTTGATTTTTTGTTCTTTAAGATTTTAAAAGTTTGGATTGTGACCCCCTAAAGTTATATAATACTTTAATTTGAGTCATTTTAATTCTACTCATATTGAGTATATAAGGTGTGTTGTGGACAAAATTTTCGCGCCACATGAATTTATTTCATTGGCAACCCGCACTACATCAACATATTATGGATTTTGGCAAAATCTATTTTAAAACCCAAAAAAGCCCATATTTACACAAAATAACGCTAAAGCCCACTGTCCAAAACCCATGGCAATATTATCTCATCAAAGTCTATGATTCAAGCTCATGGCACAACATCTCATTTTTGGATCATGATCTAAACTCATGAATCTTATGGGGGGAATTTTGGGAGTCGTGGTTTGGAGGGCCAAGAAGTATGTTTAGTAACGCTCCAATGATTCAAAGTTGATAAAAGAAACATGCTGCTTGACATGTCTTTTCCAATTCCTTGAACTCTAATGAGTCAGTATGCAATAGGTAACCTCTGATAAGCCTTTCATATCACATAACACTTAAAATTATAAAACTCTCAATTGCTCTTTACCTAAAACTTAATGTTCATCATATAATCTAAATTATATTTTCTCATATAAATTATATTATTATTTTCATTTAAATCAATATCAAATGCATGCCTAAATCTTATTGGCTATCTCTATTTAAAATCTCATACAATATTAAATGCCCTCCTTACTCTCTAAGATTTGTTTAAAACACAAAAAGATCATAATTACTGTTAGGTTCTAAGGTCTTAGGAATTTATGTATTTAGAACTCTAATTTGTAATGTTGGCAAACCATGATCAAAACATTGTATTTAGTCTTGTTTAGGCTTGCTCAAAGTTGGTTTATTATTGTAAGTTGGAATCGAGTGACTGCAGAAGTTCTTGGGACTTTTGGCCTGGCTCGATCGATCAAAGAATAGACTCGATCGATCGAAAATCGCACAGGTTGATTTTTCTGCAGAATTTCCAACTCAGCCCTACTTCATTAAACGTTTAGGGTTTTATGTTTTTACCCTAGGTATATAAACTAAACCCTAGCCACGTTTTTGAAGGTTGTCCATATTGCTTTGTTGCTCATACATTGCTATTTTGTGTGAATCTCTTGTGAGATCTTTGAGGAGCTTTCCTTTACACAAAACTTAGAGTTTTCAAGGTAGAGATGATTTCAACATCTTGAAGATCATTACAGTTGCAACCATTGGAACTTAAAAGAAAAGCAAGCGGGGAGCTTGTAGTTGATTGAGGAATTCAAGAAAGAAGTAGTCCGTGGATTCGGAGCCTGCGCGTGGTCGTGTCAGGAAGTTCTACTGGTGGGTAGCATTAGGAAGTCGAGCGGGGAGCTTGTAGTCCTTTTGTAAGAACTTCAATTCTTTCATAGTGAATTCTGTTATGCCTTGAGGATCGGTGGGTCAAATCCTCCCCAAGTTTTTACCGTGTGGTTTCCTGGGTGATCATATCTTGTGTTCATTTATTTTCCGCTGCATTATTATTCTTGATATGATTGTTTGATTGCTTTAACCTAGAATTGCATAATTAGACTAAGTAACAACTTGGCTAATTAATCTAGGCTACGCAATCTGGTTGTTTAAGGGGTCTAAATTCCTGTCAAGTGGTATCAGAGCAGGTAGCTCTTTTTGTTTGAGATTTTTAATCTCTGAGCTGATCCTTGACCCCTGTTGTCATGGATTCTTGGAAAATTTTTCTGCTTATTTGTCAACTTATCTATTTGTCATCTTTGCCTTTTGTTTTTTTTTTGTTAAATCTTTCTTTAAGTATATTGGCATAATCACATGTGATAAGAATTATGTATGTTATACTGCTTTAACCGCCTTAAAGGCACGTGATTCTTGTCTTTGGTATTTGGATAGTGGTTGTTCCAGGCACATGACAGGAAATAAAGGTTTATTCAAAACTCTCTTTGAAGGAAAGATTGGGACAGTCACTTTTGGAGATGGAAGTAAATCTGTGATCAGAGGCATTGGTACTGTGGACATTCCAGGATTTCCAGTGTTTGAAGATGTTTGGTATGTTGATGGATTAAAGGCCAATTTACTCAGCATAAGTCAGATTTGCGACAATGGATTAAATGTTCTTTTCACCAAGTATGAATGTGAGATACTTGATGGAGGAGGTGACTGTATGTGTGTTGGTGTAAGGACAGCTGACAACTGTTATGGCATAACACCAAGTGTAAACAACAAATGCTTTAGTGCAAAGATTGATCAAGTTGATTTATGGCATCAACGGTTGGGGCATGCCAGTCATAAGCAATTAGAGAAGATTTCCAAGTGTGAGGCAGTTATCGGTTTACCTAAATTTGAGAAGATTGATAAGTGCATTTGTGGACCATGTCAGATAGGTAAACAAGTAAAATCCAAGTATCCATCTGTGACTAGTGTTCAAACTTCAAGACCTTTAGAGTTATTACACATTGATCTCATGGGTCCTGCCAGAGTTCAAAGTTTGGGTGGAAAGAAGTATATTCTAGTTGTTGTGGACGACTTTACTAGATATACTTGGGTTGTGCTTTTGAAAGATAAAGCTGAGGCTCCTGAGAAGATGATTCGTCTATGCAAGAAATTGCAGGTTGAGAAAGATGCTGTGATAGCCAGAATCAGAAGTGATCATGGAAGAGAATTTGAGAATACCAAGCTGGCTACTTTCTGCAATGATCAAGGCACTCACCAAGAGTTCTCATCACCCAAGACACCTCAATAGAATGGGATTGTGGAAAGGAAAAAACAGAGTTGTTAGGAAATGGCACGAGTCATGTTACACAACAAAAAGTTGCCAAAGTCTTTTTGGGGAGAGGCTGTCAACACTGCTTGTCATACACTCAACCGGGTGTATTTTAGACCTGACTCCAAGAAAACTCCCTATGAACTCTGGAGAGGGAAGAAACCTGTTGTCAAGTATTTCAGGATATTTGGCAGTGACTGTTACATTCTACGTGATAGAGAGAACCTAGAAAAGTTTGATGCAAAGAGTGACAAAGGATACTTTCTAGGATACTCTTCCACCAGCAGAGCTTATAGAGTGTACAATCTGAGAACCAAAACAGTCATGGAATCTTCAAATGTTGTGATAAATGATGAAGTATGTTCAGAAGCTTCTTCAGAAAGCACTGTTCCTGCTCAAGATAAGTCTTTAGAGGTTAATGATTCTCCTCTTACTGAGTATGTTGGGAAACATAGTGAGGAAGAGCTGCTGGTGTTGAATGATACAGTCTCAGTACCATCAAGTTCAGAACCATCCACTCCGATTCATGACACTCGACAGGTACAAAGTGAGTTCAGTCCTCTAATTGAACAGAAAGGTACTACAACATCTCTTGTTAAACGTCCATCCTCTAGAGTGAGATTGAATCATCCTTCTACAAATATATTGGGTAGTCTGAATGATAACATGAGATTGAGATCAAAAGCCTTGAATGTGATCACTCACTCATGTTATTTGTCCCAATTTGAACCGAAAAAGGTAGATGAAGCACTTCAAGATGCTGATTGGGTAAATTCCATGCATGAAGAACTTCATCAATTTGTTCGGAATGATGTGTGGGAATTAGTTCCTAGGCCTGAAAATGTAAATGTGATTGGAACTAAATGGATCTTTAAGAACAAGTCAGATGAACATGGCACCGTGATTAGAAACAAATCAAGACTTGTTGTACAAGGATACACACAAGTGGAAGGAATTGATTTTGATGAGACCTTTGCACCAGTTGCAAGATTGGAATCCATTCAGATACTGTTGGCTATTGCAAGTCACCTAAACTTCAAGTTGTATCAAATGGATGTCAAAAGTGCTTTCTTAAATGGGATGTTACAAGAAGAGGTGTATGTTGAGCAACCTAAGGGATTTGTGGATTCTCACAGACCGGATGATGTATACAAGTTGAAGAGAGCCCTCTATGGTTTGAAACAAGCTCCTAGGGCTTGGTATGATAGATTGACTGCATATCTCACTGAGCATGGATTCAAAAGGGGATCTGCAGATACAACTCTCTTCATAAGAAAGGATAAGACTGGTTTTGTTGTAGCTCAAATTTATGTTGATGACATTGTTTTTGGTGCTACTAATGATTCTCTTGCTCATTCTTTTGCAGATGAAATGAAGGCAATGTTTGAAATGAGCATGGTTGGTGAACTGACTTACTTTTTGGGATTGCAGGTAAAGCAAACAGAGTCCGGCATCTACATCAATCAAGCTAAATATGCAAGGAATTTAGTCAAAAGATTTGGACTGGACAAAGCTGCTCATGCTAGAACACCAATGGCTGCAAATGCAAAATTGACACTAGATCCATCAGGTGAGTCTGTTGATATTACTTTGTATAGAAGCATGATTGGATGTCTTTTGTATTTAACTGCTAGTCGGCCTGATATCTCTTATAGTGTTGGTGTTTGTTCTAGATTTCAGTCTAATCCTAAGGTTTCTCATTTAAATGCTGTTAAGAGAATTATCAAATATGTGAGTGGAACCTGTGATTATGGATTGTTTTATAGCAAAGAGTCAAATTTGTCTCTTGCTGATTTTTCTAATTCTGATTGGGCTGGGAATGCTGATGATAGAAAAAGCACCACTGGGGGGTGTTTTTATGTTGGAGCCAATCTTGTGGCTTGGATGGGTAAGAAACAAAATTCTGTTTCTTTATCCACTACTGAAGCAGAATATATTGCTGCTGGGAGTTGCTGTTCCCAACTCCTTTGGATGAAAAAGCTTTTGAGTGATTATGGGATTCCTCAAGACACCATGGTTGTCTATTGTGATAATTCTAGTGCTATAGATATTTCTAAAAATCCTGTTCAACACTCTAAGACCAAACACATTGAACTTAGATATCACTTCATTAGGGATTTGGTTGAAAAGAAAATTGTTGTTCTTGAGTATATCCCTACTAATCGTCAAAACGCTAACATCTTTACCAAACCTCTTGATGGAAGTAAGTTTGAGACACTTCGTCAAGTGATTGATGTTCTTCGGTGTCCCTAAGTTGTTTTTGACTTTCATGGTCCTTGTGCTTCATTGCTCCATTCTTTTGTGACCATTGTTCTTTGGTTTTTTGTGTTTCTTTTGTTCTAGGACTTGCATTGCATTACATTCATGCATTTCATTCTAGGATTTATTTGTTTTCTCTTTTTATAAATATTAAAAAAAAAAAAAAAAAAAAAAAAGGAAAAAGAGAAAGCTAAAATTATGTCTGACACTATTCTTCTTGATTTTTGAAAAACAAGGTTGGTCTATCTTTTTACACATATCATGTCTTGTGTACCTTGTTTAGCTTTGATGAACTTATTCATTGCACTTGACTAGTTGAAACTTTGTAGTGCATGTTGTGTGGGAAAGATGTGTGTGGTTATTAATCACTTTGTCTTGATCTTGAAGTCACATGTTTTTTGACTGTCGGACTTGATTCTTTTGAGAAAGGCATAAATAACCATCTCACCACTGTTCACTAGCCAATCATGAACACCTTAGTGCATATCATAAGATTTTGTGCTCTAAAAAGTGTAGCACATGCACAAAAAGAACATAAGGTGTAGCCTCAATTAAATTAAAACTGGTGTGTACTATTAGGCTTGATGTCAATTCACTTAATTCAAACTGGTGTGTACTATTAGGCTTGATGCCATTTCACATAATATATTTCACATACTAAGGGGGAAAAAATATAAGAAACTTACATGATTGCAAGCTTTTGTTCTAGGAGATGTGGGAGTTATAGGATGTAACTCTTTGGGTGATAGTCTCTTTTAAATTCTATGTGATGAATTGTGTAGACTTTGTGTTTGATTGCTATTCACATATCACCTCACATGTATCTCAAGTTGTCTACTAGTTTCACACACTACACAAGTTACTCTATGTTAAACACTGTACATGCTAGTGTGTGTGTTTTTGGTCTGACCAACCAAGTTTGAAATTATCTTGAGATTTGTGCACAACATATCTGTTGCTTGAGAAAATTCAAAGGAAGAATGATTAAAATTTGTTTTTGAGAAAATTGGGTTTAAAATTTTTGGGTTTTTGAAAAAGCATTCCATCTCATACTCATGCATTTTGTTTCTTTAATTTAATGCTTTGAGGAGTTATTTTTCAAAAATTAGATTTGTATCTTTCAAAACTGTGATTGTTCTCAAAATTTAGTGAGCCTCTGCCCATTTCGATCGATCCAGTCTGATTTTCGATCAATCGAAAAAGTGCTTTCATTTGTCTCAAAATGACTGTGTATTTCGATCAATCGAATCTGATTTTCGATCAATCGAAAAAGTCCTTCCATTTGTCTCAAAATGACTGTGTGTTTCGATCAATCGAATGTAATTTTCGATCGATCGAATCTCGTGGAAAAACTTTTTTAAAAGTTCTGATCTGACTTTTTCAAAGTTCTATTTCAAACTTTTCAAACTTTTTCTTTTCTCTCTCCAACGAGGCAAGGCTCCACATAGAGATTTTTGTCGTTTTCCTCCGAACTTTTTGCAAAATCTCTCTCTCCTCAAGCCGGTAAGACCCTTGTGCCCTTCCTTTTGATTTAATTTTCATCATTTCATGCATATATTCATGCATTTGGGGGCGATTTTCGCACTTTGCCATTTTTAGAATTTTCTTTTGATTCATGTCATATTTTATGAAATTGATCTTTGGGTTTTTGTGGGGACACATCATAAACATGATCCTTGATGGTTAATTTGATCAATTTGGTGTTTGGTGAAAATTTGAAAAAAAATTCTAGGGTTTCTAATTGATCCGATTTGGGGTTTTTGTTGAATTGGGTTGAATTTGATGAAATTGGCTTGTTGTGTTGTTGCAATTAAGCATTATAATCTTTGTACTATGTTGTATAATGCTCAATTCATCAATTTGGTTAAAAATTTCAACATGTGGTTTTCAATTTTTGGGATTTTTGATAGAAATTCCTTGTTCAAGCCAATTTTGTCAATTTAATCTCAATTGAACTTAATTGCTCACTGCATTAGTGCATGCATCATGGCATTGAATTTGTTCATGCATCATATAGATTTTCATTCTTTTGATTTTTGTGCTAACTTGCAGTCTGCCCTTGGTTTTGTTTTTCTTGTGTTTTTTTCTGGTTTTTCACTTTGTGTCTCTGTCCTTTCCTTAGCACTATGCCTAGGAAAACTAGAGCCCGTAGGAATGTTCCCTCACCTTCTCCTTCACCCCCTCCATCCTTTGATCATGAGAAGTTTTCGAGTGAGAAAAACCAAGAGATTTATGGGAAGCTGAACGTTAGGAGAAAGATATGGGCTGAGCGTTCTGTTCATTTAGATGAACTTGATCCTGCCATTAGGGCAAACCTTGAGCGTAGGGGTTGGTTACCCTTGGTGGATGTTTCTGATCCTCCTCCACCTTCTGCCTTGATAAGAGAGTTCTACTCGAACATCTCTATCCGCATCTATGATTCTGACACTCTAGTCAAGAGTTGGATACGAGGCGTAGAGTACACCATTACTCCTCAGATAGTGGCTGATGCTCTAGGGGTACCATTGGTTCTGCATCCTGTCTATCCATATGACGTGTCTCACGAGATTAGTGATGTCTTGTCTTACATCACTTGGACTACTGTCCAGTGGGGTTCTGATCCTCGAATCACTTCTGCTGAGCTCTCCGGGTTACACTATCTGTTCTTTAGGATAGCTTGTCATTCTATCTGGCCCATTTCCCATGTTCACACTATTCCTCTTGAGAGGTGTGTATTTTTGTACACTCTGGTTACTGATGCTCCTATTAGTTTTCCCCATCTTTTTCTTCATTCTTTGAACGATGTTTATAGGAGTTCATCTTCTGCTCATGCTCTTGTACATCCTATTTTCATTCATAGGATTCTTCTTTATCTTGATATTAGTGGCTTTCCTTCCTCTGAGCCCGTTCATGTGATAGCTCCTATAGGTGCGTCTTTTCTTAGACAGAGGGTCGCTCATCTTCAAGCTGGTTCTAAACACCCTAGGTCTGAGCCCTCTAGTAGCGCACCTCCTCATTCTTCTTCTGCAGGTATTGCTGGTGAGGATATTCCTGATCCAGTTGGTGATGATGCTGCTGCTGCTGATATTCCTCCACCTCCTTCGACTGACTTCGATGTTCGTCGTACTTTGGAGACTGTCATGACCGTTCAGGCGGCTCATGGTCAGATTTTGGTGGACTTGCTAGATGAGTTTCGTGCTCTACGAGCTGACTTGGCGCGTCTTCATTCACCCTCACCACCTCCTTTTGATGGCGACTTGTGTTTGTCCTTTGGCATTCCGTCACAAAAAGGGGGAGTGGAGTTTTGTCTTGTAGAGGAGTTTTTGTAGTTAGGGGGAGACTTTTGCTTTGAGGAGCTTGTGGAGTTTTTAGATTGTATCAAGGTGCTTCACTTTGTATATCATTTTTGGGGATATTCATGTTAGGGGGAGTAACATTGATTGATATACATGTTATTTTTATTGATTCTTGTTGGTTTGTGATTCACTGCGTATTGATTTATATTTATGAGTTAATCATTCTTATATGTCTTTATTTTGTGTTGTGTGAATCTTACAAGAATGTTATACCTGTTGTTTTACTCTTTACTGTCACACATGCGTTTATGCGTTTGTTGAGTATTTCAGGATTATACAGGTTGATTCAACTAAGCTGCTGTCTACACTTGCAACTGATGGATAGTAGTTAGGCTGAATTTGAATTTATGAGCATTATCTTTGTAAAGGGCTTTTTACTTGTAAAACTTTGAGCTTTTATTTAGGGTTTTGTCACGGATTGCCAAAGGGGGAGTTTGTTAGGTTCTAAGGTCTTAGGAATTTATGTATTTAGAACTCTAATTTGTAATGCTGGCAAACCATGATCAAAACATTGTATTTATTCTTGTTTAGGCTTGCTCAAAGTTGGTTTATTATTGTAAAGTTGGAATCGAGTGACTGCAGAAGTTCTTGGGACTTTTGGCCTGACTCGATCGATCGAAGAATAGACTCGATCGATCGAAAATCGCACAGGTTGATTTTTCTGCAGAATTTCCAACTCAGCCCTACTTCATTAAACGTTTAGGGTTTTATGTTTTTACCCTAGGTATATAAACTAAACCCTAGCCACGTTTTTGAAGGTTGTCCATATTGCTTTGTTGCTCATACATTGCTGTTTTGTGTGAATCTTTTGTGAGATCTTTGAGGAGCTTTCCTTTACACAAAACTTAGAGTTTTCAAGGTAGAGATGATTTCAACATCTTGAAGATCATTACAGTTGCAACCATTGGAACTTAAAAGAAAAGCAAGCGGGGAGCTTGTAGCTGATTGAGGAATTCAAGAAAGAAGTAGTCCGTGGATTCGGAGCCTGCGCGTGGTCGTGTCAGGAAGTTCTACTGGTGGGTAGCATTAGGAAGTCGAGCGGGGAGCTTGTAGTCCTTTTGTAAGAACTTCAATTCTTTCATAGTGAATTCTGTTATGCCTTGAGGATCGGTGGGTCAAATTCTCCCCAGGTTTTTACCGTGTGGTTTCCTGGGTGATCATATCTTGTGTTCATTTATTTTCCGCTGCATTATTATTCTTGATATGATTGTTTGATTGCTTTAACCTAGAATTGCATAATTTGACGAAGTAACAACTTGGCTAATTAATCTAGGCTACGTAATCTGGTTGTTTAAGGGGTCTAAATTCCTGTCAATTACATCTTTAAAACTTTATCAAATATCAACCAACTAGTTTATTACATACTAAAAGTGTATTGTATGAAACCATGGACTAAACATATGTTTTTCCAAAAGTGGAAACTTAGCCAAAAGTACTAGTAGTAGTTCCAACAAAGCCTACCTTAACTCCAACAGCAACTGCAATAGTTTCAATAGCAACTTAGGCAAAGGCAGTTGACACATGTCCCAAAATGACGTCGCTAGCCTATTAATGGTCAATCCTAGCAACTACTTGCTACACCAAAAGAAGTAGGGATCCCATAAAAGAAATCATACCATTTTAAGCCAAATCTTTAGCCTCTAGGTGCAATATCAGAAATAGAAGGATCCCATAAAAGTTATCTTACCATTTTCAACCAAACCCATGAATTTAATGCTGAATCTTTTCTCCAAAAGAAGCTATCATTCAAGTGACATTATCTAGCAGTGTCAGTTGTTATAGCAGTACTACTGTGCAGCTGATAGCTGTGTCAGCTACTGTACAGCTATGACTGACAACTGTAATAGCAGCTCCAACTAACTTAAATCTCCAAATTTCTTCTCTTGGCTAAAAACCAAAAACCAACTAAAGAAATCACTCATTTTGCTAAAAACCTTTCCTTATTTGCTGGTAATTCCTTCAACCAAATCCCATTTAATGTGCGTTCGTCTCCAAATTAAAAAGCCAACTTATTTTACTATTCAGCTTATTTTTGCTACTATTCATGGGCCCCACTGCACTTTTTGGTACTATTCATAGGCCCCACTATACTATTTCAGCTAATTTTTACTTTTATTTACAGTGGTTTCAGCAAAAAGTTTTTAGTTTAAGCAAAATAAGTGGATCTCAAACAGATCCTTAGTTACGTACTTGGCTTTATATAAAGAGGACCAAGCCATAACACACTAGACCACCACTATCCATCCCTCTCTCTCACTCTCTTATTCTGATACTTCATCATTTTGCTGCCCATAAACACATGTTCATACCTTTCTCCATTTCTCTTACAAAATCTCTCTTCTTAGAAAGTAACATAACCCATGATATAACATGAAAAACCACTCCATGCATTTACTAAATTTAACCTCCATATCTCTCATACTTTCATATATTTTGCAAACACATTCTTCACAAACTATTCATACATATTTCCCACATATATTTCTAAATATATCTTACAAACACCATATCTCACAAAACATATATATTTTTTACCATCTCCATACATCTTAAAACATATCAAACACTCTTCCAAGAACATTTTATCAAAAGCCCTTCTCATGAAAGGCATATAATTATAATGCTAAAAATCCTTCTTATGAAAGGTACAAACTTATAATACTAAAAGCCTTACTCATAGAAGGCAATATCACTCATATTTGACTAAAAACTAAAAGAGCATTACATGGGAAAAATCATTTACGTACATGATAAATTGCATAAACTTAACCAACCTATGCACACGGCTGGACATATTCTCTCTCCCTCCAGTTGCACCCATTTTTCCCCTTCAATCATGAAGTCACCATGAAAGGACTCATATTATCATACTATACCGCTAGACTCATTTTATTGTACTACTGAAATGTTATAAATCCACTGACGTTATACAGTTGGAGCTACAAACCACAAACTATGAAGATAAGTCATTATATCTTTAGCTCCAAATTTACATTATTAAGTATATTTTACTTTATTATAATTGTACCACTAGAATGTTATCAGCTCACTAATGGTATACGGCTGGAGCCATAAGCCATATAAAGTGATGCTATAGCTGGAACCACAAACCATATCAAGAGAAATTATTATGTCTCAATCTATAAACTTAAATTATTGAGTACATATTGTTTCATTATCACTATACCGCAAAATGCAACTTACACCAATAATATCTTACTATTTAACAAAATGGATTCACTAATATTTCACTAATGAATACAAAAATATTAACAAGTTGAACCTACCCACTACTAGACATATATTATTTAGACATTAACCACCGCTGGACATGAACCACCGCTGGACATATATTATCAACCACCGCTGGATATGTATATTATTTAGACATAAACTATTTGACATACATTATTTCAACATAGATCATAGCTAGACATACTTTATTATGTTGAACATGGGTCATAAACCACAATTGGATATGAACTATTTTTGACTCATCCTATTACTGGACATATGACAATTAATTATTCTCTAATATTGGAAATCACTTAATATACATCATTAAGATCTTTAACTAATAACTTAATCAAAGCTATTATGTTAAACATATTATTTATTTATTTCAACCATTATCATGATTCTTAAACTTTGGACTTTATCTATTTTGTAGGCTTAAAAATGCACAAGAAGCTTGTCTATGCGGCCCAATGTCAAGCTTTGGATTGAACTCCCCAAAACAAATCCAGATCTAGCAAAGTCACCCCTCCAGGGGAAGACATGTGGCTGCACGCAAAAAGGCCCTCATCTAGGTGTCACCTTAATTTATTTAAAAATTGTGTCATTTCAATTAAATCATTTAAAAAATATATTTTTTAGTAGAATATATTGTTATTTTTCTTCATTTTCTGTTTTTCATTTTTCTTCATTTTCTGTTTTTCATTTTTTTTTTAGAGGCACCATGGACACCAAAAGCCACCACCATCCACAACAAGGGTACCCTATCCAAACCACCCCTGTTGGTCTTATTTCCAAACTAAACCACTTTCATAGGGGTAGAGCCACAACCATGGTTGGTGTAAGGTTGAATTTAATCAACCATCTCGTTGGCTTTATTCCGTGCCAAATTTGCTTGTATTTTAGCAATTAGTAACCCTGTATTTAGGTGGGGATCTTGTAAGGGTAGCGAGTGAGAGAGTGTGAAGAAATGCTCAAGATTGTGCAAAGAAGCAGGGACTCGCGACTGGATCTCGCGGGTGGCTCGCGGCTTGCAAGTCGCCAAAAGTTGCACACATGCCAAGCATGCCAAAAGCTGAAGAGTCACGCCAGCTGTTGCACTACAGGACAAAAGTCTCAGGCTAGCCAGGCCGTTAGCTCGTGGCTTGAACTCGCGACTCAACCCAGTTGCGAGGTCAAGTCGCCAGAACACCTTGTTTGGGAAAAACTGACTCTTCGCATTCCATTCTCACCCTAGTATATATAACCCTCATTCCCACGAAATGTAGAGAGCTTCCAGAGAGAAACCCTAAAAAAAAACAAGATTGTCTCATCCACAATCTTCACCTAAGAGACTCTTCAAATTCCTTTAATCTCTTCCTTTCCATTGATACATCCTTAAGAGGTTCTTGACCAAATCCTTTTCTCACCATACCCGCGTCTGTGAGAAGGTTCTTTTGGTGATAAGGGAGGCAGTTTGGAAGGGACCGATGATTATTGGTTAATGCTATAGTTTATAGCGGAATCCGGTAAGCTAGAGAAGAAAAAGGTTCGGCGCAACCTCGTTGGAACAAGTAGCTTGGAGGGCTTAGGTACCTGGGTAGATTAGGCTTGGAGGGTCTATTGCTGTTCATGAATCTCAACTACATTTTCTAGTGGATTATTGACCGCTTGGAGGGCGGTGGATAGGTTTTACGCCGAGAGCTTCGGTTTCCTCTTCGATAACATATCGTGTGTTGTCCTTGTGTTTGCATCTCTCTTCCCTTTATCTTTACCATTTAATTACTACTGTGATTGTGATTATTTATGGTTTAGATTGTTTATCAATTCTGTTATAAGCTTGTTATCATCATCTGCACATATATTGTTTGATATTAAGCTTGAATTGGTAATTTGTTGTTTGGGGGTCTAAACGTTCATAGTGTTTTTAACGCTATTTGAACTTTCAATTGGTATTAGAGCAGGTGCACTTGTTGTGGTTTAAATACCTACGTACGATCCTAGATGCCTTTGGATATGGATGTTGCTATGTAAAAGGCCATGCTGAATTGTGGTTTAAATGTTTATTATAATGACTTTATGAGTATGTTTGAAGGGTGTCCTAACAATGAACTCTTAGAGTTATTAAAAACTAAGAAACATGCGAGGATGTTTGCTAACATGCTGAAATATTTTGAAAATAAGAATCACATCTTACACAATAGTCTACGTGAGTTTAACTCTTTGATTAAGAAGTACAAAAGAAGAAATAGAATATTGTGTGAAAAAGTTGATAATCTGAAAAAGAAGATTCAATCTAACAGATGCATGAATGATGAAAATAAATTTCTTCTTGATGGTCAAGAATGCTTGTCTCATGCATGTCTATTTGTGCACACCTCATTGAAGGTGTTTAACTTATGCTTATGGTATCTTGATAGCGGTTGTTCTCGTCACATGACAGGAGATAAATCTCTCTTTAAGACTCTCAAAGAGAAAGTTGGTGACTATGTGACATTTGGTGATGGGAGTTATGCTCAAGTTCTCGGCAAAGGGACTGTTGAAATATCAGGATTACCGTTATTGAAAGATGTGTTATACATCAAAGGGTTAAATGCAAATCTCTTAAGTATCACTCAAATATGTGATGAGGATTTTCTTGTTCAATTCTCAAAGAAGGGGTGCTTAATCATTAACAAAGAAGGAATTCAAGTCTTGGAGGGAAATAGGACTACCGGTAATTGCTATGGAGTAGTTCCTACAGCAGCTATTTCGTGCAGAAGTGCTCGTGTTGACATGCTAGAACTTTGGCATCACAGATTTGGGCATGCAAATTTCAAACAAGTAGCTAAAGTTTCTAAACTTGAAGCAGTTGAGGGACTTCCAAAGTTTGGAAAGGTGGAGAAGACTATTTATGGAGCATGCCAAATGGGAAAACAAACAAAGGCAAGTCATCACAAGGTGAATGTGATTGCTACCTCACGGTGTTTAGAGCTTCTCCATGTTAATCTAATGGGGCCTACAAGAATGGAAAGTCTAGGAGGAAAGAGGTACATTATGGTCATTGTTGATGATTTCTCAAGATACACTTGGGTTGAATTTCTTAGAGAAAAATCAGAATCATGTGAAAAATTGGAAATTCTCTGCAAGAGGTTACAAAACGAGAAAGGAGTTCCCATTGTCAAGATAAGGAGTGATCATGGCAAGGAGTTTGAGAATGCAAGATTTGAGTCGTTTTGTGAAAAGAACGGAATCAAAAGGGAATTTTCAGCTCCAAAAACTCCTCAACAAAATGGAGTGGTTGAAAGGAAGAATCGAGTGATTCAATAAATGGCGAGAGTGATGTTACTTAACAAGCAAATTCCTCAAAAGTTTTGGGGAGAAGCCGTGAACACTTCATGCCACATTGGTAATAGAATATTCTTCCGAGTGGGAACAAAGAAGACCGCTTATGAGATTTGGAATGGAAAGACACCAAAAGTAAAGTACTTCCGAGTGTTTGGAAGCAAGTGCTATATTCTAAATGATAGGGAAAACCTTGGGAAATTTGATGCTAAAAGTGATGAAGGTATTTTTCTTGGGTATTCTACTACTAGCTGAGCATAAATGGTTGACGATGGGGAAGGACAGCACACCAAAGAACCCATTGTTGAGGCCGAAGCTCTTAATATAGAAGCTGAAGGAACTACACCAAAAAAAGAATCAACTCCATTGAACACAAGAATGGAAACAAGATCAATGTCTAGAACATCAAGTCCTCTTACTCCTCCAGAAGTTCATTCTCCCATCTCCCGGAATGATGAAGTCTCCACATCCAAGAAGCCATCATCAAGAGTGATTAAGAATCATCCTGACAGCAACATCATTGGATCTTTAGATGAAGGTCTTCTTCTTTGAAAAGGAAACATACTGGCCAATCATGTAACATATCATTGCTACCTTGCCCAATTTGAGCCAAAAAGGGTAAAAGAAGCTCTCCAGGATGAAAATTAGGTAGAATCAATGCATGAAGAGCTAAATCAATTTGTGAGAAATGATGTATGGGAACTTGCTCGAATGCCTGAAAATGTTCATGTCATTTGCACTAAATGGATATTCAAAAACAAGACAGATGAAGATGAAGAGATAATCAGGAATAAATCTCGGTTGGTGGCACAAGGATACACTCAAGTAGAAGGAGTAGACTTTGATGAATCTTTCGCTCCTGTGGCAAGACTTGAGTCTATTCAAATTCTTATGTCCATCGTGTGCACCATGAACTTCAAACTCTACAAAATAGATGTAAAATGTGAGTTTCTAAATGGATATCTGAATGAAGAAGTGTTTGTTGAACAACCTAAAGGCTTTGAGGATCTTTACTTTCCTAATCATGTGTTGAGATTGAAGAAAGCCCTCTATGGCTTAAAACAAGCGCCTAAAGCTTGGTATGATCGGCTTACCCATTATCTCCTAGAGAGAGGATTCAAAAGAGGTTATGCTGATCGAACTTTGTTCGTCAAGAATGATGAAGATTACCTTCTGGTGGCTCAAGTATATGTTGATGACATAGTATTTGGAGCTACAATTGATGATCGAGCTATAGAAATTTCTGAGGAGATGAAGAAAGAATTTGAGATGAGTATGGTAGGGGAGCTTATATTTTTCTTAGGTCTTCAAGTCAAACAAAAGAAGGAAGGCATATTTGTTTCACAAGAAAAGTATGCTAGGAATATTGTCAAAAAGTTTGGACTAGACTCCAAAAAGCATGCCTCCACTCCCATGAGTTCTTCCACAAAGTTGAATGCTGATTCTTCTAGGGTGGAAGTGAGTCCAACCTTGTATAGGAGCATTATTGGGAGTTTACTCTATCTCACTGCAAGTAGACCGGATATCGCATTTAGTGTTGGTGTTTGTGCTAGATATCAAGCTGCTCCAAAGTAGTCTCACCTAACTGTGGTAAAGAGAATTATACAGTATATCAATGGTACTCTAGATTATGGATTGTGGTATTCCAAGAATTCAAATGCTTGTCTTGCTGGTTATTTAGATGCAGACTGGGCTGGGTAGTGTGGATGATCGAAAGAGTACCTTAGGAGGTTGCTTCTACCTTGGTAACAATCTTGTCTTTTGGATGAGCAAGAAACAAAATTCTATGTCTCTCTCTACAGTTGAAGCTGAATACATAGCCGTTGGAAGTTGCTGCACACAACTCCTTTGGATGAAGAAGCTACCTCATGATTACGGGATTCATCAAGATACAATGTGTGTCTTCTGTGATAACACCAGTGCCATAATTCTCTCTAAGAATCTAGTTCAGCATTCGAAGTCAAAACACATAGAGATACGCTATCATTTCATCAGGGACTTGGTGGAAGAAAAAGTTGTATGTCTTGAATTCATACACATAGACAATCAAAAGGCAGACATCTTCACCAAACATCTCGATGGTCCACGGTTTGAATCTCTCTGTAAGACCATTGGTGTTGGTACAATCCCTTGAATCTCATATGTGTTGTGTGCTTTACTTCTTTATACTATATCATCTTGGTTGTAGGGCACACACTACTTTATTGGTTTATTGCATAGCATTTTTTTTTTTTGTTGTTTTAAAATGTTTTTACATTTTTTCTTGATCAATCTTTTCTTACTTTTATGTCAAAATCCAAAAACACATAAAAAGTAGAAAATCCAAAAAGTTTGATCGACTTTGTTGAGTGTTGTCTCAAAGCATGTTTTGCCTTATACCTTTGTACTAATGGCTATGTGTATCTACGAGCTTAACTTGCCTCATATGCACTTATATCAATGTGGGAGAAATCTTAAAATCTATGTGATTATTGTAAATAGATCTTCAACCTTGCCATGAATAATTAGTGAATGGTTTTGTTGATCTTGAGACATGCATAGACTTGTGCCTATATATCTTTCCACTCTTTATTTTGTTGTTTTTGCTTAAAGAGCTCACCTAATGTAAATCTCCAAATGAAAAGAGATATTGAGCTGCAAAAGCCTGTCGCACATACTAGTATTTGACTAGGAAAAAGGGAAAGCGACCAAAATAAAATGTATGATGCCTAAAAAGCCAAAGGCTAACTCATCAATTTGAAATATTTAAAATTTCAGGCATTGATCTCACAATGAGATGTTTTTATTGAAAATGATCAAATGATATGATGTATATGTAGACAAATGAAAAGCTTCAAAGAAATGTTCTCAAGTTTATATGGGAGGTCATATATGCATATTTCTATAATTGAGATGGATCACATTATTTAGTGCTAGTTGTGTATGCCTTGATTGAATTGATCATTGAAGCTTCACTTTAGGCTAAAGACTAACTCATTTTTGATACCCACACTCACCACAAAAGTTTATGTTCAATGAATGTCATATTCATTGGTGTGATTGTACTTGTTTAAATGTGTTTTCACGAGCTCAATCTTTGTTAATCAGACATAAAAAGATTTTTGAGTGTTTTAGCTTGTTTTTGGAAAGTATTTTGTTTTTACAAAAATGTCAAAATTTTCAAAAACAATGTTGCCCTGTTTTGGCGACTCAGTCACAGGTTGGTCCAGTCGCATGCCCCAGTCGCGAGCTCACTCCAAGATTTTTCGTGGCTCTCTGGCGAGTCAAGGTCTTAGTTGCGAAAAATACTTAGAAAATTTTTCAAAATTTGAGTTTTTATGATTTTCACAGCTTAGTGTGGTGACTTGTTCGCGGGTGGAAGGTCCAGTCGCGAGGGATACACAGAGATTTTCGCGGCTCCCCTAGTAACTATCTCGCGAGTAGACCTTCCAGTCGCGAAAAACACTTAGAAAATTTTTCAGGAATCTTAACTTCTATGTGTTTCGCGGCTTACCTGGCGACTGACTGGCGACTTAATCCAGTCGCGAAAAACGCGTGTTTTGCGTTTTAAAGATCTTTTTAAAACATTTTCAAGTTTCCCTCGATCTTTTGTGACTGTTCATTATCTTCATCATCTGAACTGCTCTCATTTTCACCGTGTTTGTGCATACATCACCATTGTTGTCCATCATTTCTGATTCGATCCTCAAGACAAGGTATGGGCTCTGTCTCTTACTCAGCATTGGTCACAGTTACTGCTTATTCCTCATGATTTGTATGGTTTAAAGATATTTGTATATCTCTTGTTTGATCTTGTCTCTAATCTCATGTTTGAAATTGCTTTGTCTTGTTGGTGGTTATGTATGGATCTTCTTTATCTTGAGTACACATTGTGATGTTTGTGGCACACACACACTCATTTTCATGCTTGGAACCTAAAATCCCTATTTTTTTAGGGTTTCCCTCATTACCCATGTTTTGGAACTTTCCCAATACTAATAGTGTTTGGTGCCTTGTTTGGTTTTCTCTTTTGATAAAACATGACACAGGGCAAAAATGTCTTCATTCAAGAGAGCAACTGTAAAAGGGGGAAACAACAAAGGGAAGGAACATGTCATTGATGTTGATGAACTCTCACCTAGCGCAAAAAGGACCCGCTCATCATCTGGAGTGTTCGATCCCAACAAGTTCAGATCCTATGCTGCCTTTCAAAATCATGAAATTTTTTTTAAAACTGCTACACTGTTACTCAAAAGGGTCGTTGATCAACCTTCTCTTTTTGACACCGACATTCCTCAATGGTTTGCTCACAAAGATTGGAATTACCTTCTCTTCGATATTGATGACACATATGAGGACTTGGTCAAAGAGTTTTATGCCAATGCAATTATTGAAGGCGAAGAACTCAAATGCTGGGTTAGGCGAAAGAGTTTCTCAGTCTCTCTAGCATATCTGGCTGAGATTCTTCACATCAATCGACCGATGTTTAAACAATCACCGGTTTACGATGATTTATGTCCAGACGAGGAGCTACTCTGGGATGCTCTTGGAAAAGACTTGGAATTCTCATCAAATGGGAACTCAGTTAGTGTTTCCTCTCTTCCTCCGAAATTGAGGGTGCTTACAATCATCATGTTTCATAACTTGTACCCATTATCTAGCACTGGATACATGAATCTTGGTCGTGCCCTGTTCTTCACGATCTGATAGCTGATGTTGAGATTGACATTTGTGCACACATTTTTCATGTCTTGTGCAAAACGGTTCTTCGAACTGAATCAAGGATATGCATTCCGTTTTGCTGCCTTATTTCTAGGATACTAAAGCTTAAAGGTATTCATCCTTCAATAGATGAGTGTCCCTGCACAAAACTGGCACCAGTTAACATGTGTATGTACAACGCTAGCATTGGTCATAGTTGGAAGCGAATCAAAACAGAGACCTCAGCCTCTCACAGTGGTTCGCGCTCTAGTTCATCCACATCTGATGAGAAATTAGACAACATTGTGAAATCTATCAACGAGTTGAGTGCCAAGATGTCCGGCCTTTCATCTATCTTGCACCTTCTCAACATTCGATGGGATATGAAGTTCACCTCTATCCAAACTCAATTGGATCAAATTCAAAGAAAGCTAGAAGATGATGAGGACTAGCTATTCCATGACAAAAAGGGGGAGATAATGTTGGCAGGGGCAGTACAATGATAGAGGGAGAAACAGCTGGATCAAAGGAGGAGATTTCAGCAAGAAGGACTTTTTTTATTTTCTGTTTTATATGAACTTTGTTTCGTTTGTTTTTGTTAATTTGTACCCATGTTGCTTTTGTAAGCTTTTAGGGTTTGTTTCTATGCATATTTGTAGGCTTTTATGGTTAGTACCATGCTTATGCAGCCTTTATGCTTTGTTGTTTTGTACTTCTAACTAAATGTTATGCATTTTTTTTAAGTACTCTCACTCTTGTGCCCTTGTAGGATTTTATCCCTAGATGCATATACTTCATGTACTATGCATTGGTTGAGTGTTGGTCATTCAAGTGATTTGCTTTGTGCTTATCAACTTGAATGTCCGGATGTTCATTCCAAGTGTGAATGAGCATTGTGGTCACTATCTTATAGTGATTGCTTGTTTGGTCAAGCCATGGTGTATTACTTTATTCCATTTTGCTTGATCGCATTGTGCTTATTTCTTATGCATTACAAGTTTTCTGCATACAATGAACTTATTGTATTATTATGTTTTAGGAGATGTTTTGGTCTTATGATTCAAGAGCTTCACAAATTCTAGAGTTAGGTATGAGTAAGTTTTTCAACTGTTCCCAATTCACGCGTTAAGTCTAGAGTTTGTTTTAGAGTTTTGTCACGGAATAGCCAAAGGGGGAGATTGTAAGGTTGAATTTAATCAATCATCTTGTTGGCTTTATTTCGTGCCAAATTTGCTTGTATTTTAGCAATTAGTAACCCTGTATTTAGGTGGGGATCTTGTAAGGATAGTAAGTGAGAGAATGTGAAGAAATGCTCAAGATTGTGCAAAGAAGCAGGGACTCGCGACTGGATCTCGCGGGTGGCTTGCGGCTTGCAAGTCGCCAGAATTTGCACACGTGCCAAGCATGCCAAAAGCTGAAGAGTCACGTCAGCTATTGTACTACAGGACAAAAGTCCCAGACTAGCCAAGCCGTTAGCTAGCGGCTTGAACTCGCAACTTAACCCAGTCGCGAGGTCAAGTTGCCAAAACACCCTATTTAGGAAAAACTGACTCTTCGCATTCCATTCTCACCCTAGTATATATACCCCTCATTCCCATGAAATGTAGAGAGTTTCCAGAGAGAATTTTGAGAGAGAAACCCTAGAGAAAAACAAGATTGCCTCATCCACAATCTTCACCTAAGAGACTCTTCAAATTCTTCTACTCTCTTCCTCTCCATTGATACATCCTTAAGAGGTTCTTGACCAAATCCTTTTCTCACCATACCCGCGTATGTGAGAAGGTTCTTTTGGTGCTAAGGGAAGCAGTTTGGAAGGGACCAATGATTATTGGTTGATGCTATGGTTTATAGCGAAATCCAGTAAGCTAGAGAAGAAAAAGGCTCGGCGCAACCTCGTTGGAGCAAGAAGCTTGGAGGGCTTAGGTACCTGGGTAGATTAGGCTTGGAGGGTCTATTGTTATTCATGTATCCCAACTACATTTTCTAGTGGATTATTGACCGCTTGGAGGGCGGCGGAGAGGTTTTATGCCGAGCGCTTCGGTTTCCTCTTCGATAACACATCGTGTGTTGTCCTTGTATTTGCATCTCTCTTCCCTTTATCTTTACCATTTAATTACTGCTGTGATTGTGATTATTTATGGTTTAGATTGTTTATCAATTCTGTTATAAGCTTGTTATCATCTTCTGTACATATATTGTTTGATATAAAACTTGAATTGGTAATTTGTTGTTTGGGGGTCTAAACGTTCATAGTGTTTTCAACTCTATTTGAACTTTTAGTTGGTGCCTTTAAAAATCTTTTATAGTATGTATAACTAGTCACTAACCCATGCAATGCGTGGGATAGTTAAATAAAAATTAAAAGTATTTATTTTGCTTAAAGGTCTATGACTTGACTTAAAAAAAATGTATAACTTGAGAATGAATGAAAATAAGTAATTTTTTGTTCAATATAATGGTTTGAAAAAATTCGTTTTCTTTCATATCACTGGTTCCACATAACACATCTCGACATGGGCTATTCTATGGTGATAAATTTACACAATACTCAACTGCAATTAAATCTACTATCCACCACCAATCTAATTTATGTTATCTTGATAGTAGATCTACAAATTGCATTCTTATGTCCTCCGTCATTTAGAAGGTTAAAGTAATGATTGTATATAATGTATACATTTTATTCTTTCACAATATAAAATTATTAAAATAAAATCTAATGTTCTAGAAATTTTTTGAAATATATTTTTAAATTTCTTAAAACTTGGTTAATAGAGTTTCTATTTTACCTAAAAGTGAACTATCACAATTAATGAGAATTTAACCATTTTTTGTAAAGAGAAAATAACTATAGGCCCAGTTTTTATTTAATAGCATAGGATGTTACAGTTAAATCCATACCATGTGTAATACATTAGTCCATTATGATAGTTCCAAATAATATCTTAATGCCTATCTATATGAGTTTTCTTTTTAATGATGCCATAAAGGATGGAGTTTAATAGAAGTCATTTAGATCATTTAGAATAGACTAAATAATCATTTACAGTATGTGATCATTTATGAAAAAAAATAATCCAAAGTTGTTTCTATTGGTTTGGACCTTGGATCATTTAGGTCTCCCTGATGAAGAAATTAGTTTCATCAGGGAATAAACCTAAACATAAAATATGGGCATGCATATCAGTGTTCTTGAGAGAGCATATAAGATAACATTTGCCAAGGATAATGCTTCAACTGAGTGATCTAATGGAACTCATAGTGTGAGTAGTCCGGTTTCTAGTTGATGTTAGGTAAAGCAGTGGGTTCACAACTGCCATAAATAGTTTGCATTTGGGAATGGTTTGTTACACCCAAAAAAAGAGAGAAGGGAGCATTGGGAGTGTAGGTGTTTATCATATTTCCTAGACATGGGCTTTGTTTTCTATCATATTTTCAATTTCCTCCATCTCTCCTCATGGTCATGGGGTTCAAAGTTGGTTCGATACCCAATTTTATTAATTAAAATAAAATCAATTAGACATAAGTGACCAAATATACCTTAGATTCTAAAGATTTTTGGTTGCGACTCCAAACTTTTGATAGAAGAAATCCGTATGTAATGCCCTTAAATTTGTCCCGTTAACTCCTTAAAATATTCAATTACTTTTACCATCTTTTTTTAGTACACTGCCTCTGTGCACAAAGGTCTTAACCAATTGACTTACATTACATGCCTAGCATCGAAAGGGCATCGCTTTTGACTTCTTTGAGATGGCCACAGCATCAACAATAATAGTGTGACACCAACAGGATAAAATTTAGTGGAAAACAAAAACAAAAACGATAGAAAAATGAGATTGAAATTTTCAACTGGGCTTTGAATATATTAGCAACTTAAAAGCTCGGTCCAAATGAAACTAGTTCTGAAGTGGAAAAAGGGTATGAAAACGTGTCATTCATTTGCTACGGTTACTGATTCTACTGAAATCCAGAGTCTTTGGGCCCTTTTTATATCAACCTTAGCCCATTCCTTATTTAAAATTGGGCTAGGACTACACATGTTCTATACCTTTAATAAAAAAACCATTTAGTTCCAAATAATCTAAATGATTATTTTTTTAAATCATAAAATAGACTCTACTTAAACTCTAAAAGAAAGCATTCGAAATGTTCACATTATTGATATTATATCATGATGATTGCAAATAATAATATTATTATTCATGATTGATAGATGAACAATGAAACTGTGAATTAACAATTTAACAATTCAAATACCAAGTTTAAACTGTAACAACACATGTACAAAAGACTCCAAAATTTGAAACATACTTCTTCTGCCATTTTCATTATTCAATCAAAACCAAAATTGCAAATAACAATATTATTATTCATGATTGATAGATGAACAATGAAAGTGTGAATTAACAATTTAACAATTCAAATATCAAGTTTAAACTATAACAACACACGTACAAAAGACTCCAAATATTAGAACATACTTCTTCTGCCATTTTCATTATTCAATCAAAACCAAAATTTCAAAGATAATTCCAATTCAATTAAACCCAATACATACATACACATGAACGTAAAGAATTCCAAAAAACAATTTCCAAAAACCTCTACCTAATACAGTCACTATTTTTATTTTATTTTTTCCAGATTTGTTTGTTCTTTAGTTCTTTTTCCTTTTATGTTTTATCAAACTTTTTCTAATTGACCAAAATATCTCTCATATATGTTAACATTAAACCTGATAAGAAAACTTTACATACCTTTTGTTTTGAAGGCATTCTAAGAACCAAAATCAATGCAAGAGACTGTACAATAGAGTGGTGTTGAAAGAGTAATCCAAAAAAGAAAAAACTATTTAAAATATAATATAGGAATAAAAAGCCATGTTGAAATTGTAACAAACAATCCTTGAAAAAAAAAAAAAAAAAACTATTTATAATATAATATAGGGTTATGGATTCCTAATCAAATTTGGTTATATAAATTTTTTGTTAAAGGATGAATATGTTAGTAGAATCCATTTGATATATAATTTAAATCCTATTGAAATTAAAAATGATATATATTTGTTGAGTCTCATTTGATATAATTATAGAGTTTAAATCCTATTGAAATTATAATTTCTAATCAACGTTAAAAATAAAAATAAAAATGAAAAAAAGAAGAGAAAGAAAACGTGATTGATAGATATAAGGAAATATGATAGTTTTTTTTTTTTTCTAAATTTTTTTTTTTAATGTCATCAACGTAGAAATTATTAAATTAAGGGAGATATATTCCCTTTTTTGGAATAGATTTATATTAATGGAGTTATTATATAGTTTGTTAATATTATCTAAAAATTCCCTAATTAGGTGATAATTTAGGTCTTCTTTAAGTATAGTGGTTGTATGGCGCCAAACAACTAAAATTAATTTTTTTTAAAGAAATTTAATAAATTTTCTGCAATTTGGTGCTATAAAATCAAAAGAATTAAATCGAATTAAATCAATAATGCTCTTATAAACAGAAGAATTTTGAGATCTATGTCAGGAATAGGTAAAGAACAAAGAAGATCAGTAGGATTAAGACATGCAAGTTTCAACTTGAGAGGACAAGCATCATCAATGGAGAAATCACATGCTGAGATGAAATATATAAAAATGACACGCACTTTAAAAATACATACTGTAAATGTTTTCTTTATGTTGTTAGATTATACATGACACGCACTTTAAAAATACATACTGTATCATACATGAAGTTATCAAATGAAACAATTTATTCTTACACAGACAAGTTATAGAATCTAGAGTGAAGTTTTGAATTTTGATATCTATATCAGGAATAGGTAGCTGAAAGTCTTTGACGAAGCTTTCAAGCTACGTGCAGTAATTTGACTAATTTCACCCATAAGCTCTCACAGACGTTTCTCAATGTCTTTTTCTTTTAAAAAAACATTTATTTTATATATGTATATATATAACTTGGACTACCTAATTTTTAATAGTTAAATAATGATAAAGATCAATAACCAAAAAAAAAAAAAAAAAAAAATCCTAGTTCATGGTAAATAATTAAAAAACTTAGTATAAGTATATTGAAGTGATAGTATTTTTTTTTTTTTGGGAACAGAATTAAATGAATGAGAATTCAGGGCTTTTTTTTTTTTTTTTTTTTTTATTTTTTACCTTGAACAGAAGATATCAATTAAAACTTCAAGAATAAGGAGATTAAGCAAATTTGGGGAAAAGAAAGAATGCAATTTAGGAATAAACTTATATATTCTTGCTATGGCTAGAAAGGGAGTGGTATTTTGGCCGTGAAAATTGGTGGGGCTCCGCTAATGATCACAACAGTCAAAAGTAAAGTGTAAAGAAAAAAAAAAAAAAAGGTCATATAACCACTTTTGAGGTTTGGTTAATATCAGCACTACCAAGATTTTTTATTTTTTTTTAAATTCAATTTAATTTCTAAGCACAAATGGCTATTTAACATCGTTTGAAAATTCTTTGCACTATTGCAATTATATGTGTGAGTTGAGCGTCTGGGTAGCCAATGCTAGATAAATAATAAAGTAGGTAGAGAAATGAAAATTTTGAATTGTGTTAAGAAGTGAAGTTAGGAGCAAATTTCAATATTTTTGAAAATAAAATTAGTAATACTTGTCAGTTGACCAAATCTCACAAATAGTTTTAATATTTTACCCCTAAAAATAAACTTACCGTCAAAATCTCAAGTGAATGGTAAAAGAAATGTATAAATTTCTTTAACATCTTAATTGAAAAGTCAAAGTAAATCAAATCACATTAATCTTGTATGTACCAACAAAATGAAGCAACAAGTGTCTAAAGGTTATGTGCAATAATACACATGATTAGGTGGATCTTTAGACACTTGTCACTTATTTTTTGCTGTCACCTAACCTTTTACGCAGCAATTGTTAAATACAAGTATGTATCAAATTCTCTCTCTATTTTATTTAAGATTAATTTAATTGGCTGAAATTTTAATTTTATTTATTAATTTGATAATTATAATTGTGGAAAAAAAACTTGAACCATAAATGCCATCGTTTAAATTACACTCCAATATCAATTCCTTCTAGAAGACTTTTTTTTCGACTTTGGGGGCCATGGCTCTCTGACCGGTGAACACATTGAGATAGTGAGGCATATATTAAATAAATACAATTAACCTTAAAATTCTTGAGACAGTGCTATATAAATAGGTGCGAATGGCATGCAAATTGCACCACCAACAACACCACCAAACATCTTAGTTCCAAGCCATTTGTTAAATACTAAGCTCTCTCTTTATTCCTTTCTTGTAAGAATGGATCCAACAGTTGCAACACCTATCAGTGAGTCCTCAAATATCACTGACTTTGCCGTAACAAATCGCAATGGAGTAAAGGGTCTCTCAGAAATGGGACTCAAAACCCTCCCTAAGCAATATATCCAACCTGTAGAAGAAAGGATCACTGTGAGCAACATCTTGCCTCAAGAGTCTATACCCATCATTGATATGTCAAACTGGGACGAACCAAAAGTCTCAGAATCAATATGTGATGCTGCAGAAAAGTGGGGTTTCTTTCAAATTATCAACCATGGAGTGCCCATTGAAGTGCTGGAGAATGTGAAGGACGCAACACATAGGTTCTTCAATTTGCCAGCTGAGGAGAAGAGGAAGTTTTCAAAAGAGAACTCACCTTCCAACAGCGTGCGGTTTGGCACAAGCTTTAGTCCTGAAGCAGAGAAGGCTCTTGAATGGAAAGATTACCTGAGCATGTTTTATGTGTCCGAGGATGAGGCCTCTTCATTGTGGCCTTCTGCGTGCAAGTAACAGAGCTTAACTTTGCTCAATTTTGTTTACACATCAAATACTTGACATATAATATAGATACAATACTTGTGGACGTACATTCATACATATATAATTCACTAAATGAGTTAACTTCTAGTTTCTAGTTCCATCTGGTTTAACTCAATATAACGTTATAACAAGTCATAACTTTTAGTTACATCTCATTATATCCTCCATGTTTGATTGAAGATCAATAGTGATCTCATCATTATATGTATATATATATATATATATATATATATATTTCTATTTCTATTTTTATTGTTAAAAAAAAAATTTGAGTATCATAAAACATAATTTTGTGGATCAAATGGTATATGCTTATGTATATATATAGTTTTTGGTGGACTAATTGTTGTTTGCTTTTAGGGATCAAGTTCTGGAATATATGAGGGGGTCTGAACCAGTTATCCAAAGGCTATTAGAGGCACTAATGAAGAGGATCAATGTGAAGGAAATTGATGAGACAAAAAAATCTCTCTTAATGGGTTCAAAGAGGATTAACCTTAACTACTATCCTATATGTCCTAACCCTGAGCTCACCGTGGGAATAGGCCGTCATTCTGATGTGTCAACCCTTACTATCCTCCTTCAAGATGATATTGGTGGACTTTATGTGCGAGGAAACAATGATAGTTGGGTTCATGTTCCACCTATAAGCGGCTCCCTCGTGATCAATGTTGGCGATGCACTACAAATAATGAGCAATGGTCGGTACAAGAGCATTGAGCACCGTGTGGTTGCCAATGGAAGCAAGAATAGGATTTCGGTTCCTATTTTTGTTAATCCTAGGCCAGATGACATGATTGGTCCTTTCCCAGAAGTGCTTGCAGAGGGTGAGAAAGCATTATATAAGCAAATTCTGTATTCAAATTATGTGAGACATTTCTTCAAGAAGGCTCATGATGGGAAGAAAACAATTGAATTTGCAAAAATATGATATGTATTCTGAGGTGTGTTGTCACTACAACACCGATCAGTGTTGTCACTACAAGTATGTTATGTTCTATTGTAATGGAAATAAATTTTATGAAATAAAACACAATCTGAAATCTATTTGAAGATAATAGAAGTCAATCAATTCTTTATCCAATTATTTTACTTTTTACAAAAAAGAGTTTACACTTTATTTTTAAACGTGGCAGTGACATTGTTTGTATATATGTCTGTTTGAAGCACTGGAATTCATGACAGGTTAAAAAGATTGATGAAATTAGAAAGATTTCTCTTATATTCTCGGTTCAATAATGTTCAAAATAACTTACTTGTACCCTCATATTGTCCAAAAATTGCTAGAACACTGCGCCTTATTTTAAGTGGTAATCCAACAGTAATGGTATTATTTATGTTACTTCGTGTTTGTGATTTAAACTACCGTAACCTCTCCCACCATCTATATATCTCAAAAAATAAAAACAAAAAAAATACACTATGCTTGTAAATGATTCCTACGGGTTCTATTTTAGGAAAATTATTAAATACTTTAGGAGTACTATAAATTTATACTCTCACATTTCACATGAATTGTAAGTCCCATCATAAATTTAATTAGTAAGACTCACAATTATATAAGAAGAGGAAGTACGCATTTATAATATTTCGAGAGTACCCAATAATTACCCTTCATTTTGACCCAATTCATGAAAAATGATTTAATGATCATACAAGAAACAATAATTACTACCTGATGTGTCTTGAATGCCGTGAAAAACAACAATAATAGTACTAACAGCATCCAAATCTTAGTTGACGCAACGTTTAAAATATTTTTTATTTTTGTAATCAAGTTTTATGGAGTGCCTTTATATAGGCCTACAACCTACAAGACCAAAATAATGTTTTTGGTTGAATTTTATAAAAAATTTGAGAAGAACCTCTCTTTTTCTTTGCCTACTAGCTTGGAGTTCTTGTATACTAGGTTGGTAAAAAAAAATATCAATTTATCATATACACTTCTATTTTGCATAATTAATCCTAAATTTTTGGGATCGACTATGAATTAACAAACTAATTAGGGTCACATGTACTTATTATATTCTTTCCTAAGTCATACTATGATATCTCCTTAATTGGAACGTTCTTTACCCGAAAAATCGATTCATTCTTCTTCACTATTACATTATCACTCTCATCTATACAGTGGTAAAGTCAAGATTTTAGTTCAAGGGAGACACAATTAAAAGAAAAGACTGCCAACAAAAATAATCCAAACAATATTAGTTGACATTAAAAAAAATTCATATTATAAAATGAAGGAACAAATAATAAATTGATAACTAATAACAAAAAATTTGAGAGATTAATCTAATTACATAAAGTTTAAACGTGTAATTGGATTATTCAAAATAAATTGAGAAATAAATCAATATAAAAGTGTTAAAATTATATCAATATACTTAAAAGTTGTATACAACTTCACTCCATTGATTGCTTTTAGAAAAATAATGTAAAATTCAAATTTCTTTTTTTATTCTTCAAATTAGTTAAAACTTAAGTTTATAGAAAAAACTCAAAGTTTGAAACCATGCAAAAGTCTAGAGATGAGAAGAAAAAAAATTAGAGGAGGGATGAGGAGGTATTGAAGATTTAGTATCATAAGAAACCAAGAAATAAGTAATTTTTAAAATTTTAAAAAAAAAATTACTATGGACACATTGCTTTGCGTTGTATAGCCATGAGAAATTTTAATCTAGGTTTGGTAGATAGATTTGTTTTAAACTTAAAAAAGTGCGATGATATGAGAAAATTGAATTTAAGTTATTTTAAAAGACCAAGTGTCGTGGGAAATTTTTATATTATCTCTTGGTCTTTGTCAAATATATATATTTTAATGGAATGTATAACATATATAATTATACCATGTCATATATATAGTTATTTTGAAAGACCAAGTGTCGCAAGTAATTTTTTTAGTAGAAGCTATAGCATAAATAATTATAACATGTTATTTATACTACTATTTAAGGGGTTTTTTTGGATCCTCAATTTTAATGCCCAAAATACACTCAAATTTACCGGTTTGTAAAGCTTAAATAATAGGGTTAAATATGTATAATTATTGATTTTAAAAACTCCTATATTTTAGCTAAGTAATATTTAGGAGTCAAGCATAATTCAACTTTTTTTTAATAAAAATTAAAAAAAGAAAAATTCTACTAACGTACTCTTTTCTTCTTCTTTTTTTCCTAATTTACAAATGAAATTGCTGCAAGTCTTATATAAAAAGAAAAATAAGAAATTGCCTCAAGTTTTTCCATACTACTATTTTTAAAAAAAAATAGGAAAAAAAATACTTTTATCTTCATCCCATCATCCCATTTAGTTTTTATTTATTTATTTATTTTTATGAGATTATCTCATGTACTGAAAAGAATATCCAATTATCTAATATTCTTTTCACTTATCTAAGTAAACTTATTAAGTTTTAAAATCATAAATTTTTATAAGGAGCAGCTTCTACAACTCGACTGCAAGGAGAAAGAAGAACAACCACCACTCTTCTTCAATTTTCTTTTGTTTCCAATACAAACTTTAGATTCAAAAAATCAAGGTTAAGGCACAAATGCATATCTTCACATGATTTCTTCCTCTCTCAATTTCTCCATGAAAAATTTTGAAGAACAAGATTTACACTATACAATAATTTTTTTAGGTATTTGTTTTCATATCATAAATAAAATCTCCACTCTTCATATTGTTATCAATTTTAATTAAATACTTTAACCATTGCTACATTTGTTATTATCTATCTATTACTCATCACATTTAACTCTCGATTAATTCTTATTTTGCCTTACTTTCGTGGTCCATTTGAGCAAGCATGTGATCATCCTACCAACTAGCAAGTACCAATGGCTTTATTTTACCTTTTTTTCATCTATTTACATATTTTTATTTGCTTTGTATTTAGTTGGAAAACTTTAAATTTTAGTTTTGGTTTGCAATAAAGACTACTTTAAATTTATTCGAAACTATGTATTTCTTTTGGCATAATTAAGATGCTCTTTTAAAATTAGCACAAGCTTTTTCTCTTCTAATTAATTGTTTTTACATTCTATTTCCCCATAGTGGAAGTAATCTTTCCAGTGGTATCCGTAATATTTCCAATGAAATCCCTAAAAAACAAAAGAGTCTCTAAGCACGTGCATGCTTAGAGGATAGTATATGGTTATTTTGTTAGGGTTCCTCATGGGATGTATATGAATTGTACAAGTAGTTCCTAATGGGGGTGAATAGGAATTTTAGGATAACCTTGAATTACATCATGTATTTATAGAATACTAGCTCTAATCTCATTGGCCAACATGGCCTTATCCTTTTGGTTCTATTATTTGTCATGTGCATTAATAATTCCAACATGTGTTAAATGTGATTAACATACTTGGAATTGTAACTAACTAACTAACTAACTAACTAACTAAACCCCAATACAACAATTATTATCCATATGCTTATAACATTCCTAACATATTTTGAAACACCAAGTGTTGTGAGTAATTTTTATATTATCATTGTGAGTAATTTTTATATTATCTCTTGGTCTTTGTCATATATATATATATATATATATACTAGTCTATACTACTATTCAAGAGACTTCTCCTATTTGGTATGGACATTTAGGTGATCCTAAAATACCCCTAAACCATTTTTTTAAGCAAAGAAAAAACTTAGGGCCAGTATGGTAAAAATACATCTTTAACTCACACCTAAAATAATGCTTGGAAATGGGACCACTCTTACACTAACCACATGTTTTTTACATTTTATTGATATAAAAAAAATAAAAAATAACACTTACATTTTCATACGTTCTTGTCGTTTTGTTCAAAATTCAAATATGAGTTCTATTTGAACTCAAATTACTTTTTTCTTCTAGCATAAACTTAAATTGATATTTAAAAAAAAAAAAAATTAGTTGAACACTGACTTAGAGTTTAGACCAAAAAAAAAAATCTTTTTTCTTTTCAGAGAAATTGATGTGGAATGCGGAAGCGTTAAGAAACAAAACATGTCTACCTCTAGAAAACAAGAAACAAAACACGTTTGCTTTTGAAAATAACCTCGAATCCATGAGGGTTTCTTGAATCCACAAAGAGAAAGGGTATGGAATCCACCAGAAAATAAAAAGACAAAAATCTAAATTTTATAAATTGAATAATTGTTCAAAAAATGTGTATAGACTTCGGGGCCTATTTAAGGGCTTCGTAAAACATGACAAACAAGAAAATATATTATAAAATAACTCCTAATTAATACCTAACCATAACAGGAACCAAATTTGACCTAAAAAATATTAAAAGCACCTAAAACAAGGAAATAATAACCCTAAACCTAAAATAACGAAAATTACAAATTAAAAACCAAAATTAATAAATTACAATAATTAAATTGTAGATTATATCCTACATCAGACCCCTCCACTTGAAACAAACTTGTCCTTGAGTTTATATTTGAAATCTGAAATCTTCCATGCCAATAGAACAAATACTTGAATACTTCATATTCCTCGTCTTCTTGCCAAACTTGAAAGTCATCAATTGAATAACTTGTACTTCTTGTCCTTTGATTTTCATACAATTAACAATATTCACCAAATAAAAGTCAATAATCACATCAAATCTTTCCACCCCAATAAAATCAATAAACTTTATTTCTGTGTCTCCCACCAAAGTAATAGACCTTAAATGTTGCAATCATCTAACTTGACTTCATCGAGATCGTTGACAACTTCCTGTATAATTTCTTCTTTAATGGTTTACACTATCTCGTCCTCAAGAATTTTCTCTATAACAGAGTTTTCATTAATCTCCTCCACAATCTTGATTTCAAGTTCTTTTTCTATAACAAGGCCTTCATTCATTTCCTCAAAAATCTCTATAATTTCTTCTTTGACTTGTACATATTCTTCAAGAAAAGTATTTTCTTCAACATGTAATTCTTCTTTTAATAGTGAAATATATGGCTCTTTAAAATAATTTAAATATGAACTTCTTAGTCAGTAATAATCTTGTATTGTATACGACAAGATTTCTTCACAATCCAAAGGATAAAATTTGATAGCAAGATTATCTCAATGTCATTATTCTCTACACCGTCATCATCACATTTTTCTATTTGCTTCTGCTCAATGGTATGTCAATGTACATGACTCTTTCCTATACTGCGGTTTTTTTTTTTTTAAGAAATCAAATCAACTGTAGTTAGTTTCTGTTGAATTTGGGTACGTTTATTTTTACTATTCGTTCCTTTTTGGTTTTTATTTGGTTTGGATCCGTGCAAACTCTTCACTATTATTATCAAAGACTTAAGTAATATTTTAGTCATATAATTGATTTGCTTTTGTGGAAAAATACTAGTTTTTTTTTTTTGGTTTTGATTTTCCCCCACCCCCACTAGTGTCAAAATAGAGTACGACCGTTACCGTTGAAAAAAAAAACCATGACAAAAACAACAGCAACATTAAACTTTTACTATGACTATATATCTGTGGAGGTAGCTTGATACATTGTGTTTGACTCATTCAGAACACCATAAATCAACTTAAGAAATCATATTTTCTTGCTCTGAGTGTTGTGCTGTCGACCTTTTCTTTGGCAACAATTATGCTGACTTAAGATTTGATTTTGGGATTTGTATTTCCAAAATTCCAACTCTCTTACGTGTTTGGCAGTTTTTATTTTATTTTATTTTTCATTGACTCAAGCCGACTTTACAGTTTACACACTTCTACTTGATATATATATATATATATATATATATATATATATTTTGAGAGAGAGTCAGTTAGAGAGAATAACTAGGAATGCATACGTGTCCAGGTTTTTATAAATAAATAATAAATAAATAAATAAAACTAAATTAGCACATCATAGTACTAATCAACTACCAAATAGTGATCCACATAGTAACTATTATTATTAAAAAAAACATTATGTTTGATTATTAAAATAAAATAAAATAAAGGGAAAATCACATTTGAATGTCAGGAATTGATACCTAATTATCTCATATAATAGGTTTTAGTTACAACCTAAGTGAATTTTTATTGGTTTTAGGCAATGTATACTTATTAATAGTGTGACTTAAAATGATTTAAAATTTAAAAGAGTTTGTTGTTTTAATTTAAAAAGTTTTTAAATTTAAGATTGAATTTGAACGCAACCCAAATTATAGGAATATTGTGTAATTTAACCAAATCTTTAATTAAGGACACCACTTATTACAAAGAGAATATGGCAACATGACATAACCATGACTTAACCCAATTTTATTTTATAGTTCTGTTGAAATTGAGCGTGTACGTGACCGTGCTGATGAATGCATCTTGGAGACTGCTGCAATCAGTGTTGCACCCGTAGATGGTGGTCCGGAAAATTTGTTCATATCTGTTGAAAAATTGTTCATCTTCTATTGAACCAGACAAGCTGAAAATCCTTTTCTCAAGGACAATTCAAAGAAACCTCAACCCGTTGTTTAAGGTTTGTCTCTAAAACTGTTTTTTTTTCTTCCTTTGGCTTACGATTTGTTTTACTTTTACCATCATCTGACCATTCTTAAGAGATCAGATTCTTGCACAAAATTGAAGAGTCATCTTTGAAAATTTTTTCATCCACATAATGTTGAATGGAAAATCAAATATATAGTGATGTTACGACTGATACGAATTTTTGCTTTGTTTGTTTCGTTGAAAAATATTTTTAGCACTTCGCTATGTTTGTTTCATTAAAATTTGATCAAACCTGAAAATGTTTTCTGTTGTTGACTATAAAATCCTTTGTAAAAGGTTGTAAACCGTTTTACCATAAAAACTTGGTAAAATATCTTACAAAAACACACAGTACCTATCCCTCCATCTTATGTGCAAAACACATAGTACCTATCCCTCCATCTTACAAAAACACACAGTACCTATCCCTCCATCTTGTGGCTGGGTCGTTGTTCTGGTGGGCTAGGCCGTTGGACCACTGGTTCCAGCCATTGGACTGGCAGGCTCTTGCAATTGGACCATTGGTTTTGGTAGTTTATGTACTGTAAATGTTTTCAATGACAACATTTTACAGCAAAAAAAAATGGAGCGTTAACTACATAAATGCTTACAATTTATGTGCTAACTCTTAAAGACAATATAAATAAAAAGTAATTCAAAAATTCACTTTGTTGTGTTTTTTCATGTGACATTGACCACATTCATTGCCACATCAATTTAATCTCTTCGTAGTAGAATGTGATAGGCCAAGAATGTATTGACTCATTGTGATGAATTAACCAATTATTTAGTCAAGTTAATTAATTAATCCGATTAATATGCAATATGTGTGGTAGTACAAACAAATCACCAACTAAGTTAATATGCAGCGGAAAATAAAGTTGACACAGTGATTTGTTTACGAATGGAGAAAACCTCCAAAACATAAAACCCTATCGGGTGATTTTAAGGTCACCACTCTCGAGAATTCACTATTATCACAATAAGCGGTTATAAGTAAAGGAATTTTAGTACCTTATACCAACCTACAGTTAAACCCTTACCTCAATACCCAATTGGACTTGTTCTATAATGACAATCTCTCCTTTTAATGCACGGCTCCCAGTACGTGACTAACCAATTGATGCACGGATCCAATTACATGACTAACCACCAACTTGAGAAGGATGCTGGCTGCAAAGTTTTTCAGTTCATCAATATGATGAAGATCATGAAGCTCATTGGTTACAAAATCCTATGGCGTATAAACGCAGCAGCTTCTTGAAGAGAAAGATAAATTAGGGCAAATTGTCTTCGATCACAATATGCTTGTGAAAAACCTTACATCAAGTTGCGCTTACTTGCATTAGCTGTGACGGCCTTTAAAATAATCCTTATATATGTTTAGGGTTGTGAGAAAAGAAATCCTAAACATGTATACACGAATTGGAGTGAAATCAGATCTAAAAAATTGATTTTCTTAAATCTCGACAGATAGGTTATCTATCGAGCAGCTGTTGAGCATCGGGCAAAAGCTGCCTTTTAAACCTCAATAGATGTTATTTGTCGAGCTAGCTGTTGAGTTTTAATATCCAGTATTTCTTCACTTGATTCTTGGACAGATTTGCATGGTTTTGACACTTGGACTTGAAACCTTGTTCCTTAAAGTATTAAACACATCCTGATCTACCCAATTACAAGTAAAGTGTATTTTGTCAAAGGATTAGCCAATTCTACATTGACATATGTTTCTAACATGATTCACACATGTCCTAACAGAATGGATAGTAGTTTTAGCACATTCCAAATCAAATTGGTGTCTTTCTCAGTTCTAATGAATCTATATATATTATTATACACTCATACCAATTGCTTTGAAAAGAGTCATTCAATTCATTCCAAATGATGTGTAGAAGAGATGGAATAGATTTCACTTCCATGGTGGTTTCCACACATTGGTCTAAATTATTTTATAAGTTATTGATACAATTCCTCCAACTCTCTTTATGATTAACAGGTGAATTATGTTAAGATTGTTTCGGAGTTTCCCAGAACGGCTTCTATCAAGTTACTGAGAAGGGTTTTGAGGGACCAAATGAAGCATGAGCTCTCAACTCGGAGTAAAATTTAATGTGAACATCATCGATTTGGTCATGCATAAAAATATCAATAAGTTCATTCACGTGAGGTGAATTTTGAGAATTGAGATGGTTGAATCAGTAAAACATGTAAATAGAATACGAAATGGTTGAGAAATATGTAACATTCTGATGGAAATCCGAGGTTAAATCTGACTATAGGCATATTTTCCTGTAAAGTTTGACTAGAATATATAGTCATTGTTTATAGAGCTCCAGATGTGTTAGGTGCAAGTTGTTTGCAGAATAGTCTACATTGAGATTAATGCATTCATGTTTGTTTGGAAACTGCTTATTTAATTTTATATTGAAATTTTTTTGTCCAAAGTATACAACTTTTAAAAAGTTAAAAAATAAAAGAGATTTTAAAAAGCTATATATAAAAGTTAAAAAGCAAAAAATTAATTTATAAGTTAGTTTCATTATTAGAAAAGTCATTTGTTACATTTTTCTATTGTTTATAGAATAGTCTATAATCTATATTGAGATTTGGGAAATGAAATCACTTGTTGACAATGGCGAAACTAGATACCTGTTCCTAGCGTTGTGTTAAAGGAACCTTTGCGTAGTATTGTGTCATGCGGATATTATTTTGACTATTTTCACCTGGGTTTGAATATAAAGAGTACCATGTATTTGGCAAAAGATGCCAAACAAACAAGAGATAGGAACAAAAAAAAAAAAAAATTTTAAAAAAGGGACACAATTACACATGCGTGATTAGATTACACCGTCCTTGTCTCCTTTGATATAGAGATGCACATGGTCAGGTGTAAATTGTTTATAGCCTATTGAATATCTGTTAAAAATGAAAATAAAATAAAAATCACTTGTTCAGAATATGGATATGGTGTGGTATTAAATATCTGTATTTAGTATTTTTTTTTTAAGAAAAAAACAAAGGGAAGAGTAAAGGACCTCTAGATAGAATTGTGAGGATAGTATTTTCAGAAGATTGATTGTAAATATGAATGGGGAACTCTAAAAGGATCTCACAAAAAAACAAACAATAAGACAAAAAATCTAGAAAGAAAAATGAGACGCAATTACACGTAAGATAAATAACATCAAGAATTTATGTGGTTTGATCTTCGGCCTACGTCCATGATCTTTGTCTTGAAGCCTACATTAGTCAACTCTTTGGCAAAGAGGATATCCATTCAAAGGATAAAATAACTATAATGAGCACTGATTATGCTAGATTGAGTCTTAAGACCCAATCTTTCTTAAGAAGTGCTATTGCCAACTTGCCTATAGATATACAATCTCGTATTCTAGAAAGCAAGGCTATGTTTAGGTCCTTCGACCTATGGTTCAAATGTATCAAGAAACTTGTTACAGCCACTATTCCTGATCCTGATGAACTAGATGAAGGTGATAACGTGTTTATCCAATTAGATTGGGAAGAACACTTTGGGAGTACTCTCAGAGTATATGAAAAGAAACACCCATTTCCTGGTCTATTAATTAATTATGATGATGTCATAGGCCACAATCTGAATGACCTCTTGTGATTAAACCAATTAATTAATTAGCCAAGTTATTAATTAATCAATTTATCATGCAATTGCGTGGAAGCACAAACAAATCACCAAAAACTAAATATGCAGCGGAAATTAAATAACACGGTGATTTGTTTACGAATGGGGAAAACCCTAACGACAAAAACCCCACCAGGTAATTTCTAGGTCACCACTCTTGAAACTCCACTATTATCAAATCAAGCGATTACAAGTAAAGGAATCCCAAGTACCTTACCAACCTACAGTTGAACCCTTACCCCAATACCCAATTGGACTTGATCTGTAGTGACAATTTCCACCTTTGATGCACGGCTCCCAAGTACGTGACTAACCAATGCGCGGATCCCAGTACGCGACTTCAAACACCAACTAAGAAGGAGAGGTTGGCTGCAAAGTTCTTCAGTTCATCCTACACGATGAAGATCAGGAAGATGCTTGGTTACAAAACCCTATGGTGCAAGTACACAGCAACTTCTTAAGAGAAGATGAACTAGGTTAAGAACTTCGTCTTTTGATCACAATTTGCTTGAACAGAGATTGCTCAATGCTTTTGCAACTTATGTACAATTTGACAGCTCTTAAAACAATCCTTTTATATGTTTAGGGTTAGAAGAAAAGAAGGCCCAAAAGCATATTCATGGATTCCAAGGAAATCAGATCAGAAAATTTGATTTTGTAATTCTCGACAGATAGCAGGTGTCGAGGTAGCTACGAGCAGGTGTCGAGAATTAATGAACTTGCACTTCAGCTTGCTTTTTCTTGGACAAACTTGATGACTTCAACACTTGATCTTGAAACCTTGTTTCTTGAAATATTAAAAACACCTAGAACTACCCAATTACAAGTAGAGTGTGTTTTGTCAAAAGGATTAGCCAATTTACATAAATAAGTGACATATGTTCTTAACAAGTGAACACACATATGTCCTAACAATCTCCCCCTTTGGCAATCCGTGACAAAACCATAACAAACAAATGAACATATGAGAGAAGTCATAAATCACTCAACTCATATTCACTTGTTGAATACAATAAAATCTATCATAACACAAACTCTTGAAAAACTTTGCAAGAAAAGAGTCTATGGCAAGTAGACTTTGACAACCTGTATTTCTGAAACACTTTAAACAAAACTCATCAAGGCATCTTGTGTGAACAGAAATAAAAAGATTGCATACAAGTATAAAGAACATGTGTATAAAGAAAGAGAAGAAATAACATATGAAGAGAGAGGTGAAAAAAAACATATGAAGAGAGAGGTGAAAAAAACATACATCCACATATATAGAAAATAAGTACAATGTATGTAAAATTGGTCAAAAGACCTCATATACAAGATCAATGTATCTATAAAGAATAGAAAAGAAAAGATACATCAAAATCTCACTACATCCCTCAAAAATATCAACACTCCCCCTATCAAAATGTCCTATACTAACTCTCCCCCTAAGAAGACTACTCTCATAACCCAAAACTACTCCCCTTTTTTGTCACGAGTGACAAAAGGTAGAGTGTCATGTAGACATCTCATCAGTAGAGCTAGCATCTCCATCATCATCATCCGAAGCATCATCATCATCATCCTCAGAGTCAGAAGCTGCTGGAGGAGGTGGTGAAGGAGTAGCCTCTAGAGCAAAACCACCCATGGTCGCCTACCGTTGTGCAATACGACCAACACGAACATTCACCTTATACAACTCAGTGGAGAGTGTATCGAGGCGAGTGTCCATGCGCTGCAGTTGCGCCATAATGTCTCCTAGGGATACATCACTTATAGAGGAAGAGAGAGCAGATGTAGATGGAGTTGATCTGGATGGAGCCAAATGGGAGGGAGGAGTGGAATCCGTCTGTCACGACCTAAACTGAGCCTCACTACGTTTTACGGTAGCGGCATCTATGGCATAGATGTGAGTGAAGTGGTCGAACACTAGAAAAGGGATAGAAATATGGTATAAGATCCTCGTGATAGCGGAAGGAAAAATGAGCTTATCATAGGACGCCGAATCTAGATGGACATCTATGATAGAAAGGATGAAATGAGAAGGAAAATCTATAGTAAGATGTTCTAGAAGTGATAACAAAAATCGAGCACGAGGCTCTGTGATAGAGTTGTAGTGAGAGAGTGGATGAAGTACAAAGGTCATCACCATGTTTAGAAATCTAGGACCTTTAGCAAAAGGCCTACATGATGTGTACTGATGCTTACCTCAATCAGTAGGACGCTGACAGAAGGCAGAGATGAGCTCATCTTTGGACACAGTCCGCAGACGCTCATAGGAAGGATAGTCAGGAAAATCTATCCTAGGAACCCTAAGTACATCCGTAACTAGCTGCGGTGTAACAGGGATGCGCATACCTCGAACGCGAGTGAAAAAGAGAGGTATTGAACGATGAATCTCATGCATGTTGGAGTAAAACTCCTGAATGAGCACGAGAGGACAAATGACCGGGACGTCACACAGTGACTCCTATCCTCTACTGTGAATGACAGAGGGAAGCTCAGTGTCGGCGAAGTCCGCCAAAATGACTTGGCGTTCCAAATGAACACCTCGTCTAGAAAAGTTCTCAGAAAATGCCTTGTGGGCATCTCCATCACGGAACCGAAGGTTAAGAGGAGCAGAATCAAAAGAAGAGGAAGCTCCAGAACGCAGAGGGTTCCAAGCCGGAGTGGATTTACGTTTGGGTGCCATAGACACTACTAACGTAAAAGAATGAGAAAAAGATAGAGAGGGAGACAATCAGAAAAGTCCCAAAACAGTTCATATATATCAGATATATTGAACAACAAGTACGTATGCATGATTTGACGGCTCTTAAAACAATCCTTTTATATGTTTAGGGTTAGAAGAAAAGAAGGCCCAAAAGCATATTCACGGATCCCAAGGAAATCAGATCAGAAAATCTGATTTTGTAATTCTCGACAGATAGCAGGTGTCGAGGTAGCTATCGAGCGGGTGTCGAGAATTAATGAACTTGCACTTCAGCTTGCTTTTTCTTGGACAAACTTGATGACTTCAACACTTGATCTTGAAACCTTGTTTCTTGAAGTATTAAAAACACCTAGAACTACCTAATTACAAGTAGAGTGTGTTTTGTCAAAAGGATTAGCCAATTTACATAAATAAGTGACATATGTTCTTAACAAGTGAACACACATATGTCCTAACAATCTCCCCCTTTGGCAATCCGTGACAAAACCATAACAAACAAATGAACATATGAGAGAAGTCATAAATCACTCAACTCATATTCACTTGTTGAATACAATAAAATCTATCATAACACAAACTCTTGAAAAACTTTGCAAGAAGAGAGTCTATGGCAAGTAGACTTTGACAACCTGTGTTTCTGAAACACTTTAAACAAAACTCATCAAGGCATCTTGTGTGAACAGAAATAAAAAGATTGCATACAAGTATAAAGAACATGTGTATAAAGAAAGAGAAGAAACAACATATGAAGAGAGATGTGAAAAAAACATACATCCACATATATAGAAAATAAGTACAATGTATGTAAAATTGGTCAAAAGACCTCATATACAAGATCAATGTATCTATAAAGAATAGAAAAGAAAAGATACATCAAAATCTCACTACATCCCTCAAAAATATCAACACTCCCCCTATCAAAATGTCCTATACTAACTCTCTCCCTAAGATGACTACTCTCATAACCCAAAACTACTCCCCCTTTTTGTCACGAGTGACAAAGGGTAGTGTGTCATGTAGACATCTCATCAGTAGAGCTAGCATCTCCATCATCATCATCCGAAGCATCATCATCATCATCCTCAGAGTCAGAAGCTGCTGGAGGAGGTGGTGAAGGAGTAGCCTCTAGAGCAAAACCACCCATGGTCGCCTACCGTCGTGCAATACGACTAACACGAACATTCACCTGATACAACTCAGTGGAGAGTGTATCGAGGCGAGTGTCCATGCGCTGCAGCTGCGCCATAATGTCTCCTAGGGATACATCACTCATAGAGGAAGAGAGAGCAGATGTAGATGGAGCTGATCTGGATGGAGCCGAACGGGAGGGAGGAGTGGAATCCGTCTGTCACGACCTAAACTGATCCTCACTACGTTTTACGGTAGCGGCATCTATGACATAGATGTGAGTGAAATGGTCGGACACTGGAAAAGGGATAGAAATATGGTATAAGATCCTCGTGATAGCGGAAGGAAAGATGAGCTTATCACGGGACGCCGAATCTAGATAGACATCTATGATAGAAAGGATGAAATGAGAAGGAAAATCTATAGTAAGATGTTCTAGAAGTGATAACAAAAATCGAGCACGAGGCTCTGTGATAGAGTTGTAGTGAGAGAGTGGATGGAGTACAAAGGTCATCACCATGTTTAGAAATCTAGGACCTTTAGCAAAAGGCCTACATGATGTGTACTGATGCTCACCCCAATCAGTAGGACGCTAACAGAAGGCAGAGATGAGCTCATCTTTGGACACAGTCCGCAGACGCTCATAGGAAGGATAGTCAGGAAAATCTATCCTAGGAACTCTAAGTACATCCGCAACTAGCTGCGGTGTAATAGGGATGCGCGTACCTCGAACGCGAGTGAAAAAGAGAGGTACTGAACGATGAATCCCATGCATGTTGGAGTAAAACTCCTGAATGAGCACGAGAGGACAAATGACCGGGACGTCACACAGTGACTCCCATCCTCTACTTTGAATGACAGAGGGAAGTTCAGTGTCGGCGAAATCCGCCAAAATGACTTGGCGTTCCAAATGAACACCTCGTCTAGAAAAGTTCTCAGAAAATGCCTTGTGGGCATCTCCATCACGGAACCGAAGGTTAAAAGGAGCAGAATCAGAAGAAGAGGAAGCTCCAGAACGCAGAGGGTTCCAAGCCGGAGTGGATTTACGTTTGGGTGCCATAGACACTACTAACGTAAAAGAATGAGAAAGAGATAGAGAGGGAGACAATCAGAAAAGTCCCAAAACAGTTCATATATATCAGATATATTGAACAACAAGTACGTATGCATGGGAATGCATGAACATGTGACATGCAAAGGAAAAAAAAAAAACATCATGGAATTAGCCCAATCCAATCCTAGCAGCACACAAACATAGAACACACATCTAAATGCATGTAAATACCATTCTAATGCACATGAAATGCAATGTATGACATTTTGAAAACATTTGATTGCAAACCCAACCCAAAATTTGAAGAAAAACTCATCAATTTTGAAAAACCCCAAAAATTTCCAAAAATCCCAAAACCTAGGTTTCAAAACATGAAATGCATGAAAAAGGAAGGGAAAAATGATCTTACCAAGTGATTCAAGCAAGGGAAGACTGAAAATGAAGAGGGTTTGAAGATTTGAGTGAGAGAAAAGTGGTTGGGAGATGAAACGCCTTCGGAAAGATCGAGAGAGATCGGGAGAATGAGAGAAAAATCGCGACAAGGCCTTATATAGACACCTCAGTAAATCTCGACAGCTGAGGTGTCGAGAGGTATCGAGGAAGCTGTCGAGAAAGGTGTCAAGGATTTGGCCTTCGATAGCTTCAAGCGTCAAGAGGTGTCGAGGTACAAGACCAATTTCAAAGATCAGAAGCTCGATCGATCGACAAGGTATCGAGAAGGTATCGAGAAGACAGAAGATTTCTCGATCGATCCACCAAGTGTCGAGACAAGTGTCAAGATTGCGATTAGAAAAGGCTTGAGAAGCTCGACAGATGACCAGGTATCGAGGAGGTGTCGAGGAGGTGTCGAGCCATCAGTTAAAAGCAGTTTTTCGAGAAGAGAAAAACACAGACATGAATGCAATCCATCATACACCTCAACCAAAGATCCAATCAACATTTTAAGCTCTCAAAATCATCTCTCAATCAAGAAATTTAAGCACATGGATCCTCAAAAACACACACACACACACTAAACAAGTCTAACCAATTTTATATTTCAAAAACAAGTCAAGACAGTTTAGTGAGCATACATTAGCACATGCAAACACTTGTGATGGCCAAATCACATTGTACCTGCACATGTATCAAAAGTAGCAAAGAATATTGCGTGTTGTGTGTGAAAAACATCGCAAGATTGCATATGTGTATACATGTTATGACGATCTGAGATATGAGAAAATAACTTTAACTCACACACAATCATAACTGTTTGATGGGGACTATCACCTTTGAGGTACATCCTATGACTCCCACATCTCCTAGAAAACACGCTTGCAATCATATTTAAAGCATTTTAATCTTTTAGCTTTATATTTTCTTTGCATATTTTCTTTTAAGCATATCATGCATGGGCACAAAAAGAGAGAAAAGAAATACCCAACATGTTAAGCATAGACATTGCACTTTTGCTATGCCGAAGCATACGGATGTCTTTGACACTGCACTTTTGCTATGCCGAAACATATAGGTGTCATACTATGATTGGCGGGCAACAGTGGTGAGATGGTCATTTGTGCCTTTCTCTTAGGATTTTCTAGTCCTACCTGTCAAAAAGAGTGATATGAGTGTTAAGTTTAAGAGATAACTTAATCTTACTCATCACAAACAAGAGCCACAAAGCTCACTTGCTTAGTTGTGCATAGAGATGCTCATCTAAGCTACAAGAGATACAAAGTTTAGAAAACTTTGTTTCATTGGCCATTCAAGGTACACAAATACCAAAGTACACAAAACACACACTGTTTTTGTATTTTTCAATTTTTCAATTTTTTTTTTTATTTTTATATCAAAAAAAAAATAAACAAAACTGAAAATAAACAAACAAAAACATGTTATCAAAGCAAAGCAAAAACAAGATTGACTCAGCAAAAATGCAAAACACACAAGCAATGCAACAAACAAGAAAAACAAGAAGGGAAAAGAAAGTGATGAAATCACTTAGAGTCCTTTTTCTTCCACACTTTGGAAGAACCTTCCTTTGATTGAACCCTTGAATCGGCGGTGAGGGGGAAGAATTGAGACCGTTCAAGTTCAAAAGGAACATGAGGGCTTTTAGAAGATCTCCAAGAGGAGCAAGAGAGGATTGAAGCTGATTTTGGCTTCCAGATGCTATCATGCCATTGCTCTGTTGAGTGGCTAACCACTTATAGCAATTTGGTCAAGTATGACTGGTAGCACCACAATGATGAAAGAGATGCTGCTTCTTTTGTTTAGGCTTTTGAGAGTTAGCCTTCTTAGCCCTAGGATTTTTAGCATCTTTCTTATCTTGCTTAGGGAGTGCTCCTAAAATAGATTTACTCTTGTCTAGGTTCTCATTAGCTAATTCAGTTTTAACCTCAGTGTTCTCAATTTCAGTGTTATTAGCAGGAGAAACAAAAACAGTATTGCTAGTAGAAGCAGTATTAGAGAAGGAAAGACCATACCCCAAGCCAGTTCGATCCGAAGCAAATTTCTGATTGCTAAGCATCTCATCAAGCTTTACACTTGAAGTCCTCTCCAGTTGAGCTCTGACTTGAAACAGCTCCGCTTCAAGCTTCTTGGTCTTCTCAGCTAAAAAGTTGTTCTCAAATCTCAGTGCTCCAATAGTTTGATTTGCCTCATCAAACTTTGTGGACAACTCTTCACGATCAAGTTCCACATCACTGAGCTTCTTGGTGGCTAGCCTGTATAATTTCTCATGCTTCTCAGAGAGCTTGTAAAGCTTCTCATAGGCTGAATGGATATCATCTTGATCATCCATCTTATCAAATTTGGACTCCACCAGTTCTTCTTCTTCATCCACTTCTTCAATAATCCCTTCAGTAGAATTGACTGTGGCAGTAAAGGCATTTAAGATTCCGTCATCCTCATTGTCGGAATCATTTTCAAGCTCAGTGTCACTTAGGGTTGCAGCAAGTGCCTTGCTTTTCCCAATGCTCTTGAGATATGTAGGACACTCATGTTTCATGTGTTCGAACCCATGACACCCAAAGCACTTTGGTCCTGCGGGAACAGTGTACTGACCGCCCTCTTTAGCATCCTTTTTCCCTTTGTCTTGGCTTTTAAACTGAGAAGAACTGGACTGCCTGCAGTCCTTGTCGAAGCTCCTTCCATTGGCATTCTTCATAAACTTCTTGAACTGCCGGGTAATGTAGGACTTCATCTTGGACTCTTCATCATCAGAAGACTCATTTGTATCATTGCTCTTTGCCTTCAAGGCCATGCTTTTGCCTTTACTTGACTTGCCAATCCTAGATAACCCTATCTCATAGGTTTGCAAGTTTCCAACCAGCTCAGTCAAAGGAATCTTGTCAATGTCCTTTGATTCCTCTATCGCCGTAATCTTGGCATGGAATCTCTCAGGTAGAGATCTGAGCACCTTCCTTACAATCTTGGGTTCAGGGATGGTTTCTCCAAGATTGAAGGCTGAGTTCACTATATCCTTGAGCTTGGCATAGAACTCATCAAATGACTCATCCTCCTCCATTTTAATTTCTTCAAAGCTTGTAGTTAGCCTCTGAAGCTTTGAATCTTTGACAGCCTTTGTTCCTTCATAGGTTGTCTGGAGGATGGTCCAAGCCTCCTTAGCAGTTTTAGTTGAGGATATCTTCTTGAACTCCTCATTGGTGACTGCGCTAAATAGGGCATTTAGCGCTCTGCTGTTGAAGTTGGCCGCCTTGATCTTAGCATCATCCCAATCGGCCGGTCCTTCTTTTGACTTAGTCCAGCCAATCTCTACAGCTTGCCACACCTTCTCATCTAAAGACTGCAAGAAAGCTCTCATGCGTACTTTCCAGTATGCATAGTTAGTGTCATCAAATAAAGGAGGTATGATTAATGATTGTCCTCTATCCATGACAAACAGGGGTCAATGGATCAACACAGCAAAGATTAAACCTAATCAGAGTGTGCCTGCTCTGATACCACTTGATAGGTCACAATCTGAATGACCCCTTGTGATTAAACCAATTAATTAATTAGCCAAGTTATTAATTAATCAATTTATCATGCAATTGCGTGGAAGCACAAACAAATCACCAAAAACTAAATATGCAGTGGAAATTAAATAACACGGTGATTTGTTTACGAATGGGGAAAACCCTAACGGCAAAAACCCCACCGGGTGATTTTCAGGTCACCATTCCCGAAACTCCACTATTATCAAATCAAGCGGTTACAAGTAAAGGAATCCCAAGTACCTTACCAACCTACAGTTGAACCCTTACCCCAATACCCAATTGGACTTGATCTGTAGTGACAATTTCCACCTTTGATGCACGGCTCCCAAGTACGTGACTAACCAATGCGCGGATCCCAGTACGCGACTTCAAACACCAACTAAGAAGGAGAGGTTGGCTGCAAAATTCTTCAGTTCATCCTACACGATGAAGATCAGGAAGATGCTTGGTTACAAAACCCTATGGTGCAAATACACAGCAACTTCTTGAGAGAAGATGAACTAGGTCAAGAACTTCATCTTTTGATCACAATTTGCTTGAACAAAGATTGCTCAATGCTTTTGCAACTTGTGTACAATTTGACGGCTCTTAAAACAATCATTTTATATGTTTAGGGTTAGAAGAAAAGAAGGCCCAAAAGCATATTCACGGATCCCAAGGAAATCAGATCAGAAAATCTGATTTTGTAATTCTCAACAGATAGCAGGTGTCGAGGTAGCTATCGAGCAGGTGTCGAGAATTAATGAACTTGCACTTCAGCTTGCTTTTTCTTGGACAGACTTGATGACTTCAACACTTGATCTTGAAACCTTGTTTCTTGAAGTATTAAAAACACCTAGAACTACCCAATTACAAGTAGAGTGCGTTTTGTCAAAAGGATTAGCCAATTTACATAAATAAGTGATATATGTTCTTAACAAGTGAACACACATATGTCCTAACATGATGGTTCATATATTGCTGATGAACCAGATGATGATGATGATAGAGATCCCAACTGGCTTTCCCAAATGTTTGAATATGGCTTTATCAGGTTCATAAGATTAACAAGCCATTTTCAAGCTAGCCAGCTTTCACAAATAATTCAGGATGCCATTAAAGGACTTAAAGGTCCTTTTGTTACCATCAGATGTTGGAGCACTCTGCCAAAATGTGAAAGAGATAACTGGATGAATGTCCAGCCCTCAAAGCATCTCATTCTCATCGATGGTCATACTCACCAAGAACCATGGCTTGAAGGAAATTCTCAATTGTCCTTTGATAATCCTTATGATCTTGTAGAATGTTGGAGAAATTATTTTAATAACCAAATTATTGAGGTTGCTTAGATTCTATGGAAATATTATCATTTCATAGGGAGCACAGATAGAATTTCTATTTTTGGTCCCAGACCATATGCTGATGCCATTGCTCAATTGCGGATAGCAGATCATCGTAATCTAAGAAGCCTTCTCATCCCGGGAAGAACTCTGATGTTTAATCCAATTTTATATTGTGGATTCTGTAATCAATATGGTATTAACCATGAACATAATTGTGATTCTCCACAAGGTCCTTTTGATGGTTATCCATCTGATGCTCTTTCTACTGATTAATTGACTCACCCTATTTGTTTGGCTTGCACAATAGCCAAAATGCTACAATGTCTACTCCTTGATAAAGCTCCTACACCACTATTCCACTACATGTGTAAATGATGGTGTTCAAAGAAATTCCTTTTGGCTTTTTGTCCTTTCAAAGTCAGAGATTCTTCTGGTCTTATGCCCATGCCAAAGCCTCAATTACTAGAGATTTCAAGTCATAAAGCTCCTACACCACTATTCCAATACGATGCTTCTGAAGATTCCCAATAATGGTGCTCACTTGGTTTCCTTTGGCACAAAAGGACAACAATGATGAAGTTGAATTGAAGGCTTCCGAACTCTATGTATCCTCCTCATAATTCCCCAAAAATTTGAGTCATAAAGTGGAAAAATTGACTTTTACTATTCATCTGTCACTATTCACCTGCCACTATTCATCCGTTACTGTTCACCTGTTACTATTCATGACACTGTTCACTCCGAATTTTTTGCTTATTTAAGGGAGGTTGTCCCTTAAGTTTAAAACATAATTTTTCTTAGAATTCTCTCCTTAGAAAACCTTCTATCCTTAGAAGCTTTCCTTAGAGAATTCCTACTACCTTGTTTCTACTACTACTTTCCCTACAAACCTTGTAACTAGGACTTGTTCAAGCTTTGTAACTATTAACCTCAACTGTTGAAATCTTGTATTTACTATTACTACTGTAATTGTTTTGTTCTACTTTCAATAACAAGTATTTTCAGTTTTCTGTAAGTTAAGTACATAGTGGAGGAGATAATATGAAGATTAAAAAAATAAGAACAAAACCTCAGAATAAAGCAAGAGAGAATGAGTGGAAACCTAAAATAAAAAATTTGTTGTCAAATGTCAATGTCAGGTACTTCGATACTTGAGATGAGATATGTGTAACAAAAATATTGTTAGAGATATTTTTTTATGAAAAAAATAAAAAAGTTATTAACTTTTTTTACAACTTGTTCAATTGTCAATAAAAAGCTTTCCAAAAATAATTATTAATACGTGCCCTATGGGCATACATTAACCAGATCCAAATTACAAATTTTACTATATAGCTATTGGGTGTCACTAATCACAAAAATAATAGAATTATCTTTATTTATTATTAATATTTACCAATTACATTAATTTTGTATTAATTTGTAAATAATAATTTTATTTATTATTTACATTAATTTATAAATAATAATATTTACCAATTACATTAATTTTCGTATTAAGATGATAGTGCCTTCTCAGATTTGAGATATATTGGTTTGTTGTGTTGATTTAACCAATGATTTTGCTTAATAAGTTTGTTGAGAGGTTTAGGTTAATGTTATAAGAAGATGAAGCTTCAGTTGCTGTAATAGATGGGAATAGCAAGGCTTTGGGAGAAAAAAATAATAATTAGGATTCTACAAACCGGCTAAGCAATAGGAGCAAATATATTATGAAAAGATGGATAGAGACCTTAATTTTCATGGAAGAAAGGATGTCAATGGTAATAGACGTGGGATGCCTACCAGCTGTGAAAATGAGATATCTATAGATTTATCCCAAGATGACAATTGAGTAGAGCAAAGATTGACAAATGTTATAATTGAGATGCCAAAGAGAATGAAGATCAAGATTGACGTGATATCTTTCCGGCAATTTAAGTGTTGAATCTTAATAACCAAATTCCACTTTGATGAGTTGTTTGGGCAAGAAATTTTTTCTTTATTTTGATGGTTAGAGTTTATTCTCAAATGACATTTTGAGATGAATGTTGTATATTTGATCAATCTTTTTCGGTCTATTTTCAACCTTCATTTTGTATTGAAATTATAATTATTTTTTCATTTTCAAGTGATTGTACCTTTAAGTAAAGTGAAATATAAATTTTGTTAAATTATCTCATGCATCACACGGGTTAGTGACTAGTTATAATTTAAAATGCTATATAAATAGCTACAAAGGTCATGCAAATTGCACCACCAAAAATCTCCGGTATCTTCTAATTTCAAGCCATTTTCCAAATACTAAGCTCTCTTTTATTCTAATGGCTCCAACTATCGCAACACCAATCAGTGAGTCCTCAGATATCACTGACTTTGTCGTAACCAAAGGCAATGGAGCAAAGGGTCTCTCAGAAATGGGGCCTAAAACCTTACCTAGCCAATATATCCAACCACTAGAAGAAAGGATCAGTGTGAACAACATCATGACTCTTGAGTCTATACCAATCATTGATATGTCAAAATGGGACGAACCAAAAATCTCAGAATCAATCTGCAAGTCAGCAGAAAAGTGGGGTTTCTTTCAGGTTATCAACCATGGAGTGCCCATTGAAGTGCTGGAGAATGTGAAGGATGCAACACATAGGTTCTTCAATTTGCCAACTGAGGAGAAGAGGAAGTTTTCTAAAGAAAACTCACCTTCCAACAATGTGCGGTTTGGCACAAGCTTAAGACCTGAAGCAGAGAATTCTCTTGAATGGAAAGATTACCTTAGCCTCTTTTATGTGTCAGAGGATGAGGCCTCTGCATTGTGGCCTCGTGTGCAAGTAAAAAAGCTTAACTTAGCTAAATTTATTTTTACACAACAAATACATGACGCATAGATACCTACATACCTAAACAAAACACTCATTCATATATGAATATATGCATAGATACTTGTACTTACATAGTTACATTTTAGGTTTAATTGTAAATTGCTATCTGATCATTTTGATTTTGTTCTTTAAAATTTAAAAGTTTGGATTGTGACCCCCCTAAAGTATATAATACTTTAATTTGAGTCATTTTAATTCTACTCACTATTGAGTGTAAGGCGTGTTGAGGACAAAATTTTCACGCTACATGGCTTTATTTCATTAGCAACCCGCACCACATCAACATATTATGAATTTTGGGAAAATCTATTTTAAAACCCAAAAGAGCTCATATTCACACAAAATGATGCCAAAGCCCACAGTCCAAAACCCATGGCAATATTATCTCTTCAAAGCCCATGGTTCAAGCTCATGGCACAAACATCTCATTTATGGCTCATGATCCAAGCTCATGAGTCTCATCGGGGGAATTTTGGGAATCGGAGGGCTAAAAAGTATGTTCAGTAAAGCTCCAGCGATTCAAAGTTATTAAAAGAAATATGTTGCTTGGTATGTCTTCTCCAATTTCCTGAATTCTAACGAGTCAGTGTCCAATAGGTAACATCTGGTAAGCCTTTCATATCACATAACACTTAAAACGATAAAACTTCCAATTGATCTTTACCTAAAACTTAATGTTCATCATATAAGCTAAATTGAGGTTAAATTCTATAAGGATGTGGTGTAAAACTCATGTTTTACTCCTACAATCCCGACATGTCACATCATCTTGTCACATATTTAAGACTAAACACAATCACACTCAATCAATTCTAATATTCATATATAAATCCAACCAAATTGGGAATCGATCTATTGAGATGTTATTTAGTGTGATAGAATGTATTTAATTTTAAGTAAAATATTGATGTAGCAATCACTTATTGGAACATGGGTTTTACACCCTATCCTTATAGAATTTAATCTCAATCTAAATTATATTATCTCATATAAATTATAATATTATTTTCATTTAAAATCAATATCAAACACATGCCTAAATCTTATTGGCTATCTCTATTTAATATCTCATCCAACATTAAATGCCTTCCTTGCTCTCTAAGATTTGGTCAAACACAAAGAGATCATAATTACATCTCTAAAATTTCATCAAATATCAACCAACTAGTTTATTACATACTAAAAATGTATTGTATGAAACCATAGACTAAACATATATTTTTCCAAAAGAGAAAACTCAGCCAAAAGTACTAGCAGCAACTCCAGCAAAAGTTGTCTTAACTCCAGCAGCAACTGCAATAAAAGGACTCATAATATCATACTATACCACTAGACTCATTTTATTATGCTGTTGAAATATTATAAGTCCACTGACGTTATACAGCTAGAGCCACAAACCACAAGCTATGAAGATAAGTCATTATATCTTTAGATCCAAGTTTAAATTATTAAGTATATTTTACTTTATTATCATTGTACAGCTGGACTTATGTTATTATACCGCTGGAATGTTATCAGCTCACTAATGCTATATAGCTGGAGCCATAAGCTATATAAAGTGATGCTATAGCTGGAATCACAAACCATATCAAGATAAGTTATTATGTCTCAATCTATAAACTTACATTATTAAGTACATATTGTTTCATTATCACTATAACGCAAAAATGGATTCACTAATATTTCACTAATGAATACAAAAATATTGACAAGTTGAACCTACCCACTACTGGACATATATTATTTAGACATTAACCACCGCTGAACATATATTATCTAGACATGAACCATCGCTGAACATAAATTACCTGGACATAGACCACCACTAGACATGTATATTATTTGGACATAAACTATTTGGCATACATTATTTTTACATAGACCATAGCTGGACATACCTTATTATGTTGAACATAGGCCATAAACCACAACTGGATATGGACTATTTTGGACTCATTCTATCACTGGACATATGACACTTAATTAATTATTCTCTAATATTTAAAATCACTTAATATACATCATTAAGATCTTTAACTAATGGACTTAATCAAAGCTATTATGCTAAACATATTATTTATTTATTTTAACCATTATCACGATTCTTAGACTTTGGGCTTATCTATTTTGTAGGCTTAAAAATATACCGGAAGCCATTGGTCTATGTGACCCAATGTTAAGTTTTGGATTGAATTCCCCAAAACAAATTTGGGTCTAGCAAAGTCACTCTTCCAGTGGAAGACATGTGACTACGTTCAAAAACGGCCTCCATCAGGGTGTCACCTCAATTTATTTAAAAATTGCATTGTTTCAATTAAATCATTTCAAAAAAAAAAATCTTTTTTAGTGAAAAACAATGTTATTTTTTTCTTCATTTTCTGTTTTTCATTTTTCTTTAGAGGCACCATGGACACCAAAAGCCACCACCATCCACAACCAGGGTATCGTATCCAAACCACCTCCATTGGTCTTATTTCAAAACTAAACCACTTTCATAGGGGTGGACCCACAGCCATGGTTGGTGCCTTTAAAAATATTTTATAGTATGTATAACTAGTCGCTAACCCATACAATGCACAATATAGTTAAATAAAAATTAAAAGTATTTATTTTGCTTAAAGGTCTATGACTTGACCTAAAAAAAATGTATAACTTGAAAATGAATGAAAATAAGTAATTTTTTGTTTGATATAATAGTTTAGAAAAATTTATTTTCTTTCATATTATTGGTTCCACATAACACATCCTGGTGTGGGCAATTCTATGGTGATGACTTCCCACAATACTTAACTGCAATTAAGTCTACTATCCACCACCAATCTAATTTATGTTATCTTGATAGTAGATCTACAATTTGCATTTTCATATCCTCCATCATTAAGAAGGTAATTGAAGTAATGATTGTATGTAATGTATAATTTTTTTTTTACAATATAAAATTATTAAAATAAAATCTAATGTTCTGGAAATTTTTTGAAAGAGATTTTTAAATTTCTTAAAATTTAGTTGATAGAGTTTCTATTTTACCTAAAAGTGAATTATCACAATTAATGAGAATTTAACCATTTTTTGCAAAGAGAAGATAACCATAGGCCCAATTTTTATTTTATAGTATGGGATGTTATAGTTAGATTTGTACCATGTGTAATAAGTTAGTCCATTATGATAGTTCCAAATAATATCCTGATACCTATTTATATGAGTTTTCTTTTTAATGATGTCATAAACGATAGAGTTTAATAGAAGTCATTTAAGGTCCAACATATCCAATAATTTTTTTAAAAAAAATGTAATTTCAAAAGTCTTTTAATTGTAAATTTTTTTAATCATAAAATAGACTCTATCTAAACTCTAAAAGAAAGCATTCGAAATGATCACATCATCGATACTATATCATGATGGTTGAAAATAGCAATATTATTATTCATAATTAATAGATGAGCAATGAAACTATGAATTAACAATTTAACAATTCAAATACCAAGTTTAAACTAAAACAACACATATACAGAAGACTCCAAATATTGGAACATACTTCTTCTGCCATTTTCATTATTCTATCAAAACCAAAGTTTCAAAAATAATTCCAATTCAATTAAACCCAATACATACATACAAATGAACGTAGAGAATTCCAAAAATAAAAACAACAATCTCCAAAAGCCTCTATCTTTTTTTTTTTTTTTTTCTAGATTTGTTTGTTCTTTAGTTCTTTTTCCTTTTATGTTTCATCAAACTTTTTCTAATTGACCAAAATATCTCTCATATACGTTAACATTAAATCTGATAAGAAAAATTTACATCCCTTTTGTTTTGAAGGCACTCCAAGAACCAAAATCAATGCAAGAGACTGTACAGCAGAGTAATGTTAGAAGAATAATAAAAATATATATATATATATATATATATTTAAAATATAATATAGGAATGAAAAGCTGAGTTGAAATTGTAACAAACAATCCCTGAATATATATATATATATATATATATATATATATATATATATATATATTTATAATATAATATAGGGTTATGGATTCCTAATGAAATTTGGTTATATAATTTTTTTTAAAGGTTGAATATGTTAGTAGAGTCCATTTGATATAAAATTTAAATCCTATTGAAATTAAAAATAATATATATTTGTTGAGTCTCATTTGATATAATTATAGAGTTTAAATCCTATTGAAATTATAATTTCTAATCAACGTTAATACAAAAAAAAAAAAAAAAAAAAAAAAAAAGGGAAAAAAAGGAAAAAAAGAAGAGAAAGAAAACGTGGTTGATAGATATAAGGAAATATGATAGAATTTTTTTTTAAAATGTCATCAACGTAGAAATTATCAAATTAATGGATATATATTCCATTTTTTAGGATAGATTTATATTAATGGAGTTATTATATAGTTTTTTAGGATTATCTAAAAATTCCATAATTAGATGATAATTTAGGTCTCCTTTAAGTATAGTGGTTGTATGGTACCAAACAACTAAATTTAATTTTTTTTAAAAAGAAATTTAATAAATTTTCTGCAATTTATTGCTATAAAATCGAAAGAATTAAATCAAATTAAATCAAATTTAAAAACAAAGAAGATCGGTAGGCCTAAGACATGCAAGTTTCAACTTGAGAGGACAAGCATCATCAATGGAGAAATCACATGCTGAGATGAAATATATAAAAATGACATGCACTTTAAAAATACAGACTATAAATGTATTTTTTATGTTGTTAGATTATAAACAATCATAATAAAATTTTAGGATTTTGAATTATTATGATTTCACAACTACACAAGTTAATAATAAAGCTTATCTTGATCCATTGCTAAAATTTTTTTAAGATCAAGTATTAATATAAAAGGCACTTAATTCTTATAGAATTGGTTTGTCTCTCTTGACTCTCTTTTCTCTTTAACTATTCAGTGTTTGAATGTCTCTTTTATAGGTAGAGAAATGATCAAATTCATTGTACCATAACATACATAAAGTTATGAAATTGAACAATTCATTCTTAACCCTCTTTTCTCTTTAACTATTTAGTGTTTGAATGTCTCTTTTATAGGTAGAGAAAGGATCAAATTTGTTGTACCATAACATACATGAAGTTATGAAATTGAACAATTCATTCTTAACAGACAAGTTATAGAACCTAGAGTGAAGTTTTGAATTTTGATATCTATGTCAGGAATAGGTAGCTGAAAGTCTTTGATGAAGCTTTCAAGCTACGTGAGTAATTTGACTAATTTCACCCATAAGCTCACACAAACGTTTCTCAACATCTTTTTCTTTTAAAAAACATTTATTTTATATATATAACTTGGCCTACCTAATTTTTAATGGTTAAATAATAATAAAGATCAATAACAAAATAAAAATAAAAATCCTAGTTCATGGCAATACTACTAGTTAGATTTAATAAGATATTTTAAAAAAAATAAATAAATAACTTAGTATAAGTATATTGAAGTGATAGTATATATATATATATATATTTTTTTTTTTTAAACCTTGAACAGAAGATATCAATTAAAGCTTCAAGAATAAGGAGATTAAGCAAATTTGGGGAAAAGAAACAATGCAATTCAGGAAGAAACTTACATATTCTTGCTATGGCTAGAAAGGGAGAGGTATTTTGGCCTTGAAAATTGGTGCGGCCCCGCTAATGATCACAACATTCAAAAGTAAAGTGTAAAGGAAAAAAAAAAAAAAAAAAACAAAAACAAAAAGGTCATATAACCACTTTTGAGGTTTGGTTAATATCAGTACTACCAAGAATTTTAAATAAAAAAAAATTCAATTTAATTTCTAAGCACAAACTGCAATTTAACGCTGTTCGAAAATTCTTTGCATTATTGCAATTATATGCGTGAGTTGAGCCTCTGGGTAGCTAGTAGTAGAGAAATACTACGTCCACAATATTTTCACAACAAATTATAGGTGGTTAGTTGTTATTGGTTTAAATTTGAATCTAATACTAAGATTACATTTTTGCTCCAACAATAACAATCTTCTACTTATAATTTGTTGTAAAAATATTATAAAAATAATATAGACATATTATTTCTCAAATAATAAAGCAAGTAGAGAAATGAAAATTTTGAATTGTGTTAAGAAGTGACGTTAAGAGCAAGTTTCGATATTTTTGAACTTGTCATTTGTCCAAATCTCACAAATAGTTTTAATATTTTACCCCTAAAAATAAACTATTCTGTCAAAATCTCAAGCGAATGGTAAAAGAAATATATAAATTTCTTTAACATCTTAATTGAAAAGTCAAAGTAAATCAAATCACATTATTCCTGTATGTACCAGAATGAAACAACACTCCAATATCAATTCCTTCTCAAAGGCTTTTTTTTCGACTTTGGGGGCCATGGCTCTTTGACCGGTAAACACATTGAGTTAGTGATGCATATATTAAATAAATAGAAATTAACCTTAAAATTCTTGAGACAGTACTATATAAATAGGTGCGAATGGCATGCAGATTGCACCACCAACAACACCACCAAACATCTTAGTTTCAAGCCATTTGCTAAATACTAAGCTCTCTCTTTATTCTTTTCTTGTAAGAATGGTTCCAATAGTTGCAACACCTATCAGTGAGTCCTCAAATATCACTGACTTTGTCGTAACAAATCGCAATGGAGTAAAGGGTCTCTCAGAAATGGGACTCAAAACCCTCCCTAAGCAATATATCCAACCTGAAGAAGAAAGGATCACTGTGAGCAACATCTTGCCTCAAGAGTCTATACCCATCATTGATATGTCAAACTGGGACGAACCAAAAGTCTCAGAATCAATCTGTGATGCTGCAGAAAAGTGGGGTTTCTTTCAGATTATCAACCATGGAGTGCCCATTGAAATGCTGGAGAATGTGAAGGACGCAACACATAGGTTCTTCAATTTGCCAGCTGAGGAGAAGAGGAAGTTTTCAAAAGAGAACTCACCTTCCAACAGCGTGCGGTTTGGCACAAGCTTTAGTCCTGAAGCAGTGAAGGCTCTTGAATGGAAAGATTACCTGAGCGTGTTTTATGTGTCCGAGGATGAGGCCTCTGCATTGTGGCCTTCTGCGTGCATGTAACAGAGCTTAACTTTGCTCAATTTTGTTTACACAACAAATACATGACATATAATATAGATGCAATACTTGTGTACGTACGTGCATGCATATATAATTCACTAAATGGATTAAGTTTTAGTTTTATCTGGTTTAACTCAATGTGACGTTATAACAAGCCATAACTTTTAGTTACATCTCATTATATCCTCCATGTTTGATTGAAGATCAATAGCGATCTCATCATAATATATATAAATATATATATATATATTTCTATTTTTATTATTAAAAAAAAAATTGAGTATCATAAAACATAATTTTGTAGATCAAATAGTATAGCTTATGTATATATATATAGTTTTTGGTGGACTGATTGTTGTTTGCTTTTAGGGATCAAGTTCTGGAATATATGAGGGGGTCTGAACCAGTTATCCAAAGGCTATTAGAGGCACTAATGAAGAGGATAAATGTGAAGGAAATTGATAAGACAAAAGAATCTCGCTTAATGGGTTCAAAGAGGATTAACCTTAACTACTATCTTATATGTCCTAGCCCTAAGCTCACCGTGGGAATAGGTCCTCATTCTGACGTGTCAACCCTTACCATCCTCCTCTATTTCATTCATGACTGATAATATGCACTATGTAAATTTCAGAATTTAAGAACAAGATAACGTACCTTGGTGCAGTGAAATTCAAAACAAAATATTATAAGTGCTTGGAAAACTTTTAATCTTCACTCCAATTCCACTTTACGCCCAAGAAGTGTGGTCTCTCAATCAGTTTCTAAATGAGAATAATCGAGTGGTTTCACTCACACATACACACTATTTCACAATGATGTATCTCTTTTCTTTTTTTCTCTTTCTCTAATGAAAAAATTCTGTATGTCTCTCCCTTTATATTTAACTGATTATCTTATTGTGCTAACCTATTAGGCATTTCCAATTGGGTTTTAGTGTGTGGCTTGGAGTGGGACCAAAAGGGACCAATAAGACACTAGCTCCAATGGGCCTTGAGCTTTTCTATCAACTCTTGACAAGTTCAAAGTTGCCATTAATTATATTTAATACCACTATATAAATATAATTGCACTCTAGACCTTATTAATAAATTATATCTCAAGACTTTATTATATATGCAACCCCTTCATAAAATATTCGTAGTAATTCAAAGTCATAAATATAGACAGTCACTTTGAAGATTACTACATCTTAATCCTTGAGTATCCGGTTTAATCCTTTAAGTTATTCATCATATATTTATGAAATCCAATTTCATAAATATATACTTTAGTAGCTCCTTACTAAAGTGGTTAGACCTAACACTTTGAACACCAAACCCATTAAACTTATCTCAAGGGAATATTTTATATCTCTATTAAAAGATTATGAATTCTATCTTGAGAATATATGTTCCATCAACATTAAATGTGGCTGCCCAACATACTGAGGTTTTGATCGTGACTTTAGATCTCACTCCTGATATATCAAAGCAACCTACACTTCATGATCAGATCCATTATTCTCTCAGGATTAAGAGTTCATGTAAATAGAAGTCGTGAGATTTATTATTCATTTGACAGTCGTTAGGAGAATAATAAATCTCACAACGGTCTAGTTCAATATGTCTTAATTCTTAAAACATATTAACATATCAATTAGAAGTCTCCACTTCCATAATCAAGACAAATCATCTTAGTTGATATGTTATAGTTTTCGCAGATGAAATGTCCAATTTCATTACCGACTACAAACTAAAATTCTGAGTTTATAAAGAACTTATGACTTATATCTTCTGTGATAAATCACATAAATTACATACTATGCATCTCATAGACTATATGATAATGTCCAAATATTCATGTTATCATTATTTTAGATAATAATAAAACAAATTTATTAATCACAACATTAAGTTGTACATAATGTCATACATAGCATCATACAATAGGATTTAATGGCACTAATCCTAACAATTTTTAACTCTCTTTCATCTATTATACCATGGTATTTGAATTTCCTTATTATAATATAGTTATGATATAATTTTATATTCTACTGAATTCATTATATATAAAAAAAGTACCTGACAAATATTTCTGTTTTAAAAAATATATATAAATGTCTTATACAAGAAATATACATGTAGGGATGATAAGCGCAAGGATGTATATTAGGCCGTGGGCCTTGTCCAAGGGCATTTAGCAGCCCGAGGACAAGCAAATGTTAATGTGAAAGTTCGAGCTAATGAATGAAGGAAAGTGTTTGGTCATGAGGGTTCAGGAAGGTGGTCCGAGGACAAACGCTTCCTCGGCTTAACAGAGCAGAAGTCAGAAGGGTTGAGATGCCATTAAGAGCAACATTCTGGAAGGTTCTAATGGTAAGGATAAGCATCAGGAAGGAATAAGACAAGGGGAAGGTAAGAAATATCTAAGGGAAAGCTGTTACCATTACATTAAATGCTCTGTAGCTAACTCTTTAACCGCATTAATGTGGAGATGATACGTGAACAGTGATATTCAGCCTTGTAGCTACCTCTAAAAACTTCAGGAAGATGCTAGTGGGACAAGGATTAAAGCTAGCCATCTGATCTACACATGGAGGGCTAAGATGGAGCAAAGGAGGGTAATATAAAGAAGAAAAATCCCATTACAAGGGGGCATCGGAGAATTGGTAGAAAAAGACACTGTAGCACTAAGAACTGTAATTGTAATCAAGTCTAAGAGAAGTATATTCAAGAACTACTCTCCTTGGACTTTGCTGAGGTAGAATTTCTGTCTTTCCTTGCTTTTTTACCATCTTTAGGCCATTGTGAGTGTTTTCCAATCCATTGAAGCCTAGTTTTTTAGTCCACTCTCTACAAATTCTTTGTATTGAGCTTTTTGAGCCTTAATCTTTTTGCCTTTACAATACACGGTCATATATTTTATGTATTATACATGTATCGTATTTTACTAACTATTATTAATTTCTAAGTTCCTAAGATTATGGTCCAAATTTTTCATCTAATCCATTTATTATTGATTTAGTTTTTACTATTTTTTAATTATTAAAATCCAAATTCTTCATCTAATCTTTTTATTATTAATTTATCTATAATTTCTAAGTTACTAAAAATCTTAATATAATTACAGTTCAAATTTTTCATCTATTCCTTTTATAAATGATTTATTTCTTACTATTTTTTAATTTTTAAAATATTAAACTATTATAGAAAAGTATTTTAAAAATATAATTGATTTGAGGTACATATAAATAAAAATAAAATAACATAACGGACAAAACCCATTTGGGTTGAACAATTACAAATAACTCATCAATTTTGATTAGAGTTGAATAGATCATATACGGATATGTTCTAATTGAAGACACATATGGATGCAATTACTAGGTTACCATTTCATGGATCAAAATAGCCTTGCCAGTTCACATTGAGATTATCATTTTGGATGTATAGCATTATATTACATTCTGCTAATATCTACGGGAAACATGAACATCTACCTATTATTTTAATTGTTAAAAAGAATAATATTAATCATTCATAGTTATGTAGGTTTGTTATTGTGTAATCCTCTCACTTTTGATTTATTTAATTAGCAATTGAAAATCTACTTCATTTGTGAGTTATGATTTCTAGCCTTCTAGAGGATTAGAATTTTGGTTTCACACAAATTATTCATATCATCGTTAATTAAAAAAAAAACAATTATAGTACATGTATACAACTAGTAATATCAACCTTTAATTTTATTTTTTTTAAAACACCTCTTGGATAGGAGAAATTATAAGGTCCTTATAGTGGACCACATCTTTTTTGTTTAGTGGTCTACCATCGCACTAAAAGACTTCCAATTATTTAAAATTTTGCCGACTAATTTTATGATAAAAATTAAAGTAAAAGATAAAATTTTTTAAACCTATCTGTTTAAAAACAAAATTAAAAGAGAGTGTGAGGGTGTTTAAATGATATCTGTTTAAACACTATTTGTTTCAAACACCATCTTCTCCCTTAATCGGTAAGGTCCATATCATAAGAAGCACAACGCATTAAAGCTCAAGAATGCTGATATGCAACAGTATAACTCTGTTTACAAAACAAGTTCAACTTAAAGTTCTTTATCATATTGTGGACCTTAAGGGTTAAAAGTGAGATCCAAAAGAATTAAATGGACAAGGAGATTAATATTTGCATGGTCCGCAACTAAGGATATTTGTTTATATAAATGCAATAGGGATCATGGTTAGGTGAGAAGAGCAATGCAATTTCCATGGAGAAAAGCTGCATTTCTAAAGTTCTTTACCTGTCTACAAATTTGCCTAACTGTTCTTTCAAATGGATATGCAGAGAGACAAATTGTGCTCCTCATGTATTGGCTACCTAGTCTCTTAAACAAAGGTTTTAGGGTAGTTTTAATGTTTATTCTGGACCCAAGGCCCTTCTTGATGTAATTTATAAGGATAGCAGCCAGTCCTCCTTTGGTATTGCCTTGATGTTCACTGCTTTGTATTTTTATAAAATATTTTTCTCTTAGCAAATAAAAATGATAGAGCACCTTGCCACGAGAGGAATTTTTTGGCTTGTGGCAAAGAGAGGCTTTTTAGAGTTGCTTTATATATTTATTTTACATCCTTCACCATGCCCCGTTATACGGATTGTTTGAATTGGCCAAATATACATATTGGTTGCTGAAACGACTACAAATGCAAAATCATCGCTTACGTTCTGTTACCAACCAAGAAATGAATCCATTGCGTTCTAAAAACTCATTGCGACAATACAAAACAAGACAAAATGGAGAGAACAAATCAGAATAATCAAATGTAAAAGAGAAGTCATTTTAAATGGGCAAATGACCACAAAGTCTCCAGTGCAACTGAACTGTTTAAATAATCAGATAGGTTTAATTTTGATTTTGAATAGATAGGTTTAAATGTTTTTACCTTTTACTTTAATTTTTATCATAAAATGAGTTAACAAAATTTTAAACAAGTAGAAATTTTTTAGTGGAATGGTGGACCATTAGACAAAACTGACATGATCCACCATGAGGGCCTTCTAATTTCTCCTTGGATAGACACAAAATTATAATTATTCTTATCTACTTTTTTTTATACATCTCTATCAATTTTTAGATAAATACAAAAAATTAGTTGTTATTATTTTTTGTTTAAGTTACATATAATTCTTGATTAAACCGTGAATCATACCGGCATAACGCTAGTGAGTGTATATCTTACACACATCTTTTTCCTAAAAATTAGCACACACTATCTTTATTTAAAATATCTCGCATGTCATTTTTCCAGTTTCTTTACATAGGCTTTTATATTGCCTCAATTTTTTGCTTACTTTAATTATCACCATTTCCACTTTAAAAATTTTTGTTTCATTTGACATTATCGAGATTATTAATTTATTATTTGGTGTTTTTTTTCGTAATATTTTACAAATCTCATGATTTATTTTAATCTATTTTCTTTATCTCTTTAGTTTCTTTCTACAGTTCCTTTGATCTCTACAATTTTTCTCACTTCATCATCGTCTTTCTTTTCAAAGAGGTGTGTTTCCTTCGACATTATTGAAGTTATTATTTGTACATTGCGCATTTTTCTTTTCATATATTTTTTTTAATATTACATTTCTTTAATCTCTTTATCTCTTATTTATATACTAGCCTCTAAGCATGAACATTGTGCGTGATTAGAGGTTTTCTGTTTTATGGGGTAAGGCTAATAATTTGTGTGGGGGTAGAGGCCCAAATTTATGTCTTGGGCTAGGGCCCTATTTGAAGACTGAGGTGGGTCCGAAGAGTAGTAAATGATTGAGAAGGATCCCAGATGGGATAAATGTGCATGGAAATGATCAAAGAATACAGTCTGAAGAGTGTGTCCTCCTCGGATATGAAGCATATCGATCAAGCAAGTACTTGGGAGGTTTAAGTGACTTTCCTGGCAATTCCAATGATAAGGATGAACCTCAAGCATGTATAAAGATGATAAGAACAAAGAAATATCTAAAGGAAAAGCTGCTACCACCGCATTAAATGCACTGCAACAAATTTTCTAGCCGCATTAATGTGGAAAAGACCCCTGAACAGTGCAGTCTCAACTACCACCACTCATGGAGGACCGACGAATATACCTGACGGGACATTTACTCAAGTGAACGTTTAGATGAAGAACAAGTGAACGATTAGGATAGTCTAGAAGAAAACTATATAAGGATAAAAGTCCTCTTACAGAGGGGGAGAACGGAAAATCAAGAGAGAAAGAGGGAAGAAAGGTTTACTGTAGCTCTAAGAATTATATAAACAAAAGTTTGTCTCCTCGGAAAACAATTTATTCAAGTTTTAAGTTGGCTCTTACACTGGTTTACCAGTTGAATCTTTGTTAGACGTTGTTTAGTTCACTACCAGTCCAACTCTTTCACCCACTCTCTACAAATTCATTGTATTGGACTTATTGTGCTCATATCCTATACCCCTTGGGTTTGGGCTACAAATATAGACTCTACAATTTGCATATATTATAATTTAGGAATATATATATATATATTTTTTTAATTTTTAAACAAAAAAAATGATAAACTTTAGAAATAGGCAGTAACTATAATTTATTTTTTGAAAGTTAAAGGGAAAAAAATCCTAAATTTTAGGAGCTTTCTTTTTGAATTCAAATGAAATTTGTTATTTGACATTTATGACTCTATTTCTAAATGAAATTATCCTTCATTAATGAGAGTATTTTTGAACTATATAAAAGTCCAATTTAAAGACGAGAATCCTCTTTTATATATATTAGCCTCATCACACGCGCTTCGCATGTGTTATGAGGGTTTATTTTTTTAGTGGTCATAGAACAAAATAAAAAAAGTGTTTTTTATTTTATTTTATATATATAATTTTTATTTTGAGAATCTAATTTATAAGTTGATAAAGAAATTTGAAAATCAATAGGAGAGTAACCCTATTTTTTAGGCAAAGTTTTAGTAAGAGTTAGGATTATATTTTTACCGGGTTGTCCTTTAGTTTTGTCTCTACTTAAACATAGGGATGTAAGGATATTTTAGAGAGAGAAAAAAATCTAGTCCAAACAAGAGAAGCCCCTTAAATAATAGTATAGATACTAATCACATCATATGCCCTTCGCACCTATGATGAGGCTTTTTCTTTTTTAGTCATATTTTGTAGAAAATGAAAAATAAAAACATCTGTTTTTATTTTATATGTATAATTTTTATTTTGAAAATTTAATTTATAAGTGAGGCTTTTTTTTGTTGTCCTATTTTGTAGCCAAAAAAAAAAAACATGTTTTTATTTTATATATATATATTTTTTGAAAATTTAATTTATAAGTAGATAAAACAATTTGAAAATTAATAGGAGTGTGATCCTATTTTTTAAGCACTGTTTTAGTAGGAGTTAGAGTTATATTTTTATTGGATTTTTCTTTAGTTTTGTCTCTACTTAAATATAGGGATGTAGGGGTATTTTAAAATTATTAAAATGAAGAATCCAAATAGGGGGTGCCCCTTAAATAGTAACTAGTCTTGTCACACGTGTTTCACGCGTGCAATGAGAATTTTTTTTAGCCAAAAAAAAAATCTGTGTTTTTATTTTATATATATAATTTTTATTTTGAGAATCTAATTTATAAGTGGATAAAAAAATTTGAAAATTAACAGGAGAGTGATCCTATTTTTTAGACAATATTTTAATGGGAGTTGGAGTTACATTTTTACCTGATTGTCCTTTAGTTTTGTCTCTACTTAAACATAGGGGTGTAGGGGCAATTTTGAACTAAAAAATGAGAAATCCAAACAGAGGAAGCCCTTTAAATAGTAGTGTGTGTGTGTGTGTGTGTGTGTATGTGTGTGTGTGTGTGTGTACTACTACTATTTAAAGGGCTTCTCCTATTTGAATTCTTCATTTTTTTAGTTCAAAAATGCCTCTACACCCCTATGTTTAATTAGAAACAAAACTAAAGTACAATCCAATAAAAATGTAACTCCAACTCCCACTAAAATATTGCCTAAAAAATAAGATCACTCCCATATTAATTTTCAAAATATTTTATCCACTTATAAATTAGATTTTCAAAATAAAAATTATATATATATATATATATATAATAATAAAAATAAAAAACATAGTTTTTTTCCTACAAAATAGGACCACTAAAAAAAAAAAACATCATGGCACATGCGAATATATATATATATATATATATATATATATATATATATATATATATAAGATAGTACTTATTTATATCCCCAATTTTCGGTCAATAATTTTGTAAAATTCATTGATAGTTACTAGATTAAATTCAAATCACTATCCACCCCAAGCCATATATAGTGATTAGAATGTGAAAACAAATTGCAAATTAAAAAAAAAAAATGGAAATAGTTGATTACATATAGTACAAATGTCATTTTCCTTTATATTTTTCCAAAATAAATCATAATTAAATATTGTTTTAATCAAAAGAGAAGATAATTTATAGGCCATAAACTGAATGACCCCTTGTGATTAAACTAATTAATTAATTTGCCAAGTTATTAATTAATCAATTTAACATACAAACACATGGAAGCACAAACAAATCACCAATAAACTAAGTATGCAGCGGAAATTAAATGACACGACGATTTGTTTACGAACGGGGAAAAACCTTACGGCAAAAACCCCGCCGGGTGATTTTCAGGTCACCACTCCCGAAACTCCACTATTATCACAATAAGCGGTTACAAGTAAAGGAATTCCAAGTACCTTACCAACCTACAGTTGAACCCTTACCCCAATATCCAATTGGACTTGTTCTGTAGTGACAATTCCCCCTTTGATGCACGGCTCCCACGTACGTGACTAACCAATGCGCGGATCCCAGTATGCGACTTCAAACACCAACTGAAAGAGAGGTTGGCTGCAAAGTTCTTCAGCTCATCCTACACGATGAAGATCAAGAAGATGCTTGGTCACAAAACCTAAAGATGCACATACACAGCAACTTCTTCAAGAAGAGATGAATTAGGGCAGGAACTTCGTCTCCGGTCACAATTTGCTTCACAGAGTTTTCTCAATACTTGTGCAACTTATGAACTGTTTGACGGCCCTTAAAACAATCCTTTTATATGTCTAGGGTTATGAGAAAAGAAAGCCCAAAGACATAATCACGGATCCCAAGAAATCATATCAGAATTCTGATTTTTATAAACCTCGACAGATAGAAGCTGTCGAGAAGCTGTCGAGCAGGTGTCGAGCTTACGGGCTGGAACAGCTTTCTAAACCTTGACACATACTAGCTGTCGAGCTTTAGTAATCTTGCACTTTCAGCTTATTTTTCTTGGACAGACTTGAAGGCTTCCACACTTGATCTTGAAACATAGTTTCTTGAAGTATTTCAACAATCCTAGATCTACCCAATTACAAGTAAAGTGCGTTTTGTCAAAGGATTATCCAATTACATAAAAGTAATGACATATGTTCTTAATGAGTGAACTACATATATCCTAACAATCTCCCCCTTTGGCAATCTGTGACAAAATTACAGCAAATAAATGAACATATGAGAGAAGTCATAAATCACTCAACTCATATTCACTTGTTGAATACAATAAAATCTATCCTAACACAAACCCTTGAAAAAATTTGCAAGAAAAGAGTTTATGGCAAGTAGACTTTGACAACCTGTATTTCTGAAACACTTTAAACAAAACTCATTATGGCATCTTTTGTGAAACAAAAATAATAGATTGCATACAAGTATAAGAATCATGTGTATAAAGATAAAAAAGAAACAACACATGAAGAGATAGGTGAAAGAAACATACATCAACATATAGAGAAAATAAGTACAATGTATGTAAAAACTGGTCACAAGACCTCATATACAAGAACAATATATCTAAAAAGTAAGAAAAGAAAAGATACATCATATCCTCACTACATCCCTCAAGTATCAACAGTATCAACACTCCCCCTATCAAAAATGTCATATACTAACTCTCCCCCTAAGATGACTACTCTCATATCCCAAAACTACTCTCCTTTTTTGTCACGAGTGATAAAGGGTAAAGTGTCAAGTAGACATCTCATCAGTAAAGCTAGCATCTCCATCATCATCATCCGAAGCATCATCGTCATCACCATCATCATCATCATCCTCAGAATCAGAAGCCGCTAGAGGAAGTGGTGAAGGTGTAGCCTCAGGAGCAAAACCACCCATAGTCGCCTGCCGTCGTGCAATACAACCAACACGAATATTCACCTGATACAACTCAGTGGAGAGTGTATCGAGGCGAGCATCCATGCGCTGCAGCTACGCCATGATGTCTCCAAGTGAAACATTGCCCATAGAGGAAGAATGAGCAGATGTAGATGGAATAGATCGGGATGGAGCTGAACGGGAGGGAGGAGTGGAATCCGGCTGTCTCAACCTAAACTGAGCCTCACTACATTTTACGGTAGCGGCATCTATGGCACACATGAATGTGAAATGGTCGAACACGGGAATAGGAATGGAAAAATGGCGTAGAATCCTCGTGATAGCTAAAGGAAAGATGAGCTTATCACAGGTCATCGCATCCAAATGAACATCTATAATAGACAGAATAAAATGAAAGGGAAAATCTATGGTAAGATGCTCAAGGAGGGATAACAAAAATTGAGCACGAGGCTCTGTGATGGAGTTGTAGTGAGAAAGTGGATGGAGTACAAAAGTCATCACCATGTTTAGGAATCTAGGACCTTTAGCAAAAAGCCTACATGATGTGAACTGACACTCACCCCACTCCGAAGGGCGCTCATAGAAAGCAAAATGAGCTCATCTTTGGACACAGTCCTCAGATGATCACAAGAAGGATAGTCAGGAAACTCTATCCTAGGAACCCTAAGCACATCTGCAACTAGCTGCGATGTGACAGGAATGCGCGTACCTCGAACGCGAGTGAAAAAGAGAGGTACTGACCGATTAATCCGGTGCATGTTGGAGTAAAACTCCTGAATAAGCACAAGAGGACATATGACTGGGCGTCACACAGTGACTCCCATTTCCTACTGTGAATAACAGAGGGAAGGTCAGTGTCGGCGAAGTTCACCAAAATGACTTGGCGTTCTGAATGAACACTTCGTCTAGAAAACTTCTCCGAAAATGCCTTGTGGGCATCATCATCATGGAATCGAAGATTAAGAGGAGCAGAGGGTTCCGAGCCGAAGTAAATTTACGCTTAGCTGCCATAGACACTACCAACGTAAACAGATTGAGAGAAAGAAAGAAAGAGACAATCAGAAAAGTCCCAAAGCAATTGAAATATATATCAAATATATTGAATAGAGAGTATGTATGCATGGGGATGCATGAACATGTGACATGCAAAAGAAATTTCATCATGGGCTCAGCCCAATCCAAACCTACCATCACAAAAACATAGTACACACATCTAAATGCATGAAAATGCCATTCTAATGCAAATGTGATGCAATGCATGAGACTTTGAACATATTTAAATGAAAACCCATTTCAAAATTTCAAGAAAAACTCATTAATTTTGAAAATCCCCAAAATTTTTCAAAAACCCCAAAACCTAAGATTCAAAACATGAAATGCATGAAGAATGAAGGGAAAAGAGATCATACCAAGTGATTTGAAGCAAGGAAGGGCCAAAAATCACGTTGGTTGAAGGTTTTGAGTGAGAAAACTAAGTTTGGGAGAGGAACAGTCGCGGACAGATCGAGCGAGATCAAGAAAATGAGAACCGGATCGCTAACATAGTTTATATAGGAAACTCAGTAAATCTCAACAAATGAGGTATCGAGAGGTGTCGAGACATCTGTCGAGGAAGATGTCGAGAAAAATGCACGTCGATAGCTATAGGTGTCAAGGAGGTATCGAGAAATGAACACCAGAACCAAGAACAAAAGCTCGATCGATCCACCAAGTGTCGAGAAGGTATCGAGAAGACAAAAACTTTCTCGATCGATCCACCAGGTGTCCAGGATGTGTTAAGATTGCGATAAAGAAAAGCTTGAGAAGCTCGACAAATAGCTAGGTATCAAGGAGGTGTCCAGCTTGCTTTTGAAAACAGTTTTTCGAGGAGTGAAAAACACAAACATGAATGCAATCCAACATGAACCTCAACCAATGATTCAATCAACATATTAAGCTCTCAAAATCATCTCTCATCAAACATTTTAAGCACATGGATCCTTAGAAACACACACACACACACTAAACAAGTCTAACCAATTTTATTTTTCAAAAACAAGTTAAGACAGTTTAATGATCATACATTAGCACATGTAAACACTTGTGATGGCCAAATCACATTGTACCTGCACATGTATCAAGAGTAGCAAAGAATATTGCGTGTTGAGTATGAAAAACATTGCAAGATTGCATATGTGTATACAAGTTATGACGATCTGAGATATGAGAAAATAACTTTAACTCACACACAATCATAACCGTTTGATGGAGACTATCACCTTTGAGGTACATCCTATAACTCCCACATCTCCTAGAAAACACGTTTGCAATCATATTTAAAGCATTTGAATCTTTTTTCTTTTTATTTTCTTTGCATATTTTCTTTTAAGCATATCATGCATGGACATATAAGAGAGAGAAAAGAAATACCCAATATGTTAAGCATAGACATTGCGCTTTTGCTATGCCGAAGCATACGAATATCTTTGACGCTACAATTTTGCTATGCCGAAGCATACAGGTGTCTATAACACTGCACTTTTGCTATGCCAAAGCATACAGGTGTCATATTATGATTGGTGGGCAACAGTGGTGAGATGGTTATTTATGCCTTTCTCTTAAGATTTTCTAGTCCTACCCGTCAAAAAGAGTGATATGAGTGTTAAGTTTAAGAGATAACTTAATCTTACTCATCACAAACAAGAGCCACAAAGCTTACTTACTTAGTTTTGCATAGAGATGCTCATCTAAGTTACAAACGATACAAAATTTAGAAACTTTGTTTCAATGGCCATCCAAGGTACACAAGTACCAATGTACACAAAACACACACTGTTTTTGTATTTTTCAATTTTGTTTTTATTTTTATATCAAAAACAAAATAAAAAAAACCTGAAATAAACAAACAAAAACATGTTATCAAAACAAAGCATAAAACTAGACTGACTCAAAGAAATGCAAAACACACAACTAATACAACAAACAAAAACAAAAAGATAGAAGAAAGTGATAAAATCACTTAGAGTCCTTTCTCTTCCACACCTTGGAAGAACCTTTCCTTTGATTGAACCCTTGAACCGGCGGTGAGGGGGAAGAATTGAACCCGTTCAAGTTCGAAAGGAACATGAGGGCTTTCAAAAGATCTCCAAGAGGAGCAAGAGAGGATTGAAGTTGATTTTGGCTTCCAGATGCTATCATGCCATTGCTCTATTGAGTGGCTAACCACTTATAGCAATTTGGTCGTGTAGGACTGGCAGCTCCACAATGATGACAAAGATGCTACTTCTTTTGTTTTGGCTTTTGAGAGTTAGCCTTCTTAGCCCTAGGGTTTTTAATATCTTTCTTATCCTGTTTAGGGGGTGCTCCTAAGATAGATTTACTCTTGTCTAAGTCCTCACTAGCTAATTCAGTTTTATCATCAGTGTTCTGAATTTCAGTGTTATTAGCAGGAGAAACAAAAACAGTAGCACTAGTAGAAGCAATATGAGAGGAAGAAAGACCATACCCTAAACCTATTCGATCCGAAGCAAATTTCTGAATGCTGAGTGTTTCATCAAGCTTTGCACTTGAAGTCCTCTCCAATTGAGCTCTAACTTGAAACAGCTCTGCTTCAAACTTCTTGGTCTTCTCAGCCAAGAAATTGTTCTCAAACCTTAGTGCACCAATCGTTTGATTAGTTTCATCAAACTTTATGGAAAGTTCTTCACGATCAAGTTCCACATCACTGAACTTCTTGGTGGCCAGCCTATACAGTTTCTCATGCTTCTCAGAGATCTTGTATAGTTTCTCATAGGTTAAATGGATATCATCTTAATCATCCATCTTCTCACACTTAGAGTCCACTAATTCTTCTTCTTCTTCCACTTCATCAACAATCCCTTCAGTAGGATTGACTGTGGCAGTGAAGGCATTTAAGATTCCGTCATCCTCATTACTAGAATCATCTTCAAACTCAGTGTCACTCAAGGTTGTAGCAAGTGCCTTACTATTCCCAATGCTCTTGAGATATGTGGGGCATTCATGCTTCATGTGACCAAATCCATGACATCCAAAGCATATTGGTCCTGCAAGAACAGTGTATTGACCGCCATCCTTAGCATCCTTTTTCCCTTTGCCTTGCCCCTTAGACTGAAAGGAACAGGATTGTCTGCGGTCCTTATCGAAGCTCCTTCCATTGGCATTCTTCATAAACTTCTTGAACTACCTTGTAATGTAGGACTTCATCTTGGAATCTTCATTATCAGAAGACTCATCTGTATCATTGCTCTTTGCCTTCAAGGCCATGCTCTTGCCTTTACCAGTCTTGCCAATTCTAGTCAACCCTAGCTCATAGGTCTACAAGTTTCCAACCAGCTCAGTCAAAGGAATCTTATCAATATCCTTTGATTCTTCTATTGTCGTAATCTTGACATGGAATCTCTCGGGTAGAGATCTGAGCGCTTTCCTTACAATCTTAGGTTTAGGAATGGTTTCCCCAAGATTGAAGGCTGAGTTCACTATGTCCTTGAGCTTGGCATAGAACTCATATCGAACGACTCATCCTCCTCCATCTTTATTTCTTCAAAGCTTGTTGTGAGCCTCTGAAGTTTTGAATCCTTGACAGCCTTTGTACCCTCATAGGTTGTCTGGAGGATGGTCCATGCTTCCTTTGCAGTTTCAGTAGAGGATATCTTCTTGAATTCCTCATTGGTGACTGCGCTAAATAGGACATTCAACGCTCTACTGTTGAAGTTTGCCGCCTTGATCTTCGCTTCATCCCAATCGACCAGCGCTTCTTTTGGCTTGGTCCAACTAGTCTCTATAGCTTGCCACACCTTTTCATCTAAAGACTGCAAGAAAGCTCTCATGCGTACTTTCCAGTATGCATAGTTAATGCCATCAAATAAAAGAGGTATGATTAATGACTGTCCTCTATCCATGACAAACAGGGGTCAATGGATCAACACAGTAAAGATTAAACCTAATTAGAGTGTGCTTGCTCTTATACCACTTGATAGGCCACAAACTGAATGACCCCTTGTGATTAAACCAATTAATTAATTTGCCAAGTTATTAATTAATCAATTTAACATACAAACACATGGAAGCACAAACAAATCACCAATAAACTAAGTATGCAGCGGAAATTAAATGACACGGTGATTTGTTTTCGAATGGGGAAAAACCTTATGGCAAAAACCCCACCGAGTGATTTTCAAGTCACCACTCCCGAAACTCCATTATTATCACAATAAGCGGTTACAAGTAAAGGAATTCTAAGTACCTTACCAACCTATAGTTGAACCCTTATCCCAATACCCAATTGGACTTGTTCTGTAGTGACAGTTCACCCTTTGATGGACGGCTCCCAAGTACGTGACTAACCAATGCGCGGATCCCAGTACGCGACTTCAAACATCAACTGAAAGAGAGGTTGGCTGCAAAGTTCTTCAGTTCATCCTATATGATAAAGATCAAGAAGATGCTTGGTCACAAAACCCAAAGGTGCACATACACAGGAACTTCTTCAAGAAGAGATGAACTAGGGTAAGAACTTCGTCTCCGGTCACAATTTGCTTCATAGAGTTTTCTCAATGCTTGTGCAACTTGTGAACTGTTTGACGGCCCTTAAAAAAATCATTTTATATGTCTAGGGTTAGGAGAAAAGAAGGCCCAAAGACATAATCACAGATCCCAAGAAATCATATCAGAATTCTGATTTTTATAAACCTCGACAGATAGAAGCTGTCGAGAAGCTGTCGAGCAGGTGTCGAGTTTACGGGCTGGAACAGCTTTCTAAACCTCGACACATACTAGTTGTCGAGCTAGCTGTCGAGCTTTAGTAATCTTGCACTTTCAGCTTGTTTTTCTTGGACAGACTTGAAGGCTTCCACACTTGATCTTGAAACATAGTTTCTTGAAGTATTTCAACAATCCTAGATCTACCCATTTAAAGTAAAGTGCGTTTTGTCAAAGGATTAGCCAATTACATAAAAGTAATAACATATGTTCTTAATGAGTGAACTACATAGGTCCTAACAATAATGAATAAGTGGATAATGATAAAGACAATTCTGTGGAAGAGTAGTGAAAATATTGTAGGATATTCTTTATGAGATGTGCTACGTCCACAACATTTTTACAACAAATCATAAGTGGTTAGTTGTTATTAATTCAAATTTGAACCTAACACTAAGATTACTTTTTTGCCCCAACAATAACAACCAGTAACAACCTGCCACTTAGGATTTGTTGTAAAAATGTTGTGGACGTATCATTTCTCATTTTTTATTGCCACAACATTTTTTAAAATAACTTTTATGGAAGTTCCCACAACAATTTTAAGTGTTATGCCTCTCTTATCAGGAAAAAAAAGTGTTATGCCTCATTATTAAAACCATAGGAAATTTTCTATCTACATCCCAACACCCCTAGGTATTTTGGTAATTGGATTCTAAAAAAAAAAGGTATTTTGGTAATTGAAAAATGTACCAACTCCAAATTATGATGAATAAAAATTAGTAACCTTTAGAGAAAAAAAAAAAAAAAAAAGCCCCAAAAGAAGGGAGTTTCTCTCTAATGATTATATTTTCAAAATTCACATTCAATAAAAAGATTTAGGAGACGTTTGAAGGGTTTTTATTCAAATTACTTTGGTAAGAAATATTTCCCAAATCATTATAACCAATGTAAATATGGTCAAAAGAGATTCCTTAGTGCACATTATATTTGAAAAGAAAAGGGTAAAAGAGTGATTGGAGAAATTTAAGGATTCCTTAGTGCACATATATGGTCAATAATTTTTTTAAATTGCAAGTTTTTGTAATTTAAAATTATGCATAAAATATAAAATTTTAAATCATATAGTAAATAATATCCGATTGATAAAAAATTTGGCATATGTATTAAGAGTATAAAGAACATACAATTTAAAAGTTAGATTTTCTTAGCTACGTTAGTGTAGCCTCAGTCTATGGCCAACTGCTTGTAGCTAGCCTTGGACTTATACAAGGTTTCTTTATACGTGTACTTCTTTTTTAGTTTAATAAAGTTTTCTAACCAATTCTCCACCAAAAAAAAAAAAAAAAAAGTTAGATTTTCAAAATATATAGTAATGTTTATTTTATTAATTAAGGTTGTAGTATTAGGTTATATACAATTTTCTAACTAAAATTTGTCCATACATATTTTGCTAATAGCATAATAACATTGATTATGAAAAACAATAAAATAAGAAAATGGATATTAATTTTGTTTATCAAAATATAGAAAAAGAAAAAGAAAATATTTACAATCTCAATAACAATTTTATTAGGTTTTGACAGTAAAAAAAATTAAATAAGTTTTTGAAATATTTTGATTCTTTCCTTAAAAAAAAAAAAATTGATTTTTTCCTTATAAAAAAATAATTGATTCTTTCCTTAAAAGAGAAAAAAATAAAAAAGCTCACTAAAAAAACCCATCCCACTTGGCGAGCTCTCTAAAAATAAAATGGGCATTTCTCATAAGCAGGGCCATGAGGTTTTTTTCCTTCTGGCTTGATCCAACTTAGCTCATTGATTGGTCAACGGCCTGTTCAGCCTGCCCAGTAGGACCATGTGTCAAGTAAAAATGAGGTGGGTCGGCCCATTGGGAACGCTCATTTTTCCCCTTGAGAAGGTAAGGAGTACCAAATTGTGTCTTAGGTAGACTTAAAAACGACACCAATAATAAAATGATGCCGTATTGAATTATGCGCGTCTACATATAGCACTCTGATTATCCTCATCTATTTTTGTAACCACTTTCATTAATTATAATTCAAGTATTGAGTTGTTCAACTAGGAAGCCTGGAACTTCCTCTAACCGTGTTTTAAAATCATGAGCAATACTTTTTCATTATCATCTATAGTACATATAATACAAACGTTGCATTTAATTTTACAAAGCTCCTATTGCACCACATCACCATTCGTTTTTCTATGTTTATAGAGTGTCGCCATGATTCAACTAGACTTTGTCTCTCCAGTTCAGAATTTAGTGTTTTTCTCTCCATTTTGCTGATTGTCGAGAAATTATTGCAATGCTTGTAGTCAAAGCAACACAACGAATATATCCAAGCCTCATGAGTGAGTTAGGATTGCTCGTTGCTTGGCCTCATGTCTCTCCATTCTTTGAAACCTCGCACCTTTTTTGAACTTATCCTTAAAAGTGTTTGATGAAATTCCAGTGAAATCTCAAATGCTTTGTGACTAGTTTAGCTATTCATGATGCCCTTTGATTTGGTAACAATTTCGACCCTGATCAATGGTATGTGGTTTATCAAACTCTTCTTTATTTTATATAAACATCTTATAGTCTTTGTTCGTTGTTCGTTGTATTTCAGATACTGGAATTTATTTTATCTATTTGAGGACATTTTTTACCTCGAAATTGTAGAATGTCTTCCAGAGTTGGTGAACAGTGCACACAGCAAAATCCAAATGGTGTGTGCGCTGTTCACCAACTCTATTTAAGGATTTTAAGCTTTATCACTGTCATGGTTTTAATGAATTAAAGGTTTCAAGTCTTCTTCGACTCAATAAGTTTTTTGTAATATCTTGCTAAAAGCTGTCAAGGATTACATTGAAGCCCCAAGATTACATACTTTTTGAGTTTTCAAATAAGAATGCAAGGCGACATTGTGAATTTTACTTGGCAGGATGTGAACTATTTAAAACATGCACACTAGGACTTTATCGTGTAAATAACATGATAGGCAAGTTGCTTGGGAACGTAAGTTCAAAGTGTCCCAGTCTTGATGATTTATGCATTGTGAGATACAGAATGACAAGTATCAAAATCTCTTGTCAAATGCTTAAGGTGTTAGCCATAAAGGGGTGCAAAAATCTTGAGGCTGCGGAATTAGATACTCCCACTTTAGTTTCTCTAAACTCCTTAATGAATAAATTGTCCTCCTACGCTTTCAATACTACAAGTTTGCAAGAAGTTGGGCTTTCTTTCTACCTTAGCTGCAGTTTCATTCTTTGCCTTGAAAAATGAAGGAATTTGTTGGTAAGTTTAATAGTTATGAAGGTTTGAACTTGGTTATCCACTTTGAGGTATGTATTTTCTCTTCTATTTTGAATTTTATAAAATATTACAAGAATATCTTTGTCCTTGATTTTGCGACATTCTGTTTTCCATTATAGTGCAATGGTATTCTACTAGATGGATTGAATGAAAATATACTTTCATCGCTAATCTCGAGGAATTGAGGTCAGTAATAGCTATATCATCAATCAGTTTATCTGATTTGCTAGAGAGACTTCTGCTTAATGTTTCTGTAGAGACCCTGACAATAATGTCAAGTTCCAGGAAATTACTAGAGGTATGTTATTGATCCTCTCTCTGTGTGACCATGCTTTTGCAAAATTATTGTACTATATTCATAGGGTTCTTATGAACATTATTTGATGTTTGCTTCACCCTGTTATAGGTTCTGAATGAGAAGATACTTGATAGGGGCTTCAAATCAAAGTTTAGTCAACAACATTCCTTATATGTCGTAAAGGTTGAGAAGTTAAATGGGGAAGAGAATTCTGAAAATTCAAAGTGGATTGCTTTGTTGAATTTGAATGAAACTATGATTTACCAAAGAAAAACTATTAAACTTAAATGGACATCTGATTGACGTGGAAGAAAGGCTTAGATGACATCTTAATCACAATTTACTCTTTAGAATATGCTTGTTACTTTTGCATTAATTAGTTATATTTCTGTTTTGTAAATTGTAATGGCTGATTCTAGTTACTTTAAACAATAACTATGTTATGAAATTTTGTTGAACGAGTTATCTTCTGGTCTCCTTATTTTTTAGTTACAACCATTGTCAAAAAGAAGAAACGAATACAAAGTAAAGCATAAGGTTATTACGTATCTTTTGGTAAGAAGAATAGTTGTTTCTATTAGGACTACAATCCTAACTATTGCTCCTAAAGTTAGTGTATCACAATTCATATGTCACTATAGTTGTCCAAAGACTAATATCTACAGATAAAAAAAAAATTGTGCAACGCACAGGTCAGCCACTAGTAATACAGAAAGTGTGTATACAATCTCAATCAGAATTCAATAGGGACAACTTTCTTATCACTATTTCTAGAAAAGAAATGCAGAAATCATAAAGCTATATGCAGTGGAAACCAGATTTATTGCATATCTACATACTCAATTTCCTTAAATAACCTTGCAAAAGTGGGATTTGGTACACTGAGTACGACTATTTTTTAATTATAATTTACAAAGTTAGACCTGTCAGCATGTGCAAGCAGAAAAATGCTTGAAGCTTGCAAAAGTTGTGTAAAAGTTTTGCATCCAAGGGGAACTATAAATATAATACAGAAGAAAGGAATGTACAGCTTTTAATCAAGGACAGCCTTGTGATCAAGGTTTGGAGCTTTCTTCTGCTAACTTACTTGCTGGTGCTTTCTCTGCCTTTCTACGTAAGAGAAGGAAAACTATCCAGCCTTACCATTGCATTCTCCTTCAGACCATCCATTAGGGGCCACCTGATGATTACATGAGTAAAAGATACAATAAATGTAAATCTACGATAAAAACAATTAAGTATGAGATAGGCTAAATTTCAAAAAAGAAAAAGTATGAGATGGACTAGCAGTTTTTGAATGTGTCTCAATTGCTGTGAGAAATAAATTTTTTCACACTTCATTACTAGGAGCGAAAATTGATACCAGTTACAGATTTGCTCCAATTTTTCTTTTTTAATGCCAATTACAAAATGAATAAGACAGGCACGATGCTGCTGAGACCTAACAGCTCAAGCTCTCAGAACAAGCTCATAATTTACCAGGGTAGGTGGCCTTGATTTTGAACCATATCTCACTCTGCCTCCCATTTAAGAGAAAATTTCATGCATTTGGACTCACTTATTGGGGAAGAGTTGCGGGCGCACATGTGAGGGGAAGTGGTTAAACGCTTAAATTCACCCCTTTATATTAGCTTAAGATTTTTGGTACAGATGGTTGTTTATTAACTCCTACATATGGAAAGCCCTTAGCAACTAAAACTGCATATCTCTACAAAGACAGCTACTTGACTCTTATTTCAGGCTTGCATCATTGGCCATTCAAGAGCACAGTCCATATTTCAATTACCAGTGGAGAATGTAACTGACGAGTGAATTAATGTACAACAACTGGTAGGCTTAACTCCCCTTCTGCTTGAGCATCGAATGAATGTACTGCCTGTAAGATTGGAAAATTAGGGGGGGGGGGGGGGGGGGTTTGGTTGGAACAAAGGCAAAGTCAACTAAGAATAGAAAATCTCAGACATTCATACAAATATCAAATGTCAATATATTACAAAGACTAGGATTGTGATACCGATTTCAATCCTAAATATTTTCAAGCCTGAGTTCCTATGACGTGTATGTTTCACCTAGCGATCTCATTCATGTTTTCTAGTTTAAAAAAGCATGTGTCAAATCATGTTAATAGCGCAGAGAGGCATAAAGGTCGTGCTCCTATGGTGAGTCCCGTGGGGAACAATAGAATTTCAAAAAGAAGATGAACTGTAGCCTGCCTAGCAATGACAGTGACTGGGGAGTCTACAATCACATAGGCATATATAAAACAGAAGGAGATAATCAATACTTCCTTTTTAAAAAGTAAAATTATATTAATGCTTGTAGCTTAGTACTTTCTGTGCTCTTCTTTCCTTAAGTTATTAGTTTCTGCAAATACCAAATGATCAACAATGTTGAGTTTTCTTTGTTTTTGATTGATATGGCAAGTTGGCAACAAGAAGATGAAAAGTGCAGCAATCACTATTTTCAAGAAAATAAATCAGATTTACCTATGGATTTCTTTATTTTCAGCCTATTAGGGTTTTGTCATGATTATAATCACTGTTTCAAAAATCGGACTGGACAACGAGTCAATTAGACTAGTTTAACAAGGAACTAGTCTAACAACAATAATCACAAAATAATATCAACCATTCTTAACCAATAAAATAAATCAATCAATCTTTAGCCACAAAACTGTAAAATCCATATATGAAGAAAGCAATCTATTAAGAAAAGACATTAAAAAAAAATCCAAAAATGAGATTAGAAAGAAATTAGGGGGGAGAGAGAGAGAGAGAGAGAGAGAGGTAACTTTAATGGTGGAGATAAAAAAAAAATGAAATTGTGAAGAAAAAAAGAGCATATTTAAAATATGAAAATATGGAGAGGAATGGGGAAAAATGTTTTCACCTATATTGAATGAGTGAGGAAGGTGAAAGGTTGGGGGAAAGAATTTTATTGAAACTGAAATATTGCTTTTACATTTGCATTTGCATTGTTTAGATTAATTCTCTAGGTCCATTTTTAAAATAAAATATATTAATATTCCACTTCATACACAATATAGTCATTATATCTCAATCAAAAAAAGAAAAGAAAATGCCATTTTGTAAGTGCTAGTGTTGTAAGTCTTGTCTTTCCACTCCCTCTTTCCCCATCCATAGGTCTTTTGTATATATTATCTCCAAAAAAAAAAAAAAAAAAATAGTCATTATATATTTAGGGCAACGCAAATGCAATGAGGACCATATTGGTTTAGATTAATTTCTCTCAATACACATGTCTAAGTTTAAATGGCCTTCCAATTTTTATTTTATTTTATTTTTTCTTTCTGATTGATAAATGATCAATAGTGGCAAAGCAATGAGGGAGGATATAAAATTAGAAATTTAGAATATCTCCAACATGTTACTTACTTCCTTAAAATTTGTGAAAAACTAAAGAGTGACTTACCTCAACAATATTAACTAGTCGCGGACTCAAGCATTGTACGTGATAATATTTTTTAGGGTGATCTTATTATTATTATTAATATTTGTCATATTCTTACAACTCAACCTGCATTATATATGTATCACCAATATATTGTATGATTCATGCTGATGCTTTTGCTCATGGAGCCATGTTTTTTTGTATTATTCATTAATATTCGGAACAAAATGAGGATAATTTATTGTAGAATTGATTTATTTTTTTGAAACATTAATTCTACTATAGTCGGCTGACTAATTTGTACATTTTCAAGTTAATTAAGCACATTTTATGTGTTACATGTAATTTCTCATTTCCATAAGGGCAAGGGCATTCATGGTCCCAAAGACCCGCTCCAATATTTTTGCATGCTTGTTTTTTGGGATGCGGAATGTGTTTGTTCCAAAAGTTGTATGTCGAAGGATTCTTTGATAGTTTTATTGCAGTTGTTTTCCATCTAGTTGATTTAGAATCGATAATAGTAGCTGTATTCCCTCATCATTTGATTCACATAACTATGCAATTGCCAGTCCATATTTTACATTTTGTCCCCTTCTATGTTGGCTTGAAGAAGAATTTCTTTTTCCCTTGTAGTTTGATCTTGTACAAAATATTTGTGAACTCCAACCCAAATTGTTGCTTGTTTGTTACCAGCCCTAAAGCAATGAGGAATGATTTTTTATTCATCCTTTCGAAGGAACATAGGCTGCTGGAGCAGTCCAGTTAAATTGATATGGTACGTGAAGAACATTTTTTATTTTGTTAGCCGATTGAATCGCTTGCAGCTATTTTTTGTGTGGTTTTTTTTTGGGGGGGGGGGGGGTGGAGGGAGGGGGAAATGAATCAAAGAAAGTAAATGTTAGTTTGTAAGTAAAATTATAAATCATCCAATATATGATAATAAATTGCTTGTTTTTGAATGGTTTTGTTCATAATATGGATACAGTTAGATTTGTTCTTCTTTTTTTTAATTATTAAACTAGTTACTAACTCGTGTGATGCATGAGATAGTTAATTAAATATGTAATTAATCAACCTCATTTTAAAAGAAAAGGCTAATTCGCCCACCAAGAAAAAGCTAAAAAGAAAAAAAAAAAAAAAAAAAGAGATTGAGAAAGAAAGAAAGCAAAATTATTTTCTTTTAGAAAATAATGTAGAAAACTAAAGCAAAATTAAGATAATGAGAAAACTTTTTTTTTTTTTTTTGAGAAAAAAAAAAAGGGACTCGCGTGTGGCAATCATTGTCCCACGGCCCATGGTATAGTTGGGTAAACCCATGGGTACCACCAGCTCGAACTGGAGCTCGGAAACTCTGAACCCACACACACCCCAGGCTCTATTGGTTTTTGAGACTTCCAAAAATTGCAATTACAGTCCTCGTGAGAACTCGAACCTAGGATGTGGTAAAGACTCAGCAGTCACCTGCCAGTTGTACCACACCCGCTATGTGTTTGCAACCCTTGTTTGTTTACTTTGCTCAAAGCCAAAATCAAAATTCAATTTTGAAACAATGAAAACATACAACTTCATATTAATTGTAAATCAGTCTCATTACATAAATTCATTTTTCGCTCTATTGTATTTTTCAAATCAAACATTGTCAAGAATTTTAATAAACACTATTGCCACATCTATATTTGTTGTAGGAATTTAATTTACATAGAAGCCAATATCATTGTTGATTGATTGAATGAAATCATTGGATGATCTAAACCCTTGATTATTTTCTCAACTTGATGCTATGTCTAGCATATGCAAATATGAAAATTAAATTTGGAGTACAAGTATTGCAAAGAGCTATGTTGTTGGGTTTAGCAATATTATACTAATGGAATTGTATTTATTACAAATTAGACACCATTATAATATTATTTATTTTTTACTTTTACTTTTAATTTTTATTCTTTATTCTTTAACTTTATTTTTTTTACTATATTAAATATATAAATATATAGGGTTTAAAAATTCATTTTAGGCAATTTTAACCTTACATATTCATCTATTTTAATTTTGATGTTATAACTAAATAATAAATCAATGGAAAATTAAAACAAAAATATTGTCTATATATCTTCATCTTGGGCAGTTTTAATAGTTGATAAGCACATTCAAATACATAGACAAGATTATATTTTGATATAAATTCAAAATATCACTTCCAAAATAACTAAGTATTATGTCCAAAAAAAAAAAAAAAAAAAAAAATCAAACAAAAGTTATAAGAGGGAGAGAGAAGACTTGTGATGGAAAACTAAAAATTAAAAAAAACACATACACACACACACTACCAAATCATATTAACGCAAAATCGTATTATAAAAAAAAATACATTGAGTCATCAACCTAAAGTAAAGTTGCAAAAAAGAATAAATAATATAAATACACACACACACACACACACACACACACACACACACACACACACAGAGAATAATTACCTTTTATGGGAGATAAATAAAAAATAAAATGAGAAGAAGAAGTGTCAAAATAAAAAATATAGTCATGAGTCAAACACCAAATTATCCAAGTCATGCTCTATAATATATTAATATTATATTCTTGTAAACTACCTTTATATGCAATATGATAACATTTAACAATCATAGAAAAGAAAAAATAATAATAATTTAAAAACTCAAAACACAAAACCAAATTGTATCAACCCAAATTAGAATTCTAAAGAATACATAAATTCATCAATATAAAGTAGAGATAAAAAAAAAATTCACAAAAAATAAAACTTGAGAGAGAGAGAGAGAGAGTAATAACATTTTTCATGTGGGAAAATATGTATATAAAGGGAGAAAGAATCATGTATTTATAGTAATAGAATGAGGATAAGAATAGTCAAAATAAAAGAAAGATTAATGGATAAATGAAGAGTGACATTAAGGTTGAAAGTAGTGGAGAGATGAAAAGGTAAAAATGACATTATGGTTGGAAATAGTTGAGAGAAATGGTTGGAAATTGGTAAATGATGTGGTTACTAATGTGGCTCAACAAAAATGTAGCAACAATAAATATTACGTTTCACCTATTAGATATATATAGATATAAATTATAATATTATTATTTGTCACAAAAGTATTTGCATGCCTATTTGTGCAGTTTAATAGATAACATTATTCTTTAACCTTGACTTTATATTTTGTTAGCTTCATTCTGTTGTTAAATAAAAAAACAGACTATTCATCTCTGAAACTAGAAAAAGTCTACAAAAATGTCAACCGTGAAGTAAGATCATCCTCACAATAAAGAGTAAAAGAGATAAGCCAACTCACAATAAAAAGTCAGGGAGATAAGCCAACTCACAAGTCTAATTTTTTTTTTTTTTGCTTATGATAGCTTCCTTCCTCCGTATATAAGAGCCTTCATGGGCGAGTATTACATGCAACTCAATTAAAAGCAATGGCCAAAACACATAGGCTTGTCCTTTATATCTATCTCACTTTTGCTTTCTGTGTCATCTACACTGATGCCGCGACCCATAGAAACTTCACCTATGTATGTGATCCCGCCAGGTATGCCCAACTTGGATTGGATGTCAAATCACTCCCCTTTTGTGACAAGAAACTTTCCTACCAAGTCCGAGCAAGAGATTTGGTGAGACAAATGACACTGTACGAGAAGGTACGACAACTAGGAAATCATGCTTACGGAGTCCCAAGATTAGGGATACCTGAGTACGAGTGGTGGTCTGAGGCACTCCATGGTTTGTCCAATGTTGGTCCAGGTACCTTTTTTGATAATTCAGTTCCACATGCAACCAGCTATCCCACGCCAATTCTCACAACAGCTTCATTCAACGAGTCATTATGGAACACAATTGGGAAGGTATAGGAGCGTTTTGTTGAAAAATAAAAATAAAAATAAAAATACACTGTTTAAGTTTTTCAGAACTTAAAAAAGTTTAAAGTAATCGTTTTTTTTTTTGAAGAGAAAGTAATCGTTTTTAATCAATATTCATATGTATATACTAGTTTAAAGTAATCTTTTTTATTTATTATTTTGGGTTTATTGTCATAATGTTGAAATATGAAATAGCGACAGTGTCTTAATTCTTAGGATTTTCTCTAAAATTTAGGAACTTTTAAAAAATAGTAAATTACTCATTCAAACCGTTTGTGTTTTTAAATTTAAAATTATTTGTAATATAGATAGATGAGCTAAAATTTGTTACATAATGCAGGCTGTTTCCACAGAAGCACGAGCATTATACAATTTAGGGCATGCTGGATTAACATTTTGGAGTCCAACCATTAACGTAGCAAGGGATCCAAGATGGGGAAGAATCATTGAGACACCAGGTGAAGATCCATTCGTAGTTGGCACCTATGCTGCAAATTACGTGAGAGGCTTGCAGGATGTTGAGGGAACTGAGAGTAATAAATATAAGGATTTAAACTCAAGACCACTTAAAGTTTCTGCATGTTGCAAGCACTTTACTGCCTATGATGTTGACAATTGGAAAGGAATTGAGCGCTACACTTTTGATGCTGGGGTAACTACTATATGAAAATCATGATTCTAAAGTTGATATACCACTAACCATGATTCATAAAAAATATTAAAGCAAAGTATTTTTTTTATTATTATTTGAAGGTGACGGAACAAGATTTGGTTGAGACATTTAACCAACCCTTCCAAATGTGTGTTCAAAATGGTGATGTTAGTAGTGTCATGTGCTCTTATAACCGTGTTAATGGCATACCTGCTTGTGCTAATCACAAACTCCTAAAGGAAACCATTAGACAAGATTGGGATCTTCATGGGTACAATCTATTTAAATTCCAATCTCAATATTAAAATACTAAAATTTAATTCGGGTACTATTTTTTTAAGACTAACATTACAATCGTTGCCAGATATATAGTTGCAGATTGTGATTCTGTTGAAGTAATGATTAAGGACCACAAATGGCTAAACGTTGACAATGAGACTGCAGTTGCATATACACTACAAGCAGGTTATTAATAATGTGCCTTACCTATTCTTCTTTTTTTTTTTTTTTTTCCTCATTTACTTTTCTGTTCACAGATGATTAATTTCTACCTGGTTTAGGTTTGGATTTGGATTGTGGAGTTTACTACACCGACAATGTTGAAAATGCTGTGAAACATGGGAAGGTTGGGGAAGGAGATGTAGACCAGTCACTGCAATACCTCTATGTCGTGCTTATGAGGCTAGGAATATTCGATGGACAGCCTCAATACAATTCTCTCGGTATAAATGATGTGTGCACTAGCGCCCACATCGAGTTAGCAGGAGAAGCAGCGAGGGAGGGAATTGTTCTTTTGAAGAATGACAATGGAATTTTGCCATTGGCAACTGAAAGGAACAAAACCCTAGCAGTGGTTGGACCACATGCTAATGCTTCCGTTGCCATGATTGGAAACTATGCGTTTGCCACATATAATAAAGGTTCTCCATGTCGATACAGTACTCCACTTAATGGCTTCTCCAGTTATGGAAGTGTGAACTATGCAGCAGGATGCTCCAATGTTAAATGTGCTGATGGGAACTTGATAGGCGCAGCCGTGGAAGCCGCCAAAATAGCTGATGCCACCATAATTGTTGCGGGGATAGATTTATCAATTGAGGCAGAAAGCCTTGACAGGTTGGATATCGTCCTTCCTGGAAATCAAACTGATCTTATCAACCAAGTTGCTGATGCTGCCAAAGGCCCAGTAGTTCTTGTAATCATGTCGGCTGGAGGTGTTGATATCTCCTTTGCTAAGAGTAACCCCAAAATCCATGCCATCTTGTGGGCTGGATATCCTGGAGCAGAAGGTGGTCAAGCCATTGCAGATGTTGTTTTTGGAAAATACAATCCAGGTAACATCTAATTTGATTCCTTGCACCAATGCAAATCTTTTATCTCTAAGATTTTGCATCATTATTTACACCTTATTTCTATGTTTTTCAGGAGGAAGATTACCTCTTACTTGGTATCAAGCTGATTATGTTGACAAGATACCCCTAACATCCTTGCAATTAAGGCCAGATGATAGCAAAGGCTACCCAGGTCGAACATATAAATTCTACGATGGCCCTACTGTCTTCCCTTATGGTTATGGCCTCAGCTACACAAAATTCATCTATACACTAAAAGCCGCGCCATCAAAACTGCCAACAAAATTAGGCAAATTTCAACACTGCCGTGACCTACCATATAAAAATGGAACCATCAAGCCTAGCTGCCCAGCAATTTTAAAAGATGACTTGGGATGTCATCAAAAATTCACATTTGACATTGAAGTAAAAAATGTGGGTAACAGAGATGGAGATGAAGTTGTGTTGATTTACTCACAGCCCCCACTTGGTATTCTTGGAACTCATATTAAGCAGTTGATTAAGTTCCGAAGGGTTTCTGTTGCAGCTAGGACGAGTAAGCTGGTTCATTTTGCCATAAATATTTGCCAGGGCTTGGGCATTGTAGACTCCAATGGTAATGCTGTCTTGCCATCTGGTTCCCACACAATCATCGTCGGTGATCATCAAATTGTACATCCAATTCAGTTAACATATTATTAGAGGTGTAAGGAATGAGACTTTTAATTGAATAAAGATTGTTGTAAAGTCAATTTTCTTCAAGACTTTCATATACTGAATAAGATTGTTTTAAACTTTTAACACAACTTCTTTCCCTTCATCACTCCTTGTGGTTTGGGTTTTACTAATGCGTTTTGACTCTATCCATTTGCGCAAATAATGTGAATGATTTGTAAATAGAAAAAACAAAAAATAGTAACTTAAACACTAAAAAATGTAATCATTATTTTAATCTTGATTTCAAAGGATATATATATTTTGAGTGGAATAAAGAGAAAACTCAAATCAAATATATATAAACAAAAAGTTTACTTTAAAGCAATCAATATATTCCGAATACATAATCACGGATGACTTCCTTATTTGATAAAATGTTATAGGTGATTTTTATTTTATTTTTTAAAATTTTGTTTAGGGATTTATATTATATTATTACTGAAGTAAGATTCAATATTATAATTGTGGGATACAGAAATTTAATAAGGCAATAGTGCCACATGTCATATTCGAGGTCGAGGAGACTGATGCAGCTCCAAGGAGACCATACCCTCAGACGGCAAGGCCGGGGAGGCGAGCTTTGGCCACGTTAATGGCACATTACCAGAAGAGATCACACTGTAGAGGAAGAGTTTCAGAGAGGAGGTTAGTCCTGATGTGTCTGAAGGGATAGTAACTACCACCATATTTAATGCACCCCACCAAACCCCCTGACCGCATTTATGTGGAAAAGACCCCTGAACAGTGCTGTTTTGGTTGCCGCAACTCACATAAGATTTGGGAAGGCATCTGATGGAACAAGCACTCGAGTAGTGACCTACATGATCAACAAATAGAGGGCCAAGATCAGCTGAAAATGGCTATATAAGTAAGAGATCCTTTTGAAAGAGAAGGGGGAGATGTTCATTGAGAATCCCAGAGAGAGCAATACTGTAGCAAATCATTCTTGAGATCAATCTAATATGAGTATCTATCCTCGGACCTTGGCTGAGGACTAGTATTCTTCATTGTTCCTTGCCTTTTTCTTCTTCTTCAACTATGCTAGGTTATTTGATTCAAGTTCTCGCCTCTACAAATTAATTGTATTATGTCAACTCATTCTTGGCATCTATAATTGGCGTTGTCTGTGGGAAATTTCACTTAATCTGCACACCTTCAAGGAGAACGCCAAAGGATGTCTAGTTAGGGAAGGATCCGTGAGTCCTTATCCTGGGCGGCAAGACCAGTTCGTAAACCTGGAAAACCGCCGGGACCGTGAGTTAGCTAGGTCTGAGTCTAGGAGCTCGAGACCAACCCGTTCCAGTCAATGCAACCATAATTATTCGAGATCGCGAAACCATCTCTCAAGTTAGACTGTTGGCCTAAGGCAGGAGGTGAACCATCTACGCAGGCAAATAAGGCAAAACCAGAGAAACCAATGGAGTAGGAGACTCACTGCGAGCTCAGGCTCTAGTTCAAAGCCAGAATAGGGCTGGCGTAGGAGAAGTAGGACGCCTCCCAGCGAAACAGAAACTAATTCTTCTGAAGATTCACATAGAGAAAGGCAGCACCGCAGGCAGCATAGACCCATCCCCTGGGGAGATATGGGGTAGGGACTCCATGTGCAAGACCCCTTCCCAGATATCCAAGTCGCCCTTCATGAGGCAGATCAAGAGGGCTGAGCTGCCCAAATGCTTTGCGCAACCCACCTTCACCGTTTACAACGAGAGGACCGACCCCATAAAGCACATTAGCCACTTCAATCAGAAGATGGCCATATATACTAGAAACGAGGCTTTGATATGCAAGGTGTTTCCCTCCAACCTCGGCCTAGTTGTAATTAGATGGTTCTATGGACTACCTAAAAGATCTATTGATTCCTACAAAGAGCTTACCAAAGCTTTTGGTGCAAGGTTTGTTACATGCAGTAGGGTGCTGAGGACATTGGACTACCTGCTAGCATTGTCGATGAGAGAGGGAGAAACCTTGAACACCTACTCGAATAGGTATTGGGAACTGTATAACGAATTAGATGGGGATTTTGAGGATGTTGCGGTATGCACCTTCAAGAGCGGGCTACCCACCGAGTCCGACCTATGGGAGTCCCACACCATGAGACCTGCTCGGACCATGAAACAGTTGATGGACCAAATAGACGAGCATAAGAGGTTCCATATATTTCTGTTGCTCCTCACTGCCTCCAGTTGCCTACAATAAGGGAATTGCATATTGTTAGGACCATGGTTTTAAAAACCGGTACGGTGAAAGAACCAGAAAAGTAGCTAAATACCGGTTTTATGGTCGGACCGGAGTCCGATCGATGGTCGAACCGATGACATCATAAATAATTTAATTATTATTTATTTAAATTATATAAATAATTAATAAAATTTTAATATACTAAAACTAACAAATAACTAAGAACCAAAAAATAATCAATGATGCAACGTGGCCGATGCTTTGAATTGAGTACTATTGCCAGATCATCTACTTCAAGCACATTCTGGAGCTCTTGCCTAACATCTAAGCCATAAATCACATGACACTACACTTAAATTGTTCACATCAGTAAGTTTGTGTCACCAACCTAAACCTGACCAACCAAATCACATTCTCCAAATTACAGGAAAAAAAAAATAAGAACCAAGAAAATGAAAAAGAAAAGAACATTACCAGAGGGCGAAGGCGAGGGCGAGGGCGAGACCAACAATGTGCTTGAAGCTCGTCACCGACCAACCAAAACCCAGATGCCGAGAAGAACAAGTTCCCTCTCGTAGATCAAGCTTTCAAGCTCATTGCCGACCAACCAAGAAGGAAACCCAAAGTCAAGCTCACTCTGTTTTCGAAAGGAAAAAAGAAAAAAAGAAAAAAGAAAAAAAAAAAACCTCAGCTTGACTGATCGTGAACTTCAGAGAGTGCAGTGAGAATGTGCGTGAGGCAGAGCCGCAAAGAGAGCATAGAGAGCCTTGAGGTGAGTGAGGCAGAGCGAGCTTGACTTATGAGAGAGTTGAGATTTGAGAGCTTGAGGTGAGTGAGGGAGTGAGGCTGAGGCAGAGTGAGGCGTGAGTGAGATGAGAGAGTCTGAGGGTATATCAGTTAGGCTTAGGGTTAGTTTTTAGGATTTTAGTGTTAATTTTGAGGACCAAAACGACATAGTTTTGCCGACAAAAAACCCCAACCGGTCATTAACCGGTTCGACCTCCGATTTTTTCAGTTCTCAGGTTAAACCAGGCGGTTTTATACTGTTTACCGGGTTTTCAATTATTTTCGGTTTTTTACCATAACCGGACCATATTTGAGGCCGGTTCCCAGTCGGACCGATCGAACCGGCCGGTCCGGTCCGGTTTTTTAAAACTATGGTTAGGAGATTCGTTTGCATGATAGATTTTGAATAGTATACAACTAAAATTAAAATAAGAAGAAAGAAAACAATAACCAGTGTATATGACCTTAAATTCCTTAGCATTTCTGTAATCTATTTTTCTTCTGTTTATTTTTCAATTTACCCAGTCCTTGTCTTGCACCATCACCTCCTTCTTCAGTGTTCTTCTTGTCATCAAGATCAAGCTCAAACAACTGAGCTTCTATTGCAACATTAGACTTAGCATCTTTGTCAACCATATTCTCTAGTTGTGCCTATAAAGGAGAGATTTATACCAAAAAACATTAAATCCTAAGATGACAAGGTACTAAAAACATTCAATAGAACAGCCCAGAGGATAAAACACAAACCCGCATGAATGACTTCAACAATGGAACAACAATTGATTGATAGTCAAAAGAAGATATCATCCAAAGTTTCTTCCATGTATTCCACATGGCAGCATTAGTTCCCAGGATTATAGCATCAAGTTTGACAAAAAAAAAAAAAAAAAAAAAAAAAAAAAAAAAAAAAAAATAATAAACATAGTGAGATCCAATGGCAACAAAAAATTATCTAATTTCTTATATTTCAGAATCATTCCATCTTTAGGAAGGACAGATTTAAGAGTAAAAACTACCGTGCATCTCACCTAACATTTCACATGTTTCAAACTATTTCATCTAAATTTGGAACCATCTAAGGAGAGAAAATAGATATACCATTTAAAATTTGGTACTGTACCTTCCCAATTAGCTGATCTTTGTGCATCTGGATTAACATTATAATGTACTTGTCTTCATTTGCTTCTAAAATGATCCTAATGATTTTTAACTCCAGTTTTCGCATCTCATCGTCACTTTTCTCCTTCTCAATCTCTTGTTGCCGCTTTAAAAAGAGTGACTTGTAACTTTGTGAGTTTCCGGATTTATCTTCTTTGACACATTTTTTCTCCATATCGAGCCACAGCTTCCCCGGTCTCCAATACTTGTATTTCTTCTCACATGTGTTCTGCAGCCGGTACATTTTAGCCTAAATGATCTTGAAAGTTCCATTCCTAGTCTTTTCCCAACTTCTTTATAATTTGTCCACTCCTCCAATTTCTCCCCAATAGGCTCGTCACCCTCAAATAACCACTGAACAATATTATCTCCATATTCCTGACCAAAACTCTTGCTTTCATCAAATAGTGGAATCAGACGAGACAAGTCATCACTTAAAACAAACCCCTGACGAATAATTTTAGGATCACCTCTAAGTCTATCCCTTGTGATACTAGTGTGGAGACTTCGTAATCCACAAGAAGTCTCAAGTTCTTCTTTCAAGAAGGCCAAGACCCTTTCTAGCTCCGATTCATCAAGAAACAGCACCGAGAGTGCTTTAGCAACATTTCTAGGATTCGATTCTTCAGCATTTCCAATGTCAAGCCCTGCAGCATATAGAGATGACTCAGAGCAAAACATTCAGTCTTAATAAGCACTTCCAATATCGACTGAATTATCTTGATTAAATTGTCGCGGTTGATATCGTTACAATAAGGCTAGGGCTTCAACTTCAAATCTTGTGACTCGTCTTGATCTCCAGACTCATTTCTTGACCAATCTTCCACCAATTTTGCAGCGGCAATCACATCCACTGGCCTCCAATCACCGATTTCAATTTCTGAGTTAGGAATAGGTATCAGAGCCACATAATTCCACTCATATGGAAAAGAACGGCAATGCTCAGATGTCATATGCTGTGTGTATTTTTCTACTATTCAATAACGTCATTCCACAACAACACACATCAAAAACTTCTAATCAATATCTTTTGACATTACCGCATAGTCCACATCGTTTGACAACTCTGCTTTCGCCTGCTGCCCTATCGATTTATTCTCATCAACATACATTTTGAGGTCTTTGATTCTGACACTCAGTAGTTCCTTCTTGGCCTTCAAGCTCGTCACATTGTTCCAATAAGCCTTGGCTTGCGTTATCGTGTCAAAGTTTGCCGGTGATGGAGTCTTCACCTTTTCAAAACCCTGCCTCTTCCAATCGAATATTGCTTGTTTCTCTTTCTTTCTCTCTTAAAAATCTTCAATATCCTTGGCTATCTGTGCTATTGATTTGCTCTCGACGAGCTTCTTGAACTTGTTCATCTTGGCTATCACTATTAGCTCTCTGAGTTTCGCCTTCACTCTCTTAATGTCATCATCTTTAATGGCGTCTATGGGGTTCTCAATGGACAAAGCTAACTCACATTCTTGGATGGCAGTGTCGAATTGATTGTTGCGGGCAAGGTTTTGAGCGTGCATGAGGGCGGAATGGATGGAATAAGGGGCATCTTCAGGGACTGGAGCAGAGGAGCGTTTCTTCTTTCTGGTCATTCTTTCTTCTTGTTCTCTTTTGGTGGATTTTGGCAGTAAATGGAAAGAGTGATTTGTGTTTTAAAGAATGTAATTTCCCAAGAGAGGTTAAATAGGTAAATAACATATAAACCAGTCGGAAATTCTGGGTTTTCAATAAAGATATATATAGGGTGAAACTTAGGTCCTTTGCATGCATTGCACTAGACTCGTTAAGATGGTGTCATGTGTTCAAAAGTGGACACGTGTTATAATCTCAACGGGTCCACTGCAACTGGACACTAAGCCCAAATCTCATATATATATATATATATATATATATAGACACACACATATATAAGTATGGAAATTTGGCAGTTAGAATGTTGGATACCATTGATATTTTGGTTTTAATTTATAAGAAAAGTTTACTAACGCTTTAAGGGCTTTGGTTTTGGAAATTTTTTATAAGAAAAGAAAAAAGGAATTGATTTTTTTTTGACAATATATTTTTTATATATTTTGCATGAAAGTGGTATCAAGGGTTTTCTAAAATGGTCCATTAACAAATGTTGAGCTTGCACTGTTAATTAGACTCTTAATTTATTTACTATCTTGGGCTTGCACAAATCGTTTTTTCTTTCACAAATGGCACCTCATTCACAATTAGACTCTTAACAAATGGCACCTCATTCATTTTAATGTAAAATAATTTTTTTATTTAATTGAATTGTTTTTTTCAAAAAATTTGAAAAAAAGACTTAATTGTTATTGTTGTATGATTTAAATCAGTCAATAGGTATTTTCCAACTAAGAATTGCATCATGAATACATGACCAAGGAAAAAGACTACAAATTTTAATTATTCTTGCTCCTTAATCTAAAATGCCTACAGTTGAGCAATTAAAACAACTAATAAGTTGCTCGTGCGATGTATGGATAATATTGTGATATCTTCTATAAGACAGTTTTGGAGAATGTTGTACATATATTACAAAGAAAAAGCAAACTAATTTAATAATTAGAGTAAAGAAACATATACATTTTTGAGATATTAAAGATTAAATTAATAGTAACGTATCACAAAGATCAACCTACTCAAACTATATAATGAGTCAATGACAAAAAGTTTTCTTTATCACAACAATGAGTTAATGATTAAAAATAGAGAGACAAACCACGTAGGAAGGAAAAGGCAACAGTGTCACAGCTTATATTAATATTTTCTCTAATATTCCTCCATAAGCACTTTTTTTTTTTTTTTTAGAATTATTGCTTTTTGCTTTTGTTTTTAATACTAAAACGGTGGGTTTGCTAAAAGTCACAAAAAAGAGAAAATTGTATGGTGTAAGCTCAGACAATTAATGAAAGATTAATAAGATAACAGTAAAAATAACAAGTGTTTTCCATGTTGATGAATTTTAGCTATATATTCATCTTGATTATTTTTCCAACAATTACAATCTCGAGAGTTGAGAATACACAGGACCATCAGATTATTAATTATGTAAATTTCTTCATTAAAACTTAAAAGCCATTTTTTCACAAAATAAAATCTTTTGAATTTTGTATTTAGAGATTTTGGAATGCATATAAGATTTTGGAAGGCCATTCCAGATCTGAAGAAGAAGAGGCCACTTCAAGAGCTTGAAAAAGGGGAGGTGGGCCCTCAAAAGGAGTCTAAGTAGTAAAAGGTGGCCAAAGATCCTCAGGATAAGAGGTCCACTTCTATGGACAGTCGAGAGGAGCAAACTAGGGCCGATGTGCACCTCTCGCAACGCATCTGGTCTCCCCAGCTGGAGGTGGATGGGGCTGCCATCCCTTGGAACGCCTCAATCAGGGATTTCCAAATGGGGCATATAAGCTACATTGCTGGAGCCCTAGAGCAACCCCTTTTCCTCCTTAGAGACATGGAGGCTTACAGGCGCTTCAAGCAGAATGACCTCTTCTTGTCCCTGAAGAGGGACCTCGCTATGGTAAGCAATCTATCATATCCTTGAATTTAAATGCTAAGCTGTACTTTTCTACTTTTTTATTCATGTGATTCTTCCGTTGTTTTTGTGCAGATTACTCAACAAGTTTTTGTGGCCGAGGAGTGGGTCTGCGATGCTTGTAATGAGGCCAACGCTAAAGCCCTCTCCCATGCTGATGTTGAGAAGTCCTTGGGGGCTCTCAAACAAGAACAGGTGGAGCTGTCCGAGAAGTTGAAAGAGGACAAGGCTCGCCTGAGTGCCAAGGCGGGTCTAAAGACCGTGGAGAGGCAAGTCGAGGATCAGCGCCAAAAACTGCATCTGACCGAGATAGACCTGGCCACCAAAAGGCAGCTGGTCAAAAATCTCAGGGCAGAGCTGCAGAAAGCCAAGGAGGCGGCTCAACTGGCCAAGGAGGCAGCCGAGGCTGAGAAGTAAGCGTCCTATCTGCTCAGCATGAAGGAAACACAAGTTAGGCTTGCTGAGGAGCTTTCCGAGGTATGCAGGGATTACTGCAACGTATCATGGGATAGAGCCCTTAGTGTTGCAGGAGTCCCTGCAGACTCTGTTTGGAGGCAGCCTAGGAGCATATATTATCACCCAGATATCCGTGAAGTCCTAGGTGTCGTCTCCTCTCCCCCTGCCCTTGCTCTAGAGACCTCTGAGCAACCCCTGACTAACCAAGCTGCTCTCCCTCTCCCTAAGGTTTCAAAGGGATCCAGCCAAGCTAGTGATCAAGACCAGGGGGCTGAGGAGGCCAAAGGTAGGGGAAAAGGCAAGGAGAAAAAGCCCTTCTCAGAAGCCAAAGACGCTGCCAAGGACAAGGAAGCTACAACTAAGGCAAAGGAAGCAGAGGCCAGGACTAAAGAAGCTGATCCTAAGGCCAAGGACACTCCTACCTCTCAGCCGAGCCAGAAAGAAGACCCTCCTACTCCCAAGGCCAAGGCTTAGCACTTAGGATTTTCTTGTAGTTTTTTTTTTCTTTTTTTTTTCTTTTTTCTTTTTTCTTTTTTTTCTTTTTTGTAGTGGCACTCTGTCACTGAATATAATGTACTCCTCTTATTCAATGAAAATGTTTTTTCTTCTTATCTCTTGCCCCTTTACTTTATTTGCTTTGAAGCTCATTACTATTGCAAATAGCATTGAACCGTTGCTACTCTATCTTCAATAAAAGCTAACAATAACACACCACAATCAATTTAAGTAATTTGACCAAGTACCAGTAATAAAGAGGTCTACCACGTATTTGTACTGAGAATTGAACCTCCTGCAACGAAGGCTGAATCTAGTGTAGGTAGATACATACTTTGTAAAAAATAAAAGGGGGAGATATTCTTCATTCGGCCCAACACTTGGATAAATAATTAAGGGCTTTAACTTACTCAAAGCTACCAATCCGAGCGATTGGTTACAATCTTGGATCTGTTTTGACACTTAATGAAAAATAAATAAATATCACAGAATGTTAATTTTTCCAAAGTATGTGATTCGAGAAGCCATACATAACTAAGGTTTTGTTTAATCACTTATAAAGATGCCATAGAGTGTTAATTTCTCCAAAACATCTGGTCCGAGGACCTAGGCATGACTAAGGTTCTATTTAACCATTTATAAAGATGTCATAGAGTGTTAATTTTCCCAAAACATCTGGTCCGAGGACACAGGCATGACCAAGGTTCTGTTTAACCACTTATAAAGATGTCATAGAGTGTTAATTTTCCCAAAGCATTTGGTCCGAGGAGCTAGGTATGACTAAGGTTCTATTTAACCACTTATAAAGATGTCATAAAGTGTTAATTTCCCCCAAAGCATCTGGTCTGAAGACCTAAGCATGACTAAGGTTCTGTTTAATTACTTATAAAGATGTCATAGAGTGTTAATTTCTCCAAAGCATCTGGTCCGAGGACCCAGGCATGACTAAGGTTCTATTTAACCACTTATAAAAATGTTATAGAGTGTTAATTTTCCCAAAGCATCTGGTCTGAAAACCCAGGCTTGACTAAGGTTTTGTTTAATCAATTATAAAGATAATGATTGGAAGTATGATGTATTCACACAGTAAATGAGCATATGACAAAGGAAACCTTCATTAATAATAATACATTTTCAAGTAGTTTACATTTCAAGGTCGTGGTATCACACGTTCATCTAGGTCTTCGAGGAAATAAGCTCTTATACCAACTACCGAGGTGATGCGATATGACCCCTCCCAGTTAGGCCCCAGCTTTCCCTACACTGGGTTCTTTGCAGTACCTAGAACCTTTCTCAATACCAAGTCACCAGGTGCTAATGGTCTCAAATTCACATTGGCATCATAACCTTACTTGAGCTTGTGTTGGTAATATGCCAATTGGACCATCGCACTTTCTCTTCTTTCTTCAATAAAGTCTAAGCTTTTCTCTAGTAGCATGTTGTTATTGCTCGGATCAAAAGAACTTGTTCTCAGCGTCGGGAAGGAAGTCTCTAGAGGGATAACAGTTTCGGCTCCATAAGTCATTGAGAAAGGGGTCTCCCCTATTGACCTGCGAGGTGTGGTTCAATACGTCCACAGGACATATGGCAGTTCATCCACCCATTTTCCCTTCGCGTCGTCCAACCTCTTCTTGAGTCCACTTACTATGACCTTGTTAACAGCCTCAGCTTGTCCATTCCCTTGGGTATAGGTTGGGGTAAAATATCTATTCGTGATTCCCAGGTCACAACAGTATCTCTTGAAAGACTTGCTATCAAATTGGAGGCCATTGTCCGAGATGAGGGTATGAGGGACCCTGAACCGTGTGACAATGTTTTTTCAGAAAAATTTCTTGGCATCCACGTCCCTAATGTTTGCTAAGGGCTCAGCTTCAATCCACTTAGTGAAGTAGTCTGTGCCAACTAGTAGATACCTCTTGTTCCCTGCTGCCTTGGGGAAAGGGCCTACAATGTCTAAGCCCCATTAAGCGAATGGCCAAGGGCTGGACAGAGGATTAAGGACTCCTCCCGGTTGGTGTATGTTTGGTGCAAACCTTTGACACTGGTCACACTTCCTTACATATTCATGTGCTTCTTTTTGCATGTTTGGCCACCAATAGCCTTGAATGATGGCCATGTGTGACAAGGATCTTCCTCTAGTGTGGCTTCCACAAATCCCTTCATCTAACCCCTCAAGGAGTAATTCTATCGCCTCGGAGTGTATGCATAGCAGGTATGGCCCAGAAAAGAAGCGTTTGTACAATTTCTGATCCTCAGACAGCCAAAACCGAGGGGCTTTTCTTTGTACTTTGTCAGCTTCTGACTTCTCCTCAAGTAGGATATCCTCTTTCAAGAACAGTACTATGGGTCTATCCAGCTAGGCCCCACTCAAACTTGGTGAATGTGAACCACCTCTCTACTCACCTCTATGGGTTTGCATAAGTCTTCTACGAGGATGACCCGGGATAAGTTTTGCGCCGATGAGGTTGCAAGTGTGGCTAAGGAATCAACATGTGTGTTTCCACTTATAGGGATATGCAACAAGTTGAAAGATTCAAAGCCTGATTGCAAACGTCTGACCTAACTCAAGTATCCTCGCATTCTTTCATCTTTGGCTTCAAACTCTCATTTCACTTGGCCGACGACCAATCTTAAGTCCGAGAACATCTCTACAGCCTTTCCGCCCATTTTTTGAACCATGGTCATTCTTATCAGTAGAGCCTCATATTCAGCTTCATTATTTGTGGCCGAGAATCCCAATCTTAATGATTTCTTGATGGTGATTCTCTCAGGTGAGACCAGAACTAGCCCTACTCCGGACCCCCTTTGATTTGCTGTGCCATCAACATATACCTTCCAGATTAAAGGTTCTTGTAAGGTGATTGTACCAACCGATTTTCTATCCATGTGTTGTGTTTCTACCTCTTTCTCGAAAAGGGATTCAGCGAACTCTGCCACTAAATTTGCAAGGACCTGGCCTTTAACAAAGGTACGGGGCATGTATTTGATGTCAAAAGCTCCTAGGTTTGTGCCCCATTTAGCGATCCACCCCATGTAGTCAACGCTTCAAAGTAGAGCTCTAAGCGGGAGCTGAGTTAGGATAACTACCATGTGTGCTTGAAAGTAATAGGGGAGTCTGCGTGTAGCGTGTACCACTGCCAAAATGGCTTTCTTCAAGGGTAGATAACGGATCTCAGCCTCAAGTAGTGACTTACTCACATAGTAAACTAACCTTTGAATGCCGCTATCAACTCATATCAAGACCAAGCTTACAGCATGAGTGGCCACAGCAATATAAGCAAACAGGACCTCATCCACCTCAGGACTGGACATGATAGGTGGCCAAGAGAGATAATCCTTAAGCTGCTGGAAGGCTAAGGCACACTCCTCGGTCCACTCAAATCCTTTCCACATATTCATCAATAGGAAGAAGGGCCTGCATCTATCCGCTGACTGAGAGATAAATCGGTTTAAGGCAGCAGTCATTTTGGTCAGCTTTCGGACTTCCTTAGAATTCCGAGGTGGTTGTAAACTGTTAATTGCCTTAATTTGATCAGTGTTAACTTCAATTCTGCGATGCGTAACCATGTACCCCAAGAACTTTCCTAATCCGACCCAAAAGAACATTTAGAAGCATTGAGTCGCAGTTTATGTTTCCTCAGAATTTCAAAAATGTTCCTAAGGTCGCCTACATGCTCAGACACCACCATACTCTTTACCACCATATCGTCTATATAGACCTCAATACTCTTGCCCAACTTAGTTCAAACATTCTAGTCATCATCTTTTGATAGGTAGACCCTACGTTTTTCAAACCAAATGACATCACTTTGATAGTTCCCAATGGGAGTGACAAAAGCTGTCTTTTCCTAATCGCCCAGGGCAAGCGATATTTGGTGGTACCTTTGAAAGGCATCCAAGAAGCTCATCCGATGATGGCCTACAGTTGTGTCCACCAGCTGGTCTATCCTAGACATAGGGAAGAGATCCTTTGGGCAGGCCTTATTTAGATCTGTGAAATCCACACACACTCGCTATTTCCCACTCTTCTTTTTCACTATCACTGTATTGGCCAGCCACTCAAGGTAGAAAAATTCCTTGATAGCCCCTACCTGCTTGAGCTTCTTCACCTTATCTCTGACGGCATCAAAGTGATCATTGGACGAGCACCGAGGTGATTGCTTCTTGGGAGTGACAGAGGGATTAACATTCAAATGATGGCAAATGAAGCTCGGATCCACCCCCGGGGCTTCGTTAGCGCTCCACACAAACACATCAACATTTCTCTTAAGAAATTCTATCAGCTTCTTTTTCTCTAGAAGAGGCAGCTGAGCTCCGATCAGAAAAAACTTCTCCGGATCATCACCGACTACAACTGTTTCTAAGTCTTCACATTGCGCCTCCTCGGCTAATCCATTAACAGGCAAATCTGGAGCTTTTAATTGCTATAAGCCCCTTTCAGCAGGGGCCGAGGACTCAGCTTCGGGCTGATGTAAGATGGCGGCCATCAGGCATTGCCTAGTCGTGGATTGGCTCCCGACAATCTCTTCAATTTGGCTACCCGATGGATATTTCACCTTCTGGTGAAGGGTAGAAGAGACAGCTTCCAGCGCATGAAGCCAAGGCCTGGCCACAATGGCCATATAGGAGGAATAAACATCTACCACAATGAAGTCCACCTCCACCACTTCCGAACCGGCTTGCACGACTAACCTAATATGTCCCTTCAGAATGACGACTTTCCCATCGAAACTTACCAAGGATGAATCGTAGGCTGTTAAGTCCTCGGGTCTCAAGTTCAGCCCCTTGTACAGGTCAGGGTACATTATCTCGACACTACTGCCTTGGTCTACCATCACTATCTTCACGTCATACTCCCCAATCCTGAGTGTGACCACCAAAGCATTGTCGTGGGGTTGTATGGTTCCAACCTTATCTTCATCAAAAAAGCTCAACGCCAGCTGGGTACTCACTTTAGCCCTCTTTGACTCAACATTTGAGTCCTCGGCAGTCAACCGAGCGACAGACATTACCCTAGAAAGGCGGGACCCAGTCCTCCCTAGAACGGCGAAGATGACATTTATCGTGCTTAAAGGAGGTCTCGAAGAAGCATCTTTCCAGGGTTCTTGGCCAGTTTGGTTCCCCTAGCTACTGGAATGATGCAAGAGCTGCTTCAACTTTCCTTCTCGAACCAGCTGGTCCAAATGGTCCCACAAATTTCTACAGTCTTCTGTAGTATGTCCTTAATCTTGGTGATATTGGCAATAGAGGTTCTGATTGTGCCTCATAGGGTTTCCTACCATCTTATTTGGTCATTTGAAGAATGACTCATTCTTAATCTTCTCTAGAACTTGATGCACCGGTTCCTAGAACACCGCGTTAACTGCCTGAGTGTTAGCAGACCCTGATTGCTTAGCAAAGTCCCTCCGAGGCCGGTTGTTGTTGTATCGATCCGACCTGAAATCTCTCCTCTCTTGAGGGATAACCTTAGCCTTACCTTTCCCCTGTTGCTGGTCTTCCTCGACCCTTTTATACTTGTCAATCTAGTCCATGAGTTAGCGCACGCTGATAACAGGTTTTTCCGTCAAAGATTTCCTTAAACTATGCTCGGTTGGAAGGCCGACATTGAAAGTACTGATGGTGACATCATTAAAGTCACCATCTATCTCATTGTACATCTCCTAGTATCTATCTGAGTACGTTTTCAGGGTCTCCCCTTCTCGCATGAACAAGGACAGTAGGGAGTCTAAGGGCCGAGGAACTCTACTACAAGTGACAAAAAAAGAGCCAAATCCCTGGGTGAGCTCCTTGAAGGAATCTATGGAACCCACCCTTAAGCCATCGAACCATCTCATTGCCATAAGTTCCAAACTGGAGAGGAACACCTTGCACATCAAGGCTTCGTCCTTGGAATGGACAGCCATTCTTTGGTTGAAATGGCTCGCATGCTCCGCTGGATCTATTCGACCATTGTAAATGGTGAACGTTGGCTGATTGAATCACTGAGGGAGTCTTGCCCCTTCAATCCTACGCGTGAAGGGTGATTGGGAAATTTGATTCAACCCCTTGCTCATTGCGTCACCTCCCAAGCCTTTACGAGGTGGGCTCTTGTACCTACATTTGTGATGGTGCTCCTCCTCGTAGGAGAAAGACTCGCTGGGTGAGGTCCTTGACCTTTGTCTATAACTGGTATCCTTTCTATCATCAGAGGAAATGTCAAAGTTGGAGGGGGTTCGGTTTCGCTGTGCACGGCACAGCTTTCTCTTCAACTGGTCAACCTTCAATTGTAGGGCTCTAGTATCTTCCTCACGAGAGAGATGGCTCTTACCGTGAGGCTGACTCTTACCGAACTGAACAGTATGCATTTATTAGATCGCACGATTCGTATCTCACTGAGCCGTGCTTAACCTATTCGAGGAGACATTCCTCCTCGGACCATCCCCCCATTCGTATCTCACTTATTAGATTCTAAACTTGACCCATCCAACACCATTCATTTGTTCTCAGATTACTATGCTCTCGGCCAAGGCCCAATATACGATTTGGTCCCTTAACCCTATAGTAAGATTATAATATATTATAATATTTGCCATTAACAATAGATTTTATTTTTCAAACTGGTTAAATGATTTTGAAATCTGCAAATAAGAATTTAAAATATAAAATACTTTTATATCCTAAACTTGCATAAATTTAAGCAACCTACCAAACACTTTCTCAATCACTCTATTCTCACAATCAAATATGGAGACCTTGATCATAAACACCTAATTAATTATCTCAATGGAATTAAGAAAATCATTTGTAAGTATCAACATAAAGAGAACGTGATTAAATAAAGAGAAATTTGCTAAAAACATATTCATTTATCAAAATTCAATTGACTTTAGTTGAGTTTCTGTATCCTTTAAAAAAAAGTGAAAAAAAACTTTTAAGTTACCATTGATTTTTGTTTTTACCACTATGGCTACATACAAAGAAACCTACAAATTATGAATTCTAACACACACACACACAAAAAAAAAAAAATGAAGCTAACTTCATAAATAATCAGTTAGAAGGTTTCTTTTTCTTTTTCTTTAGTTCTAAAATAAAATACATTTATAACTTTACCAAACCAAAATCTCAAACTCTCAAAGACTCAAACTGAATCATAACCTTCACAAAATCTACAATGTCTGACTTCAACATCAAAATCGTAAACTACCATCACTGAATAAAAAATGCAAGCCCCCTTCCTTGGTCATAGCCTACTCATACGGGTTACAATCAAATGATACTGCAATGTTGGAGTTATGTAGGTGTCATTGAAAGGTTGAAGATAAATGACATCATTTTTTGTCTAAGTGTATTTGAGATAGGATGATATGAAAGGCTATGAACATGTGTATATAAAGGAGTAAAAGTGAAAAGGATGAATGGAAATGCAAAGAGTTTTTTGTGTGTGTGAGAGATGGAATGTCTTGAAACATTGAACCAAATGAAATAATAGTAGTCTTAAAACATTGAATACAAAATGTAACAAAAATTAGTCTTGAAACATTGAACCAAAGGAAATAAAGAGCCTCTACTTTTAAATTTGTTCTTACCTCTAATATGGTTTAAGGGTACTTCAATTCTCTTCATAGAGTGTACCACATGGCAAAACCTCATGCCCTCTCGCATGAGGTCTCCGCTTTTATATATATATATATATATATATATTGATTAACTATAGTTATAACTAGCACATGCTTAACTGTTTCTAACTAACTAAAAGATCCCCTAATTCATTCATGTGCACTAATTGTCAACTAAACTATACAATGAAAATAATAACATGATACTAAAACACATGGCTCAATTCAGCTGCTACTACTGCATGCATGAAAATTGAAATTACTTCTAGCTGCTGATTTTGATTACAATTAAAACTTCATAATGTAGATGCTCCTGCATCAGCTGCTCAAGATTTACCTTTTTTAAAACTATGGTTAAATTATTTCTTTGTTGAGAACTTTTTTATTGGTGTGACAGGGATCTTAAGTTATAGTTTTTACCATCCTCTCAAGAACCAAAAAAGTCTTTGTATTCCCATAAAAAAAATAAATAAATAAGTAGGACTTTGTATATTTGCCAATGAGAAGCACAACAGACTACACTCTCAGTTTGAAGATATCTTGAAAACAGCTTCATAAACGAAAGCAGTAAATCATTACATTAGAACATCTACCTCAGTTGCTAGCTAACAAGCTCATTTCAGTTTGTCATCAATAATGCGCTTAATGAAGCGACAGTCAGCATCACAGGCAGTAAAATATATCATGTTCAAGTTCACCGAAGTCTTCTCAAAAAACAAAAATTAAAGTTCACATGATTTCTTATCCTATCTGATGAGAAATAAAATCTATCAAGTCAAACGTATCAAAGTTGACGCCATTAAAAGGCACATCCTCTGCCACATTCCCTGTACTGGTTAATCCTTATCAGTCTCAGCAAGGCGCTTTTGTTTGGCCTCATTCTCAATCTGCCTTTGGTACTCCAAATGCCTTGCAAGCATTCTTTGATGCTCCTCAATTCTACTCTCTTCCTCAGCCGTACGTGTAAGTTCCCTTTCCTCTTGCTCTAATTCATCAGTGGTTACTGAACCAACAACCTCAGAATTAAGAGGATGATCTGTGCCATGTGCAGCTGGAACCAAACTGAAGCAGAACACAAGTGAAAAGATATTGAACTTAGTTTGAGCCTAGAGATTGGTATGACATATTGCCACATATTTACATAATTTACATGCATATTTTCCAACCAAACAAAGAAAAAGGATTCCAGAACCAAGTATAATAGTATGAATAAAATAAAGACTGACTTTTGCTCCACATTTTCCTGTTGATCCTCACTACCACCAGTTGCCTGCAATAAGGGAATTGCATATTATTAGGGAATTACTTTGCATGACAGATTCTGTATGGAAGATTACCACAATCACAATAAAGGGAAACAGAACAATAACCAGTATATAAGACCTTAAATTCCTTAGCCTTTCTGTGATATTTTTTCTTCTTTTTATCCTTCGATTTCCCCTGTCCATGTCTTGCATCATCACCTCCTTTTTCATTGTTCTTCTTGGCATCAAGATTAAGCTCAGATAACAAATCTTCTAGTGCAGCATTAGACTTCTTTGTAGCATCTTTGTCAACCATTTCTTCTAGTTGTGCCTATAAAGAATAGGTTTATCCCAAATATATTAAATCATAAGCCAACAAGAAGGTAACTAAAACATTCAGTAGAACAGCCCAGAGGACCAAACACAAACCCGCATGAATGTCTTTAACAATGGCACCACAATCGATCGATAGTCATAAGAAGTTACCATCTTAAGTTTCTTCCATGTCAGCTGAATGGAAGCATTAGCACCCAGGATTAAAGCATCGGATTTGAAACACTGCAAACATTAAACATGGTAAGAGCCAATGGCAACAAAAATACAGCATCTCATTAGTTATATTTCAGAATGATTCCCTCTTTAGAAGGGACAAGGGAGGACAGATTTTAGAGCAAAAGCTATCAATGTATCTCACCTAACATTTTGCATGTATCATACTATCTCATCTAACTTAGGAATCATCTAAGTAGAGAAAATAGATATACCATACCTTTCCAAACAATTGATCAATGTGCATCTGGATTAACATATTTATGTCATTGTCAGCTTGTGCTTTTTTCAAAATACTCCCTATGATATCCAACTCCATGCTACCCATCTCATCATTACTTTTCTCCATCTCAATCTCTTTTTGCCGCTTTAGCAAGAGTGACTTGTAACTCTGTGGATTGCCGGAAATCTCTTCTCTTCTCTTATCTTCTTCCAAACATATTCCCTCCATATCCAGCCACAGCTTCTCCTCTCTCAAATACTTGTATTTCCTCTCACAAATTTTCTGTAGCCGGCAAAATTCAGACTCAATGATCTTGAAAAGTTCCATTCCTAGATTTTTGCTAGCTTTTCTATAAGTTTCCCACTCCTCCAACTTCTCCCCAATAGGCTCACTACCCATATATAACCACTGAACAATATCATCTCTATATTCCTGACAAGCATTCCTGCTTTCATCAACACTTCTAGAAGCTTTTGCACTTGTTTCATCAAGCAGCAGAACTAGATGAGACAAGTCATTGCTAAAAATTATCCTCTCATGACTAATAGTAAGATCATCCATAGCATTGTCCATCGTGAAATTAGAGTAGACACCACCTAATCCACAAGAAATCTCAAGCTCTTCCTCGATGAATTCATGGACGCTTTTAAGCTCCGGTTCATCAAGAAACAACACTGAGACCAGCGTCCTATTCATCCAATGCTGCTTAAGCAGTGTTTCAGGGATTCGATTCTTCAGCATTTCCAATATTAAGTCCAGCAGCATATAGAGATGACTCGGAGCAAAACATTTGACCCCTATTAACACTTGTAAAATCGTCCAAATTCTCTTGATCATCTTGTCGCGGTTGGTATCATTGCAATAAGGCCAGTTCTCCAACTTCAAATCTTGTGACTTGCCTTTATCTTGGCCTTGATCTCCATACTCATTTCTTGACAAATCTTCGATCAATTTCGCAGCAGCGTCCGCATCCACTGGCTTCCAATCGCCGATTTCAATTTCTGACTTAGGTAAAATTCTTGGCACAACAGACTGTAACTCCTCAGACAAAGTCCCTAAATGGGCACTCTTTATATGCTCCATATTCAATTCTTCATCAAAAAACCTCTCGCCACAACAACAACACGTCGAAAACTTCCAATTCTTCATCTCCTTCGCATACTCCACAGCCTCCGCCAACACCTCTTCTGCCTTCAACCCCATCGATTTATTCTCATCGAAATTCACATCGACTCTGACACTCAACAATTCCTTCTTCGCCTCCAAGCTCATCTCGTTGTTCCAATAAGCCCTGGCTCGTGTTATAGCGTCCACATTCAACAAGACTTTCTTGAGTAGTTTTCTTGAAGTAGACGGTGATGGCAGTTCCACTAAACTCTGCCTCACCTTTTCAAGTCTTGTGTTTATCTCTACCTTTATCTCGAGTAAAGCTCGAAATTCGTCGTTCACATCAGCAAGTGAATTGTCCTCCACGAGCTTCTTGAACTTGTACTTCTTGGCTTTCGCTATTAGCTCCCTGAGTTTCGTTCTCACTTTCCCAACTCGAGACTCCGGGGTTGATTCTTGGGGAGTGTATTGGACGATGCCCAAGTTATCTTGCATGGGGTCCAATGGATTCTTGATGGACAAAGCCGACTCGCATTCTTGGATGGCGGAATCATATTGCTCATTGGTTGACAGTACCACAGCACGCAACATTGGGAAAGAGATGGAATCCGGGGAAAGCACCAGGGCTGCGTTGCTGAAGTAGAGGGCAGAGGCAATGTGTTCGTGTCTTATGACACTGGAGGTGTCGCTGATTGATATCGCGATATCCTTATGGACGAGGGCGATGAGGGCGTTGGCAAGGGCGGAGTCAGGGTGGCGGGAGACTAGGGACTTGGCGGCTTCCAGTGCCTTGCCGTAGTTCCCATTATGAAGAATTCCGAAAACTCGATTGCATTCATTGGACAGTGGAGAAGAGGAAGAGGACGAAGAGGGTGGGGGAAGCGGGGCAGAGGAGCGTTTCTTCTTGCCGGTCATTCTTTCTTCTTGATTTTGGCGGTAAATGGGCAGAGAGGTTGGGAATTCTGGCTTTTCAATTGAAAGATTAAAGAGAAAAAGTAAGTTGTGAACCAAATGGACCCCACAAATAATGACTCCTCAAACGAATTGAATTATTACTTAGACCGTTTATGAAGTGAAACAAGCCTTATTCCAAATGCCTCCTAATAAAACTCCTAGCTCTGATGCCTTTTTCTTTTTTCTTTTTTTTTCTTCTTTTTTTTTTTCTTTTTTTTTTTTCAAAATTCAGGCATATATTTGTTACAGAAATTACTTTGGTTAAATCCCCCACCATTGTCAATCTGTTCTGAGCTATCAATCTCAGTAATGTCTTGTATAAAATTATGTCCAAGACATTGGTCAACAGAAATAAACTGGTCAATAATAATAATAATAATAATCGGTTTAACTAAAATTCTCAAGGGACAGATTTGAATACTCTAATAACATTATCATTAATCAAATACCGACTTTCTCGGTATTTGATTATTGATAATGTTATTTTAAACTCCTAACGTTTAGAATTGTTTGGATTTTACACCTTAATATTTTAGAATTTAAATTTTACCTCCTATATTTTAGGGGAATTAGGATGTAAAATTCAACCACTCCTAAATTTTAAGGATATAATTTGTAATTTATCCAAATTTTTTTAAGAAGTTATTAGGCTATGAAGTAAAATATATAGTTGTAATTTATCCACATTCATTTCTCATAACTTAAAAATTTCCTAAACACTCGTACCCTTGTTTGGCAACTAAACTCAATTCAATTTCAGGCCTAAAAACTCACTTTTTGTAGGACCCACAGGCTGACCACTCCGCAGTGAGCACAGAACGGTTACCCGCTGTAGAGAGGGAAAATTCCCGACCTATCACAAGCTGACACGTCACACTACCAAGACCACAAAATATAGCCAATTACAAAGCGCTACATACTGCTACTAGGTTTTACTATTGCCATTCAGAAGCCAACAGAAATTTGCCAAGTGTCATGCAAGAACCAATCATGCATCGGCTCGTGCAAGCGATGACACAAGCAGCCTCGCACGTGTAAGCGATGACCCAAGCAACCTCGCACGTGTAAGCGATGACATAAGCGGACCAATCAGACTGTGACATGTGTCACCAATCAGACTCTGCCACGTGTCGCTCATCCACCCCTAAACTCCTATAAATAGAAGCCTTCCTAAGGCATTTTGGGGAGATCAGGAGATTTGGAGAGGACATGAAGCCATCTGAAGCAAAGCAGCATCAGAGAAGATTCAGAAGTCCAGAAGCTTTGCTGGAATCAAGCCCTGAAGCCTTTAGCAACTTCAAGAACTTCAACCCTCAAACACGAAGAACATTCGAAGCAGAATCATCCAAACTACCTGCCTAGATCTCAAAGTTCACTGGAATCAAGCTCAAAAGCCTCCAGAAACCTCACAAACCACAAATCAGTGAAGCTCTACGGATTCAAGCCTCTAAAGCCCCGAAGAACTTCCACCACAAATCTTCAAAGACGAAGAACGCACCAAGAACACGAAGAACGTACGAAGAACACGAAGAACAAAGAATTTCTAACAAGCTCATAGCCAGAGATTCATTGTAATTCTGTTTCAAAGGTCTTCGATCCATTCTTCAGCCAAATTGAAGTATATTTGGTGTTCAAATCAAAATCACATTACCACAACTCCAATCAACAAATCTTTCAAGGAGATCGAATCAGAGGATCACTCTTTTGTAATCACAGAGAATTGTACCACACAATCATCAATACAAATTCACATTTGTGAAACTATTTTACTTGTTTGACTCATTTCGAACCGAGAAATTTAGTCGTCCACATATTCTGGCACGCCCGGTGGGACATCTCTGCCTCTCATCTCATTCTCCTTCAAAGAAAGAAATCTTCATCATCTTGCTACCAGCTCAAATGGCCTCTAGCAAGAACATTCAAGCTTCAACAATAGCTACTTCAACTAAACTTGGAATGACTACCACCAACAACTACATTGGTGTAATCAACTGTAGCCAACCCAAAGCAAACAATCAACTTCAATCTCAATCAACCAAGGAAGCCAAGGTCCAGACAATCATCTCCTTAGACCCTCTTACAAGAAACAAGGTCATCAACAAGGACATCTCCACCTTGGAACACCTCAAGTATGGGGGCAAATCCCCTTCTTCATTCACAAAAAGTTGGTCGCATGATTTCTCTCCCATCAAAGGGAATCCAAAAGATGAGATTTCACATGCTCACTTCAATTCACTTCCTTCTCCATCATCTTGGGAAGTTGTGTCAGTCATGATGACTAACACGACTACCATGGAAGAAAAGATGGTTGAAATGGAACAAAGGGTCGTTCTTCTCACAAAAAGACTTGAAGATAAGGACCTCCAAATTGCAACTTTAATGAACAAACTTGAAATACAAGATCTTGGTGAATCAAGCCATGGTCATAAATTTACATCCGCAAAGGATGATGAAGGGAGAGAAATTGAAAACACTCCCCGACGAGAACAATCTACTTCGGTTGCTTCGTTGTCAGTCCAACAATTACAAGACATGATAACAAATACCATCCGAGCACAATATGGAGGTTCTTCTACAAGTTCGCTCACATATTCAAAACCCTACAAAAAGCGCATCGACAACATGAGGATGCCAAATGGATATCAACCCCCCAAGTTCTTGCAGTTTGATGGCAATGAAAATCCTAAGCAACACATTGCTCACTTTGTAGAAACTTGTGAGAACGCAGGGACTCAAGGAGGCCTCCTTGTAAAGCAATTTGTCCGTTCGCTCAAAGGAAATGCCTCTGATTGGTATACAGACTTAGAACCCGAGTCAATCGACAGTTGGCAACAACTCGAAAGAGAGTTTCTTGACCGATTCTATAGCACGCGTCGTACAGTAAGCATGATAGAGCTTACTAATACCAAGCAATGGGAAGATGAGCCGGTGGTCGATTATATCAATCGATGGCATTCTTTGAGCTTGGATTGCAAGGATCGACTTTCTGAAATTTCTGCTGTAGAGATGTGCATCCAAGGCATGCATTGGGGACTTCTTTACATCCTTCAAGGGATAAAGCCTCGAACATTTGAAGAGCTAGCAACTCGTGCGCATGACATGGAGCTAAGCATTGCTAGCCATGGAAGTACAAATCCTCCCATACTCGAGGAGAGCAAAAAGGAAGTAAGGAAGAATGATAGGAATGCAAAAAGCAATCTCAAAGACCCAATGGTTGTTTACACTGTCGAAATCAAGGTTCCAAGAAGAGGAGCTAAGGCAAATGAAAAACAGCTTGAAGGATGGCAAAAGAACGAAGTGCGTCGCCTGACTTTTAAAGAACGTGAGCAAAAAGCATATCCGATCCCTGATGAAGATGTGCCAAACATCTTAGGACAACTATTGCAGTTGAAGCTGATTGAATTGCCAGAATGTAAGCGACCAGAAGACATAGGGAAAATTGATGACCCTAACTATTGCAAATATCATCGCATCATTGGCCACCCAATCCAAAAATGCTTCGTCTTCCAAGAACAAATCATGAAGCTTGCCAAAGAAAACAAGATTGATCTGGACTTTGATGAAGTTTTCGGGTCAAACCATGTGACCGTTGCTTGTGATGTACTTCCAACTCTCAAGCAGGGAGCAAACACCAACCAAGCGTACAAGTTGATCAACAATGATGATGCAAGGATCGGCCCCATCAATGGGAAGTTCCTTAAACACTTCTACGCTTGAACATCGAGGATTGCTCCTCGGCAAGAGCTTAAACTACCCACTATAGCGCTACAAGGGTACATGATGTCTTCCCATTACCTTTGAAAGCGTACCAATAAGGAGAAACTAATCTCACTCTATGTCACCAATTGCTAGTGTGGCGTAGTGGTTGGATGCCCAAGTCGCCCTTGAGAGGTCTCGGGTTCGATTAGTGGTGATACCCACTATTACACACTGAGCCCTCCTTTTTGCAAAAAACAAAAACAAACAAAACAAAAATCAAATCATCAAAAAAAAAAAAAAAAAAATCTTTTGAACTACGTAATGACTTGATCTCTCTCTGGGGTACGTAAGCAACTTGGTATCATTTACTAAGTTCAGTCACATGAAAAGAAGAAGGATTGCATGTCTAGCTTGAAGAGTTTCTCCATAGGCCATCAGCGTGCTTTCAAGAACCCTTTGATTGGCAAGGCATCACTTAAATCAATTGCTCACACTATGATGATTAAAGGCCATTGTAGTAGAAAATGAAGACTATAAGGAGTTGATGTTGCTCAGCTTTTCTTGAACTAATGATAAACATAAGTTAGTTCTTAGTTGTGGAGTAAAATAAAATCTTCAACCTCTTTTGCAAAGAATGAAGTCTTCATGGCATTGCCCCTTTTCTGTGGGAATCCTCCATGTCTCTAAAGTATGTTTTGCATCACTTATCTCCTGGGGGCATCTTCTTGTACCTTGCAAGTCTAAGCTACATCGTCTCTCTTCTAGGTTGTATCACTTCACAACTCCAAAATTTGAACCACATCATCTCACTTCTGAGTGGTGCCGTTTCACATCATATCTCTGAAATTTGGACAACGTCACCTTCTTCCAACATCTAAAGATGGCGTTACTTCATCTCGCCTCTAAAAGCATATTCGTGCAATGTCAAATTCTTGGTGGCATGTTCAAAGTCTTGATACAGGCTCCTTGTATCTTCAAGGTTTTGACGACACCTCTTTGTATCTTCAAAGTCTTGATAGGAGCTTTTCGAAACTTCAAGGTTTTATTGGCCTTTCCTTGCATCTTCAACGTCTTGTTGGCATCTTTGAGATCCTGATGTCTAGCTACAGTGCTATGCACCTCGATGTCTGAGCTATGTTGCCTCTGAAAATTAATGCTGTTGTAGCTTTATTATAAAGGTCAATATTGGTGCAACTTCAATGCAAGTGCAAGTGCTAGTGTGGAGTGTTGTCGTGGCTTCATGACAAATATGAGCGTTGGCACGGCTTCGATGCCAATAAAGTGTTGACGTGGCTTCATGGCAAAGACGAATCTCGGCACGACTTCGATACAACTGAAGTGTTGACGTGGCTGCATAGCAAAGGTGAATGTTGACACGGCTTCAGTGCAAATGGTGGTGCGACTTCATGACATATGTAAGTGCAAATATTGCTTCATGGCAAAGATGAATGTTGGCATGACTTCATTACAAGGACAAATGCTGGCATATCTTCATGGTAAAGACTCTTGATGTGGCTACGTTGCAAAGACTCTTGAGATTGCTGCATTGAAAAGACAAGTGTTGGTGCGGCTTAATTGCCAAAGAAAATTGTGCTGCAAAACAAAAACAAGCAACAAAAAAATTTGTCAGGAAAAGGTTTCATAGCATGTGAAAAAAAAAAAAAAAAAAAAAAAAAAAGGGAGGAGGAAGAAGAAAAGGCATAATTTCTCAGACTAAAGAGTATTATACTACTCATGGAAACTCTGCTTGTGCAATTTAGTGCATTGCCCCGGATGGCCTTATATAGAGGTTTGTGAAGCTCAAAGTCAGATTTTGCAAACTCAAATACACTCAGAGTCAAAGAAATCTGCACCAAATTTTGAAAAATAAAATTCAGCAAGAAAAAGAGACATTTAGGAGGCATCTTGGCACCGTCCTGTCAGAGTTGCCGCCGCAAAAGAACAAAAAAGTCATCATATACAAATTGTCACCTACGGCCTTCACTTCCAGATTTGTGAAACTCCAAAGATCATTTCACAAAACTGACCCCACAAGGATTTTAAACTGACTTCGACCTCCAAAACGCAGAAAAGTCAGTCTCAATGGAGCAACCACGCGCCTTCACGCGTTGCAAAAAGCTTCAAAGGGTCGCGGCCTGCTCCTTCATATTTGTGCAAACCCAGACTTCATTTCAAGGAAATGGCATTACCAATCGATCCAGAAGGCTCCGATCTACAAAACCCAGAAAGATCATCATCAACGGAGCGACCACGCGCCACCACGCGCCGCCACAAACTCGCGATGACCAACGGTTTAATCCTTGAAATCTGTGCAAATCAGGCCACCAGTTCAGATAACGAAAACTACCACTCAATCCAGCGTGCCCCGATCTACAAAACCTGAAAATTTCAGGCCCGAAAGATCAACCACGCGCTACCACGCGCCACTTGAAGCTCCGACAAACGCTGCCCCAACGAAACACGCGCTTCCATCTCTCACACGCGCTTACATGTGCCGGCACTTATTTCCCACGTGCCACGCGCTTCCACGCGCTATACTTGACACGCGTCTCAGTTTTATGACGTCATGGATGACGTCATTTGACCCGTTTGTTCAGATGACCCGGACAGACCCGGAAATCTGACCCGGTATATATATACTTTGACCAAGTTTGACCTTTGACTTTGACCAAAAAGTCAAAATTTTCAAAAGGGGCTTGTCCCACTCAGTTTTTCGAGTACATTTCGATTTTGGGATCCGTTTCTTCATTCGAAACTCGAAAATTGTGCAAACATCCAATTTCCAAAAAAGTTGACTTTTGCGTAAATGTTGACCAAAAGTCAAAATTTTTAAGATGGACCTATCTTGCTCAATTTTTCACGTACATTCCAATTTTGGAGTCCGTTCCATCATTTGAGACTCGAAAATTGCACAAATAACTCAATTCCAAGCTAGTTGATTTTCGTGTTGAATTCGACCCAAAGTCAAGATTTTCAAGCCAAACTTGTCTTGCTCAGTTTTTCGCAACTTGGAAGTCGCCAATCTGACTCACATCACCGAAGTACTGACAATGTCCAAAACTAAAGCTCTCAATATCAAAATTTGAGATTCATCCATTTAGTTTGGATCCCCTCAGGATTATTCTCCAGTCTTCATCAAGGCTTCCCTTTCAAAAGTACAGATGAACTCTCACAAGTGTTTCTTGAATTTGAAATCACATCGGGTCACCCGTCCAACCCACAATTCCCCTTTCGGTGCCAAACATTCCCACCTACCATTCTTCATCTCTCTCACCTACCATTCTCGTTCTCTACCGGTCTCCAACCTACCATTCCCATCCACCGGTCTCACCAAAAATTCACATCCGCCATTCTTAACTACCCCATCTACCATCCTTCGGTTCTCCACTATAAATAGAAGGTCCGGGTTCAAAAAAAAAAACTCATCAAAAAAAAAAAAAAAAAAAAACACACTGAATCATGAAATGAAGATTTGCTTCTTTCAAATTTTCAAGTCCTCATTCTCACAGCCGTTTTTCACTATGGCCTCATCATTCCCAACACTTAGCAACTAATATTGCTTCATAATTCATCTGAAATCAACCCTCTCAGGGTTCGGTAGAAACCCTCTTCACAACATCATTGTAGTTTTGAGATCCAAACAAATTTTGTTTCTCCCCTTAACGACCAGAGTTGTCCATAAAATTACTCATAACAAGGTCTGCATTTTGGTTTCATGCTTCCTCGGATTTGGTTGGCCAGGAAATCCAAGTCCAGCAGAAACTCCTGTTCCTAACCTTAAGGCTCCCATAGTCTCTCTCCAATTGCTTGGTCTTCCAGCAAAGGCAGCGGTTCGAAACAAACAACAACTTGGCTGGTTTCTAAGACCAGAATCACAAGTTAGCTCCATCTTTCATTTTTTTGTGCTTTTCCAACAAGAAGCAGTAAAAGAAGATGGTAAAAAGTGTTGGGGTATCCTACAAATTGTCTTTCATCCAACACTTGAAACAACCTTCAAGGCACCAGCTCATCAGAGTTCAGCCTTTGGGGCTGGAAAATGGTCACCAGAGCCTTATTCCATGTCCCCACCACTATGGGACTCAAAGGTCATCGTTGCTGGTACCTCAAAACACACTTTCTGGAATTACTCCAACTTAAATTTAACTTGAAGTATTTCAGAATGAACTTTTCTGAAATTACTTCAACTTAACGTCTGTCAGTATGGTCCAATCACGCATGCACATTCTACGACTTACTGTCAAACCTCATACAGCACGCAGTTAGTCCCATATCTAAAGTTGTACTTCATAGAAACACCTACACCAAAAGTCCCCAACATATAGGGCTAGCACCATGGTGGCATGTGTTTCACCCATTCGCTTTGCGTCTTCCCCATCTTCTACACCCTGTGATCGCCGCCAACAATCCAAAGGTACTCTTCTGAAGTTACTTCAACTTAACCTTTCCTGAGAAGGCTCGGTCACGCAAGTACATTCAAATACTCGCAGACCCCTTTTTGGTCTCATCAAAGCCTTTCATATGGGTGAGTCTACTTCTCAGAAATTATTTCATCCTACTGAAAGCTCCACCACCTTCAATTACTTCATTTGAAGAACCAAGTGTAAAAATCTGTTTTCGAAACTCATTCTCACACCACACTCTGAAACCGTGTATGTGAACGAGTCTCGAGGGGGCATTTGTAGAGAGGGAAAATTCCCGACCTATCACAAGCTGACACGTCACACTACCAAGACCACAAAATATAGCCAATTACAAAGCGCTACATACTGCTACTAGGTTTTACTGTTGCCATTCAGAAGCCAACAGAAATTTGCCAAGTGTCATGCAAGAACCAATCATGCATCGGCTCGTGCAAGCGATGACACAAGCAGCCTCGCACGTGTAAGCGATGACCCAAGCAACCTCGCACGTGTAAGCGATGACATAAGCGGACCAATCAGACGGTGACATGTGTCACCAATCAGACTCCGCCACGTGTCGCTCATCCACCCCTAAACTCCTATAAATAGAAGCCTTCTTAAGGCATTTTGAGGAGATCAGAAGATTTGGAGAGGACATGAAGCCATCTGAAGCAAAGCAGCATCAGAGAAGATTCAGAAGTCCAGAAGCTTTGCTGGAATCAAGCCCTGAAGCCTTCAGCAACTTCAAGAACTTCAACCCTCAAACACGAAGAACATTCGAAGCAGAATCATCCAAACTACCTGCCTAGATCTCAAAGTTCACTGGAATCAAGCTCAAAAGCCTCCAGAAACCTCACAAACCACAAATCAGTGAAGCTCTACGGATTCAAGCCTCTAAAGCCCCGAAGAACTTCCACCACAAATCTTCAAAGACGAAGAACGCACCAAGAACACGAAGAACGTACGAAGAACACGAAGAACAAAGAATTTCTAACAAGCTCATAGCCAGAGATTCATTGTAATTCTGTTTCAAAGGTCTTCGATCCATTCTTCAGCCAAATTGAAGTATATTTGGTGTTCAAATCAAAATCACATTACCACAACTCCAATCAACAAATCTTTCAAGAAGATCGAATCAGAGGATCACTCTTTTGTAATCACAGAGAATTGTACCACACAATCATCAATACAAATTCACATTTGTGAAACTATTTTACTTGTTTGACTCATTTCGAACCGAGAAATTTAGTCGTCCACACCCGCAAAGAGCCCTTCATTTTTTTCTTTGCATTTCATCTCTCAAACACATTTCCCTAACTCATTTCCCTTTCACACTTCAGCTCTCAAACCCCAAAGCCGCCGACCACCCTTGACCTCAATTCCTCCATTCCTGCCCAACTGCACTGCCGCCATGGGGCCCACGCATGTCAACTTCCCCCTTCCTCGTCCCCGATAGTGATAGTAAGGATGATTTGAATATAGTTTTGAACGATGAGGATTGTCAAAATTTTCCAAGTACGAGTGGTGGGAATGGAGGGGTTGTAGGAGGTGGTGGTGGTTATGGTTGTGGTGAGGATGAGGATGAGGATGATATTAAGAATGATTTTGTTGTTGTTAAGGAGGGAAGTGGGCTTAGTAAGATTCAGAAGCGAGGCAATCAATCCGGTGATGGGTTGGAGCCGAGCTCTAATGGTGAGAGAGGAAATGGTGTGAGGGGTGGGTATAATTCGCTCTATACACAATACAAGGTAGTTTTGTCTATTTATGGAACTGTTTTTTGAGTGAAGTAAAATTTGGAATCTGCAAGTTTGATTTATCTGTTACAATGTGGAGTAATGCTATGGTTTTTGAATTAGATAGAGACATAGACTAAATCACTTTAGTAGTACTAACTGTTTAGACTCATGTGCGTTTTGCATTAATAATGAGTTAATGCTATTACATAATCGGTGAAAAAGACATCAAAGGTGTTTATAGTTTCTTTTTTGGGTAATCTTATTCTAAAATGATGCAATTACTAATGGGATTGTAATCTTTGATGATCATTCTTAAAGTTATAATTTCATATTCCCCACATGAAAGCCTATTATGTATTTCTCTGTATCTATTGTTATGAGTAATATTTGTGCAAGACCGGAGGTTGGAGCTTGTTTCACTGTGTGGTGTCGCTGTGGGTTTGGGAGAGGAGAAAAGAAGCTTGGGACTTGCTTTAGGTGGTCTAATGAGAGAGTGAAGAGAGTTGGTTGAGATGGGAGTGCATGTGAACGTTGGGGGAGAGTGAAGACTGATGAGCTGATGTAACCAGTCACTACCATGGGGCCCATACGTGTGAGGGTAGTTACAACTTTACCATCTCAACTCCGTGAAGACTAACTATGATGGTGCTACATTTGGAGAGTCAGATATGGCGGGAATTGGCATGGTAATCCTTAATTGTGAGGGTCAGGTTTTAGCTGCCTTATCCAAGCAAATAGTGAAACCTTTATCGGTGGAAATCCTTGAGCTCCTCGCTGCCCGGTGCGTTGTAAGTTTTACTGCTGAATCAGGTTATGATCAGTTTGTTTGCGAGGGCGATTCTGAATCTGTGGTCAACTCATTAAGGTTTTCCAGTATGGAGAATTCTCGAGGCTGGCATCTCATCAAGGATATTGTATCTCTAGCAAACTCTTTTCTGAGTATTTCTTTCGCTCACGTACATCGGCAGGGCAATGCAATTGCTTATGCTTTAGCCCAACGAGCGGGACAAGATTTTTCCTCTCAAATCTGGTTGAAGTGTGTTCCAACAGATATTATGTCTTTTGTTTTGGATGATTTTCCCTTTCTTGATTAATATACCAGCAAGTATCCATTTCTCAACCAAAAAAAAAAACACCTCAGTTTTTGTATTTTGAAAACAAGTTTTTCTGGTTTATTAGTTCTATTACTCTTAACTAAAAAAAGTGGGAAATGAGTTACACTATGTTTGGTTGGAGGGATTATAGGGAGGATGGAAAACAATGGGTGGAAAATGGTGTGGAAAACAGTGTTTTCCACTGTTTGGGAAGCAAAGAAAAATAGGAAGGATGGAAAACCCGGGAGAAAATTTTCCTCCCGGTCCCACCAATTTTTTTCCTCCCAAATCGGGAGGAAAACTGTGGAGAGAAAACTTCTCTTACCGTGGAATTACACAAATGCCCTCTCCCACTTACCCTCCTCACAAACACAGGCTGTTTTGGAATCAAGTAAAAAAAAAAAAAAGATCGAGAGCTGGAGAAAAAAAAGAGAGAAAGAACTTCTTGAATGAGGGAGAAAAAGAAAGAAAAGAAGGGGGAGATAAAGAGATAAGGACATATAGGTATGGAGGGGAAAAAAAAAACACAAAGAGAGCAAGCTAGAGAAAAGAAAGAGAGAATGAGAGTGCTGGATGATTTGCTGGAACGTGTGTGGAGAAAAAGAAAGGGGTGGGGATAGAGATAACAACATGTGTGGAGGAGATAGCGTAGAAAAAAAAAACAAAAACAAAAACATATGGATGAAATGAAAAGAGAGAAAAGAGAAATAATATAAAGAATAAAAAATCCTAATTGAGAAATGTTACTACAATATTTTCACAATAAATTTTAAGTAACAGATTGTTATTAGTTAATATTGGTGAGTAAAAAAATAATTTTAGTGGTGGGTTCAAATTAGAACTAGTAACAACTTTTCACATAAATTTTGTTGTGAAAGTATTGCGAAAAATGTTCTAGACATAACACTTCTTATTGAAAAATATAATTGTTGATAAATTTTATATTATTTAATGAGTACAAATAAATCTATTTCTTACATATTATGTAACAAGGGTATAATAGTCAATTTATGTGATTCAAAATACCCTATCTTAGGTTTAATGGGAAAAAAACTTGAGGATAACCCTGTAAAAATATATTTCTAACTCCACTTAAAATGCCTACAAAATAAGACGTTTTCCTACTAATCCATATCTTTAAAACGAACTTATTTAATTTTTTTTTTTTTTTTAAAGAAAATTTCAGTCCACTTTGATATTTCCCTCAAGACTACGTTTCGAATTTTTTTTTACTTTATCAAGACTTGCCGATTTCTTTTATTTTATTTTTTTTTTTAATTCTAGCTTCCTTAATTCCTAATCTCACACACACTAGACCCAAAAAAAAAAAAAATTGTATATATAAATATGAAATTTGATATTATGACGATTATTACTTACGGGACCGGCTCCCCTCCCATTCAAACTTCTAAAGTTTTCTCTCTTTTCTTATCTAGATGATGGACACGTGACACTTAGGATCCGTTTGGATACAGCTGAAAACTGAAAACTGAAAACTGAAAATTGAAAACTGAAAAACACTATAGCAAAATAATTTTTAAATGTGTGAATAGTACCGTGGGACCCATTTTTAATGAAAAAGTTGCTGAAAAGTGAAATTTGTGGGTCCCATGACTGAAAAGTTGTTAAAAAGGGACTGAAAAAGTTATTGTGCATACACTGTGTGTACACTGTTCATGTCCCTAAAGTCAACAATCACGGGATATGAAAAAAAAAAAAAAAATTCAAAAACGCAAAATGTGCGTCTGAGAAGCGCAAACGCGCTTCCCAAACGCGCACTTAAAACATCTGAAGATTAAAAACATGCCACATCAAAACATCATTTATTGCCATTTTACCACTTTTTCAACTCTTTCAGCAACCCACTTTACAAGAAATTCTATTGTTATTATGGTGGACGATGCCACTTGTCCATTATTCCACTAAAAGACTCACACCTATTTAAAATTGTTAAATCAATAGTTAGTTTCTATTTAAAATTATGACATTGTATCATCCTTATTTTTGAAATTTATCTTTTTGAAATTTTATATTTGATTTCCATTTGTTTTAAGGATAAAGCTTAGTCTCAGTTTCTTGTTGTTCCTTAGGTTAGAGACATCCTTATTTTTTGAAATTTTCTATTTTGATTTCCTTTTGTTTTAAGAATAAAGCTTAGGCCTAGTTTCTTTTACATTGTTTGTTAGGTTATCTAATAAAATTCAATATATATATATATATATATATTTTATGTTTTTAATAATTAGATAGTTACAATAGAGGAGAATGGATTTAAATTATGGATGTTATGAAAAGATCAAGATATGCCAACCAATTGGACTAAAAGCTCTCAACAATCATTTGGTTGCATTAGCTAACAAATCACATAATTTTGATAGAAAGATAGTGGAGGAAGAGGAGGAAGGGTCATTCATATTAATTATTTAATTTAATTTAATTTTCCTTATGAGAAGATAATACTTTTTGTGCTGAATTGGTCAATTTAGCCAAAGCAATGCTACAATTGAGTCAAAAAGATTTTACTTGTTATCATTTTGGCTTTAGGCCAACCACTAGCGTAACTTTTTAGAAAATGCTAAAACCATAAATTATTTTACAAACTTTTTTATAAACTGATGACGTGATTGGTGATTAGTGATAAGTAAAAATTTAATGGTGGGTCTAAATAAGAACTAATAAAAATTTGTTGCATCGACAATGTAAAAATATTGTCATATAATTTGTATTTGTAGCATTACTCCTACATTTTTACCCACCATTAATAGTTTACCAACGGGTGTCAATTTTTTTATGAAATTATTTATACATAGACTTTTTTTTTTTTTTTTGGATATTAAGGGTGTCGAGACCTCTTCGAATATCTCACTATTCACTTGGGTAATTATAGGGAAGAATCCCTAGGGGGTAGGTTTAAGATACTGACAAAAGGTTTCAAATCCAAGATCTCATGAATATCATGAGACCTTATGAACTATTAAGCCAGCCCCTTGAAGTTATAGACTTATTTCATTCAACCAATATGGTGCATAGCTAATCTAATTAATATCTAAGTATATCATATGTTATATATATTATAATATTATAAATTCGATTCCCAGAACTTGAGATTGCATGTAATCATGACATGCCTTTTGACAATGACATGTATTGAAACTTCTATATTCTAGCTAACAATTACATTAGAACATCTGTTGCTAGCTAACAATTTCTCATCAGTTTGTCATCAATAATGCCCTCAATGAAGCAACAATCATCATCACAGGCAGTAAAATGTATCAAGTTCATGAGAAATAAAAAGTTCACAGGCAGTAAAATTTATCAAGTTAAGAATACCAAAGTTGATCCCACTTGAAGGCACATCCTCTGCCACATTCCCTGCACTGGTTTAAGCCTTATCCATCTCAGCAAGGCGTTTTTGTTTGGCCTCATTCTCAATCTGCCTTTGGTACTCCAAATGCCTTGCAAGCATTCTTCGATGCCCCTCAACCTTGCACTCTTCCTCAGCCTTACTTGTAAGTTCCCTTTCCTCTTGCTCTAATTCATCAGTGGTTACAGGACCAACAACCTCAGGATTAAGAGGATGATCTTTGCCATGTGCAGCTGGTACCAAACTGAAGCAGAACACAAGTGAAAAGACATTGAACTTAGTTTAAGCCTAGAGATTGGTATGACATATTGGCACAAATTTAGATAATTTACATGCATATTTGCCAACCAAAAGAAAAAAAGAAGGGTTCCAGAACCAAGTATAATAGTATGAATAAAATAAAGACTGACGTTTGTTCCACATTTCCCTGTTGATCCTCACTACCACCAGTTGCCTGAAATAAGGGAATTGCATATTTTTAGGGAATTACTTTGCATGACAGACTCTGTAATTAAGATAACCAAATCACAATAAAAGGAAACAGAACAATAACTAGTGGCAGTAATTAAAACCTTAAATTCCTTAGCCTTTCTGTGATCCTTTTTCTTCTTTTTATTCTTTGATTTCCCCTGTCCTTGCCTTGCATCAACACCTCCTCTTCCAGTGTTGTTCTTGGCATTAAGATCAAGCTCTGATAACAACACTTCTATTTCAGCATTAGACTTTTCTGTAGCATATTTGTCAACCATATCTTCTAGTTGTGCCTATAGAGGAGAGGTTTATCCCAAAAACATTAAATCATAAGCCAACAAGAAGGTAACCAAAAACATTCAATAGAACAGTCCAGAGGATCAAACACAAACCCGCATGAATTTCTTTAACAATGGCACCACAATCGATCTATAGTCATAAGAAGTTACCATCTTCAGTTTATTCCATGTCTGCTGCATGGCAGCATTAGTAGCCAGGATTGTAGCATCGGATTTGAAACACTGCAAACATTACACATACAGTATCTCATTAGTTATACTTCAGAATGACTCCCCTCTTTAGAAGGGACATGGGAGGACAGATTTATGAGTAAAAACTATCATTTCACATTTTTCATAGCATTTCATCTAAATTTGGAAACATCTAAAATTTGGTACCATACCTTCCCACCCATCTGATCAATGTGCGTCTGGAATAACATTTTTATGTCATTGTCAGCTTGTGCTTTTTTCAAAATACTCTCTATGATATCCAACTCCATGCTACCCATCTCATCAATACTTTTCTCCTCCTCAATATCTTTTTGCCACTTGAACAAGAGTGACCTGTAACTCTGTTGATTGCCAGAAATCTCTTTTCTTCTCTTATCTTCTTCCATACATATTCCCTCCATATCCAGCCATAGCTTCTCGTGTCTCAAATACTTGCATTTCCTCTCACACATATTCTGCAGCCGGTGAAATTCAGACTCAATGATCTTGAAAAGTTCCATTCCTAGACTTTTGCTAGCTTCTCTATATTTTTCCCACTCCTTCAATTTCTCCCCAATAGGCTCACCACCAGTGAATAACCACTGAACAATGTTATCTCTATATTCCTGTCCAACATTCTTGATATCATCAACACTTCTGGAAGCTAGTTCACTAGTTTCATCAAGCAGCGGAATTAGATGAGACAAGTCATCGTCTCTGAAGACGATACTCTCATGAGTAATAGTAAGATCACGTCTAGCTTTGTCCCTATGGCAACTGGTGTAGAGACCTTGTAATCCACAAGAAATCCCGAGTTCTTCTATCAAGAATTCTTGGACACTTTCAAGCTCCGGTTCATCAAGAAACCAAACTGAGACCAGCATTGTCTTCATCCAACGCTGATTAAGCAGCGTTTCTGGGATTTGGTTCTTCAGCATTTCCAATATCAAGTCCAGCAGCATATAGAAATGACTCGGAGCAAAACACTCAATCTCTATAAACAATTGCAAAAGAACCCAAATGCTCTTGATTAACATGCCGCGGTTGATATCATTGCAATGAGGCAAGTTCTCCAACTTCAAATCTTGTGACTTGCCTTCATCTTGGCCTTTATTTCCAGAGTCATTTCTTGACAAATCTTCAATCAATTTTGCAGCGGCAACCACGTTCACTGGCCTCCAATCACCGATTTCAATTTCTGAAATTGGTACAGCATTCGGCACAACAGACTGTAACTCCTCTGACAAAGTCCCTAAGTGGGCACTTTTCATATGCTCCAAATTCAATTCTTCATCTGAAAACCTCTGGCCACAACAACAACACGTTGAAAACTTCCAACTCTTCGTCTCCTTCGCGTACTCCACAGCCTCTGCCAACACCACTTTTGCCTTCACCCCCATCGATTTATTCTTATGGAAGAATTTTTCAATCCTGACACTCAGAAAATCCTTCTTTGCCTCCAAGCTCATCACATTGTTCCAATAATCCCTGGCTCGTGTTATCATGTCGACATTGGACAAGACTTCCTTGAGTTTTCTTGTTGAAGTAGACGGTGATGGAATTTCCATCTTTTCAAAACTCTGCCTCTTCCTATCAAATCTTGTTTGTATCTCTTCCTTTCTATCTTGTAAAGCTTGAAATTCCTTACTTATCTCTGCCAGTGAATGGTCCTCAACGAGCCTCTTGAACTTGTACCTCTTAGCTTTAACTAAAAGCTTTCTGAGCTCCGTTCTCACTCTCTCAATTCGCGACTCTTTGCTGGACTCTTGGGGATCATATCCTTCGTTGATGATGCCCAAGTAATCTAGCCAGGGGTCCCGAGGATCCTCAATGGACATAGCAGACTCACATTCTTGGATGGCAGCGTCGTCATGGGCATTGGCTAAGTGGATTTTGGCGTTCAAGAAACCGAAAGCAATGGATTTTGGGGAGAGCGTGAGGGCTGTTTTGCTGAAGTCAAGGGCGGAGGCAATGTATTCGCGTCTTCGGACGACGTTAGAGTCTCTGAGTGAGATTTTCATAAGGGTGAGAGCAGTGAGGGCGTTGGCGAGGGCGGAGTCCGGGTGACTGGAAACTAGGGACTTGGCGACTTCCAGTGCCTTGATGAAGTTATTAGCAGCAAGAAATTCGACAACGCGATCGCTTTCATCATACAGTGAGGAAGAGGAAGAGGAAGAGGAAGAGGCCATTCTTTCTTTCTTTCTTGTTCTCTTTGCTTTGGGGGGTTTTGGCGGTAAATGGAAATAGTGAGTGAGGTTTATGTTTTAAAGAATGAAATTTCCCAATAGAGAGTGCTTAAATAGGTAAATAGCAAATAAACCAATTGGAAATTATGTGATTTCAATACAGATTAAAAAATAAATAAACAAGTATCGAAACTTGGCAGTCAGAATGTTTGATACAATTGAAATTTTGGTTTTAGCTTCTTACTATCTTGGGCTTGCTCAAAATTATTATGATAATTTGAATATGAGGTGCCAAGTTAGGAGTCCAAATCTTCCTGCTCCACTCTATACTCCACCAACAAATACTTACTACGTATTCACCTAATTAATTAAATACTACTATTAATAATACTGTAGTATTTAATTAATTAGGTGAACACGTAGTAAGTATTTGTTGGTAGAGTATAGAGTGAAGTAGGAAAAGTGAGACAGAAAATTTGGACTTGCCAAGTTAAAGCTATTGCATCGTGCAATTGCACCTTTAATGTAAGAGAGAAAAGTTTTAAAAATATAAAAATGTAAAAAGTTAAAAAAAAAAAAAAAAGATGTAAGTATATATAATATCTAAAAACTAAAGTATAACATTTATTATTGTTATACTTTTATTGAGTTATATCAGTGTAGCACTTCGGTCAATTTCAATCCAATCAGTTGACTTTGGTTCATTTTGTCCAAATTTATTAGTACATGAAGTCATTTAAGCTTTTTTTTTAAATTAATATTAATTTTGATTAATAAGATCTTTTAAATAATGCATCTTATAAATGTTTTCATTTAAACAATATCATTACTAACTAAAATTTTTACAATGTGACATAATTGGTTAGTTTCATATCAACAACATAATAAAAAAAATTCCTAAATATTTTTTAGTGATACTGTAGTTACATTTAAATCTTACAAATCTATATAATATGTAAAAGTTGAAGTACAGAATTTAATATTCACATTCTACTTATGAGTCAAATTAGCATAATATTTCAGTCCATGATCTACTTCAATTTGGTCCATTTTGTCCACTTTGATCATTAATTTTGGTCCACTTTGGTCTATTCGATACACTTCAGTCCACTCAGTTTATTTTGGTCCATTCATTTTGTTTCGGTCCATTTTAGTATAAGTTGGTCCATAAGGTCCAATTCGGTCTACTTAGGTCCATTTAAGTCCATTCGATCCATTCAATCCACCGTAATCCATTCAGTCCATTCGGTTCTAAATGGTCCAAATCTTTAATTTTAGTCTAAAATATACAAACAAAATAGACATTAAAAAGTAGAGATATGTGCCCCTTAAAAAGCAATTAAAATTATAAATATTCAAAAGATTAATTTAAAATTCAAGTTTCAATCATGCAAATTTATAAAGCGATACAAAATATTTGTTTTCATTTATAAATATTGGTAATATCAACAACTTTAGAATAGTCTAATAAGCATGATTTTTTTTTTCTTTTTTAAAATAATTTGATTGTTACAACAAGAGAGGGAAGATTTTTTTTTTTTTTTAGTAGAAGAGAGAGGGAATATTTGAATCTGAATATCTCTGTTAAAAATATCAAAATGTGTTATAATCTGTTGAACCCATCAAATTACAAAGCTTTTGACATAAATTTCAAGTGATTGCTACCTCTAGAAGTTGAGTGGGTTGCGCTAAGACTTTACTCTTTAAATCAGATAGAAAAGAGAAAAAATTTGGCTTAAGCCCCTTTGCTAGAATGCCCTATATATTAAGACGGGTGTTCTTTAGTCTCACCCATTGGTGTTTTGTCAATCTATCGAACTTGAAAAGTCAAAGAATGCGTGGTAGAGATTTTTTTTCTACTCTATTATGCTATGTTTGGAAGTTTGGAGGGAAAGGAAAGTAGAGAAGAGGAGAGTAGTGGGGAGGAGGGTAGAGGGGAATGGTTATCCTCCACCTTGTTTGGATGTTTTTAAAATTAAGTAAGAGAGAGGAGAATAATTAGTCTTTCAATAGTTTGTAATTTTGTTGATATGGTAAGGGTAAATTTGGTAATTTATTTGGTCAAGCATTTTTATGCTCTACTCTCCCTCCAAATCTCTCCAATTTAGGGGAATTAAAAATGAGGGGTTAGAATTAGTTAGAACCCTTCCAAACCCCTCCAAATGTCTCCCCCTTCTCTCTTAAAAAACATCCAAATAAGATAATTTAACTTACTTTCCCTCCCTTCCTCTACTCTACTCTACTCTCCTCTATTTTCCCTTCATCCAAACAAGCTATTAGTTTTTGTGGTTCATTACTGTGTGGTGGGGTATGTGATCTATATTGGGCTTTTAAGTCCAACATGTGTTGTGATGCCCATCAAACTTAGAGGCCCACTGTATTGTAGTTTCATCCATTATTACTATTGGGCTTGGACTAATCAAAGCCCAGCAAAAATTATTCTAGAACTATATATATAAACAACCACTCCTTGTCATCACTAATTGTAGTAGGAATTTCAATTTACTAAGTTGAACTAAAATGTGTCCATATGATGCAGATTAATTGGATTCTAAAAAAAAAAAAAAAATGATGCAGATTAATTAGAAATTATATATTAACTAATGGATTTCAATAGGTTATCTGATCATTTTTTTTTCTCTCAAATAAAATATTTATGTTTAAATCTAGCTTAGATTGGGGGAAAAAATCTATTATTTTTTTTAGATTTTTAGAACAAAAATAAGTAAACAATAACATTAAAATTATTTAATAAAAATGGTATATATTTTTAATATCTTGCCGATGATATGACATTACGTATCTATTTAAGAACAGTTTATTTAGCTGAAATTAAAAACTTTTTGTTGAAAGTACTGTAAATAAAGGTAAAAGTTGGCTGAAATAGTACAATAGGATCCATAAATAATACCAAAAAGTGCAACAAGACCCATAAATAATAGCAAAAATAAACTAAATAGTAAAATAAACTAGCAAAAATAATCAATGCCAAACTATGCTATATCTTCAAGTCAAAGCAGGATGTCATGTACTTTCTCTTGTAAATTTTAATTCTGGGCCTACAAGACGAAAAAAATGTTGAACTTAAAGGTGATAAAGTGTGGTTTTTTTTTTTTTAACATTAATACGAGGTTGACTTTTTGGATAGAAATGTTGAAATTTTTGGATTAGGATCCAGGGTATTGCAGTTTGCACCCCCTCCACCTCTCACAAGCCTTTTCACTATTTTAACTAAAATTCTTTAACTAAGCAAAGCCCAACAAAAACAATCTAAAGTTTTATATATATATATATATATATATATATAAACAACCACACCTTATCATCACTTATTTTAGTTGGAATTTCAATTTATTATGTTAAACTAAAATGTGTCCATATACCACCATACACCTTTGGTGTAATAGTTACTTTACAAATATAAGTATTTGAGGGGTGTGGAGGGTAAGTGTTAGGGTTCAAGTTTCTAGAAGGAAATCTCACACACATATACACTTAGATTATACTAGAGTATAATTTCTATTTTGCATGTAAAAAAAATGTGTCCATATGATGCGTAGATTAATTAGAAATTATATATTAATATTAACTTATGCATTTTAATAGCTTATTTGATAATTTTTTTCTCAAATAAAAGATTTATGTTTAAATCTAGCTTACGTTGGGGGGGGGGGGGGGGAACTATTATTTTTTAGACTTTTAGAATAAAAATAAGAAAAATAAATATTAAAATAAATTTTTTTGTTAATACATTAAAATAATTTAATATAAATGGTATATGTTTTTAATATCTTGCGGATGATATGACATTACATCTTCAAAGTTGGATGTCATGTACTTTCTCTTGTAATTTTTATTTCTGGGGCCTACAACATGAAAAAAAAATATTGGGTCCGGATTAGGTCCAGTGTCCAATGACACTGGACCTTTTGGAATTGTGACATGTGTCTATTTTTGGGTACGTGTCATCATTTGACTAGATCCAGTGCACTACAAGGACTGGACCAGACCTCCCTAAAAATGTTAAACTTCAAGGTGATAAAGTGGGGCTTTTTTATTTAAACATTAATACAAGGTTGACTGTTTGGATAGAAATGTTGAAATCTTTGGATTGGGATCCAGGTATTGCACTTTGACTTTGCACCCCCTCCACCTCTCATAAGTAAGGATGACAATTTATATCCGACCCATGGATACCCGACCCGGCCCAATCCTAATGGGCCAGATTTTACCCAAGTGGATAAAGAATAGGGTCGGGTATGGTTTAAAAAAAGAAAAAAAAACCGACCCGGGTCCAGGTCGAGTTTGGCTTTTATCAAAAAGCCGGACCCAGACCCGATTACTCTGAAATTACAAAAAAACCCTTATATATATAATTGTAAACTCTAACCCACCTACCTCTCATTTCAGCTCACGCCTCACACAAGAGCACACTCAATCTCTCTGTCACTCACTCAATCACTCAAGAGCATGCACAAGAGCACTCTTTCACTCACTCTCAATCTCACAGCTCACACACTCACTCTCAAGCATCGCCGCGACACCACCCAATCTCTCTACCTCTCACCGCCGGTCTAAGCTCTTTGCACCGCCAATCCTGTCCCCAGCTGTCACCGCCAATCAGTTCTTTGCTGTCTCATCCCCACTTGATTCCACCACAAGCCGCCGCCACGAGCCACCATCTGAGGCCTAAGCACTCTTCCCTCTATCTCTAGATCTAAAACCTAAGGCCAAAGACCTTAAGCTCTCTCTCTCTCTCTCTAATCTCCAACTCAGGGCCAAGACTCTCTTCTCTTTCCATTTCTATTTTTATCTTCTTCTTTATACTTGTTTTTTGTTTGATCTGAAATCTCCTTTGTTGGTTTGGTTATTTCTAGGTTTGAGGATTGAAAAAAGGGTTTTTTTTTTTTTTTTTTTTTTTTTTTTTTTTTTTTTTTTATAATTTGGGTGTGGCTATGGAGATTTGAAAAGAGAGGATTTTTGGGATTGGTTGTTTGGCCGTGGGTTTGATGTTGAGTTTGGGGCTTGTTTCAAAAAAGCTTCCTATCTAGTTGGGCTAAACGGGGCTCATGGGGCCCGGCAGGGCGGGTCTAGGCCCTGCAAAAAAAAAAAATCTGTTTAACAATAAGGCTAGGTCTGGGTCGCGGGTCCAGGCATGCGGGTCAGGTGCGAGTATGCAAAAACCCGACCCAAACCCGACTTGTTGCCATTCCTACTCACAAGCCTTTTCACTATTTTAACTTTATTTCGTTTACAATATTTTTTTACTTTTTTTTTTTATTATTCAAGAATTGAAATTGAAAGTTGTATTTTTTTTTTTTTAAATTCAATCTTAGCTCTTAATAACTATTGCATTACATGATCTTAATGTTAATTGGTGGGGAGTCATCATACATCAATAAATAAGTTTGGAGAGTATCTATATATATATATATATATATATATATATATTAAAGTCAATTTGATATAGGTAAAAATTACATAGATATGTTTTAAAAAATTGGATCGATTATAAAACTGAAAAGAGAGTGGTTCTCGGGTCGGTCCATTTAAAATAAATATTAATTCTCACACACTCCCTATCATACATTAGTTGTACACATCACACTTTTCATATTTTAAAAGTGGATGTCAATAAAAAAAAAATGTAAATATCACATGTATGAAATTATGGGTGTCATTAACAAATGTGAAAGATCAAAACCCGCAATTATAATCCCATCAAGGCTCCGGTAGTTTACGTGGTATTATTCATTGTCGTTATGTGATTTGGGATCGATAAGTTCACACTAAAGATCCCCTTTTTGATTCAGTAAAAAAAAAAAAAAAAAAGAAGGTGTAAAAGATCAATTACTCTAATTTGATTGTGATTTCAAGTATTGGGTTGATTAGGTTTGCACTAGGGTTTGGGCCTTATCCCAGACATTAGGAACTTAGATTGGGTAGATTCTCTCGTGCAATAATGAAATGCATTCATGATAAGCCCAATTAGAAGATAAATTAGCCTTTATGTGCACATTTTTTATTAAATATTTAAACAAATCATTCTTTTTTGTTTAATGGTAAAATTTCTTATCATTATTCAAAATATCTATAATTAAATCCTGCATATACGGCCACCTCCCAGTAAGTAAACCATAAATGCAATAAATCTTTAATAGATAAATTTCAAAAAAAAAAAAAATTATGAAGGCAATTTCATTGTTCTCTCTCAAAAAAAAAAAATATATATATATATATATATATATATTGTTTGCTCAACCTCATTGTCCTGCTAGTTACAACATCATTTTTAAAGGTTATTTTTTATTTTCTTTTCTTTTTTAAAGGGAAGTTAATTTTCCAATAATAGTAAATAATTTTAGTCGGAGCATTTAAATTAAAGCTGTCCGGTCTCATTGAAAGCTACTCTAGTTTATAATAAAAATACATTTAATAATTGGTTAGAGTGTAGGGTATTATTTGGTTGCTTATGGTTGTAATTATATCATTCATTTGTTTGATTATCACAGTTATCAATAACAAGGTTGTTAATAAAATTAGGGAAATGTTAACGAATGTCCTTAGAGTAATGATTAACATTTCGTCTTAAGAAATTTTTTATGGAAAAAAGAAAAAAGAAAAAAGAAATTAATATTTTGATAATTTTTTTCATTTCTCATAAAAATAACGTCAAAACTTTCCTAATATTGATTGTTAACCATTGCCATAAAACATCTGTTAACATGACCCATAAAATTATTACTCATCTTATTTATTTATTTATTTTTGGTAATAAATACTCATCATACTTGAAACTTTACCCATTGTTTTTTGGCAAACCAAGAGAAGAACAATCAAAACGGATACACCAGCTAGTGTTTTCAAACATGTTTCATCATATGAAGAGTTTTTTTGGTTTTTGGTTTTTGGTTTTGTGTGTGTGTGTGTGTGTTTTGTGTTTTTTTCTCCTCTTTAATTTGTCATTAAAACTCATACAATTAATGTGGTCGAATGAGAATATAGAAGTTTCAACACGTGTAGCAGTCAAAAGGTATGTCATGGTTGCACGCAATCTCAAGTTTTGGGAATCGAACTTTTAATATATATAATATCTAATATAATTAGATATTAATTAGATCAGCTATGCACCATAGTAACTGAATGAATGAAGCCTATAACCTCAATAGGTTGGCTTAATGATTCCTAAAATTTTATGATATTCATGAGATTTTAGGTTTAAAATCTCATGCTAATATCTTGGGCCTACCCTTTAGGGATTCTTCCCTATAATTATCTAGTATATGTGAGACAGGGGGACTGCAACTACCTAAGTGAATAATTAGATACTTGAAACGATCTGGACATTCTTAATATATATATATTAAAAAAAAGAGAAAAAAAAGAAAAAGAAAGAATAAGTCCATGTATACTTAAAGCCTACGTTAGTCTATTTAAGGCTCTGATACCACAAAGGGAGAAAGGACACAGTGATGAAGGCAGAAGCACAATATAGTATATTAAAAGTAAAGTAAGCAAAGTAAAATCAGGCAGGAAGGTGGTATTGCAAATATAATCAAAGTAATTTAAAACAATAGTAAGGCTGTAGAACCAGCCAAACAATATATATCAAAACAGTTTAAAGTACAGAACCGTCTAAGAAGGCAGTAGCAACAAGTATATGAAACAGAATACTGAAAATAGTTATTATTGAAAATAGAAACACAGTACTTACAATAGTAGTAGTAGTTACAAGATCTCAACAGTTTAACAATTTAACAGTTACAACACTTGGAACTCGTTTTAGTTACAAGATTTGCAGGGAAAGTAGTAGGAAATTCTAAGGTGGAAACAAGGAACTCTCTCTCAAAGAAAGGCTCTAAAGAAAATTTCTGAAAGAAAGAAGTTCTGAGTTTAACATAAGGGACAACCCCCCTTAAATAGGCAAAATTTTCGGAGCGAACAATACCATAAATAGTGAATAGTGAATAGTGAACAATAACTGTGAATAGTAATTTTCACTTTTTGTCTCAAATTTTCATTAGCAAGAGCATTGTCCGTAGGTTGCCGAAAGTGAGCTTGGAAAGACTAAAAGCATGGAGAATCATGGGGAATCTTCTTTTCAGAACATCATCATTTATCATCATTCGCATAGGGCAATGGGTAAACATTGTAGCATTTTGGTAGTTGTGCAAGCCAGACAAATAGTGTGAATCAATCAATCCTTCACTAAATCATCAGCATCTTCTTCATCATGACTAAACCACTCCTAATTGTAGGGGAAGTAAGGGTCTTTTGTAACAGAAGCTTTAGAGGACCGTTCATTGTCTGATTCAGCAGCTTTTTTTTCTTTTGAGATCATCTTGATGAGAGCATATAGAGCATTAGGGTCCTTGAAAATTTCATCCAAAGGGGAACCCTTCTTTTTAGGCTTAGCAAAAGTTTTAACAATTTTTGTAGATGTAGAAGCAAGTGCATTAGCCAGTTCAACTTTTGCACTAGAGTATTAATTCTTAATGCTGGAGAAGCACTTGAGGATGAGAATTCTCTGGAAACATTTTTAATAATTGATAATGTATGGGGAAACTTATCCCACCACTTAACATACCAGCGACGAGTGAGAACATCTCCTTCCTTATCGTATTGCCATTTAAGAATCCAAGGAACCTTGTATTTCTTAATGAAATGGAGTAAAGGAGGGAATTTAGCACCATAGGAATCAACTTTTAACATAATTTTGAAATATGTGAAAGAATTCATTAATGGTTCTGGGAATATTTCAACAGTAGTGCCGCATTGGGTCCACCAGCGGATGAACCAGAGGGGTAAATCAAAATTGAAATCCTTATCAAAATTAACAAACCATGAATGAGACATGTTGTCATTCTGGCGGAGCATAAATTTGAACTAGGTAGTGAGATAATCATGATATGAATAGGGAATAGGAGATTTTGGAAACCTTATTGTGGCGGCAAGGTTAGGGCCCCACATTTCTTCAGAAATAATATGATTCAGGAAAACACTGTGATAAATTATCTTGGTATTATTGATCTTATCAATGATTGCTTTAATAGTGATTGAGTTTTCATGGCGCAGGATATCAGAGTAATATTGGATAGTTTTTTCACCATGTTCAGGATTCCAATGAAATCTTAGGGGAAAGTAACTAGTAGCAAGTGAAAAGTGATCAGTAATGGAAGCCATATTTAGCTCAATAGAAAACGGGTTTTCAACATATTGTTTTTTAACATACTGTGAAGCATTGGAAGCTTTAGGATAAACAATTTTAACAGGTTGGGTAACACTGGTTAGAGCATAAGGGTCATAGGATGAGGCTAAAACAGAAGAATAATTAGGCTTAGGAATAGTACCTAGAGGGGTGAAATGGTTAACATTGTCAAAGTTTAAACATATTGTTAGGTCACAATCTGAATGACCCCTTGTGATTAACCCTAATTAATTAATTTAGCCAAGTAATTAATTAATCAATTAATCATGCAATTTTATGGAAGCACAAACAAATCACCAATCAACTAGATATGCAGCAGAAAATAAATAACACGGTGATTTGTTTACGAATGGGGAAAACCCTAATGGCAAAAACCCCACCAGGTGATTTTCAGGTCACCACTCCCGAAACTCCACTATTATCAAATCAAGCGGTTACAAGAAATGAATCCCAAGTACCTTACCAACCTACAGTTGAACCCTTACCCTAATACCCAATTGGACTTGATCTGTAGTGACAGTCTCCACCTTTGATGCACAGCTCTCAAGTACGTGACTAACCAATGCGCGAATCCAAGTACGCGACTTTAGAACACCAACTGAGGAAGAATGGTTGGCTGCAAAGTTCTTCAATTCATCCACTTGATGAATAGCGGGAAGATGCTTGGTTACAAAACCCTATGGTGCAAATACACAGCAACTTCTTGATGGAAGATGAACTAGGTCAAGAACTTCGTCTGTTGAGCACAATTTGCTTGAACAAGGATTGCTCAATGATAATGCAACTTGTGTCACCCAAAACGGCTCTTAAAATAATCCTTTTATATGTTTAGGGTTAGAAGAAAAGAAGACCCAAAAACATATTCACGGATCCCAAGAAAATCAGATTGGAATTCTGACTTTTTAAATCTCGACAGATAGCAGGTGTCGAGGTAGCTATCGAGAGGTGTCGAGCTTTAAAAACTTTGCACTTCAGCTTGCTTTTTCTTGGACAGACTTGATGACTTCAATACTTGACCTTGAAACATTGTTTCTTGAAGTATTAAAAACACCTAGAACTACCCAATTACAAGCAGAGTGCGTTTTGTCAAAGGATTAACCAATTTACATAACTAAGTGACATATGTTCTTAAACAAGTTAAAACATATATGTCTTAACACATATTTTGCATTAAAATTAAGGAACTTTCAATCTTAGATGGCCACAACAAGATCACACACAATATAATGTACTAAGTTTAGCAAAGAGTAACTTATGTAGTGTGTGCAACTAGTAAAAGCTTGAGATACATGTGAGGTAATATGTGAATGGTAATCAATCACAATTTCTACAAAATTCATCACATAAATTTGAAAAAGACTATCACATAAAGAGTTACATCATATAACTCTCACATCTCCTAGATTAAAAGTTTGCAATCATGTAAGTTTCTTACTTTGCCTCATAATGTACACACCAATTTTATTTGATTTGAGGCTTATTAAAAATAGCCAAGATAATGTACACACTAATTTTATTTGACTGTGGAGTTGTTATAACCCAATAATGTACACACCAATTTTAACATTTAATCTGATGCTACACCTTATGTTCTTTTTGTGCATGTGCTATACTTTCTCGAGCACAAAATCTTATGATATGCACTAAGGTGTTCATGATTAACTAGTAAACAATGGTGAGATGGTTATTTCTGCCTTTCTCAATAAGTTCAAGTCCAATAATCAAAGGCATGTGACTCCAAGATCAAAACAAAGTGATCAAAAACTATAACATCTTCCCACAAAACATGCACTACAAAGTTTGAACTAGTAAAGTGCAATAAATAAGCTCATCCAAGCTAAACAAGGTACATAGACATGTTATGTAAAGATAATATGGCCAACCTTGATTTCAAATCCAAAAAAAATTAATGCAAAACACATTTTTCTTCCTTTTTTTCTCTTTTTTTTTTTTTTTTTTGAAAAGAACAACAAAAACATCCTAGAATGAAATGAATGAATGTTATGCAATGCAAATCCTAGAAAAAAAAAAAAAAAACAAAAACAACAAAAACAACACAGAAGAAAGGTCACAAAGAGTAAAGCGATGAAGCACAAGGACCATGTTAGAAAGACTCAATTAGATCAAACCTTTTGCATCAAGAACTTTTTAGATGCAACTTATGCATTAGAGTTATTATTCACATTAGAATGATGACCAACTTCAGGATTGGAATAAAGGTTTAAAGCCTTTACCAATCCTCCAATAAGTACCATAGGATCTTGTGCTTAAGGCACAGGTACTTTTGGTTTATTTGCTCACTTAGCAACATGCAACTTGAAACAGTTTAGACTAATGTTCCCAGACTTTCCACAAAAATGACAAACCCATGCCGGTCTATCATGCACCTTGTCCTTAGGAGGGTTAGGAGCCTTAGGTTTAGACTCTTGAAGATCAACCATAATCTTCCTAGGAGGTGTAACTTCTGCCGGTTTGACAATTTTATTCACAGGAGGCTCAGAAGAAGAAACAAAGTTTGTGGAATGATTTTTTGTCACAAAGATGCTATCTTTAAAATCTAGACCAGTTTTCTCTAAGGGAGACTTCTGAATACTCTACATGTGTTCAAGTTTGGAACTAGCAAACCTATTTATTTGTTCTCTAGCAACAGATAATTCAAGTTCTAAATTTTTAACTTTATCAATCAATAACATGTTCTCAGTCTTCACCTTATCAAGCAATTCATTAGTATCAAACAATTTCAAGAGCAAATTCTTCTTATCAAGTTCAAGAGATGCAATTTTCTATAAGCCTAAATCAACATTCATAGCATCCTTTGCAGCAACTTTACAAAGCTTATTGTGGGCTACTTGCAAATCTGCATCCTCAGAGAGTTCCCCATCAGAAGGGTTCTCTTCAGCAGCAACACTTTCATCAACTACAGCAGTAGCTGTGAAAGCAATGAAGTTTCTATCCTCATCACTACCAGACTCATTGTCAGAAACTTCATCATCACTAAGCGTTAGAGCTATAGCCTTACCTTTAGACCTAAACAATGTAGGACATTCTGATTTCACATGACCATACCCTTGACAACCAAAATATTGTTAACCCATAGAATTATTAGAAGATTGACCTACTTTCTCCTTAGGTTTTCAGTGTTATTCACCTCAGTAGGATCATTCCTCCTAAAATTTCTAGGTTCAGCATTGGTTTTACCTCTTGCCCTTATGTTGTTATTCCTAAGAAAGTTTTTAAAGTTCTTGGCAAGATATTCAATTTTTGTAGTAGAGAGCTCATCATCAAATCTATTCACATCAACATCATCAACAGACTTAAAAGCCATTGATTTGGATTTGCTTATCTTAGGTAGGTCCAACTCATAGGACTGAAGAGATCTTACAAGTTCATTAACAAGAATGGAGTCCACATCCTTGCTTTCAGTTATGACAGTCACTTTGGGTCTAAAGTCCTCAGTCAAAGATTTAAGAATCTTCCTAACAATTTTAGGTTGATCATAGATTTCACCCAAATTATAAGCAGAGTTAACAATATCATTTAGTTTAGCATAGAATTCATTAAAACTTTCATCATTAGACATTCTAATACTTTCAAACCTAGTATTTAACTGCTGCAGTTTGTTAATCTTAACTACCTTTGTGCCTTCATGCACAATTTGGAGAATATTCCATGTAGTATGAGCAACCTCAACATTAGAGATTCTATTGAATTCCTCCATAAAAACAGCATTAAAAATAGCATTCATAACTTTGCTATTAAAAGCAGCTGCTTCTTTCTGAGAAGTTTGCCATTCATTAACAAGAGTAGTGGGCTTCTTCCATCCGTATTCAACGGAATTCCAAACTCTCTCATCAATAGATTTCAGGAATGCTTTCATCCTTACTTTCTAATAAGCATTATTATTCTCATCAAAGTGAGGTGGAATAACAAAAGAGTGACCGTGTTCCATGACAACAAGGGTCAAGGATCAACTCTTAGATCAAAGGATCTAAACACTAGAGCTAACCCGCTCTAATACCGCTTGTACATTTTTAGACAACATAACTAGATTAAACTAGTTATTTAGCCAAGTGATTAACTTAGGTAAATTATTCAGTTCCAGGTTAACACATATAAATCATATCATTGAACAGTGTGGAAAATAAATAACACAATGATATGATAACTCAGGAAAATCAAACCAGTAAAAAACCTGGGGAGGATTTAACCTAGCTATCCTCAAGGTAAAACAAATCCACTATGAAAAAATTGAAGTTTACACAATAGTAACTTAGACCACTAACATCCTATTGCTACCTTGAGTAGGAAACTTACTACCACGACCACGTGACAGTTCTGAGTCCACGGACTACTTCTTTCTTGGATTCACAGCATCCACAAGTACTCCCACTTGTGTTTTCTTTAAACTCTTTATGCAGCAACTGAATCGATCATCAAGTTCTTGACATAATCTTGATTCTTGATAATCCTAAGTATATGTGAACGCAAATACCTCGAGATCTTACAAGAGATTCACATACATAGCATAAACAACCACAAAACATAGCTAGGGTTTTTCTTTTTATACTTAAGGCAAAACATAAAACCCTACACGTCATATGGGCTTGGGCTGAGTTGGAAAATTCTGCAGAAAAACAATTTGCACGAGCTTCAATCGATTGAGTCTAATTTTCGATCGATCAAGCTACGCAATTTACAAAATAAATCCTACAGTACACTCGATTCCAACTTTACACATAAATACACTTTGAGCAAGTCTAAAACAAGACTAAACATTTTGATCATGCTTTGTTAACATTACAAAATGAAGTTCTAATACATTTAAACCTAAAGTCTTAGAACCCAACAATATTGACATTTTATTTAAGCTTGGACTAAACAAAAATAATTTTATTTAAATAAAATGATAATTTTATTTAAATATTATGCTGACATTTTATTAAAATATTGTGCTAACGTGGAAAATTGTTTAAATAAAATGATAATTATTATTATTGTTGTTGTTGTTGTTGTTGTTAATGACCAGTTTTAGTCCGTTGATCAATATCTTGGACATAATCTTATAAAAGACTTTACTGAGATTGATAGCTCAGAACTGATTGACTATGGTGGGGAATATGAAATTATAATAGATACAGAGAAATACATAATAGGCTTTCATGTGGGGAATATGAAATTATAACTTTAAGAATGATCATCAAAGATTACAATCCCATTAGTAATTGCATCATTTTAGAATAAGATTACCCAAAAAAGAAACTATAAACACCTTTGCTGTCAACTCATAGGGTACATTTGGTACACTGAATAAAAATTATGATAGGAATTGTAATCTTTATTACTAGGAATAAAATGTCTTGTAATGTAATAAGTAAACATATTCATTAGTTTGGTTGTGAGTTATAACATTAGAATGAAACTTAACATTTATTTTAGAAAATTTCTTACTCAAATAATTATCTCCTTAAAAATTCTTATTTTTAAATTTAAGAGAGATATGTGTTATTTTTATGATTTTTTATTTTTATAATTGTTAGATGTATATGGAAAGTTTGTTTATTTAGAAATATATTAAGTTTTGAAATTATTGCACTTACTAAGGAATAACTAATACAATCTTTTAAAGAGGAATAGTTATTCCTCATTTTGAAGAATAGTTATTCATAAGGAATTATTATTCCTTGTAATAAAAACATAACCAAACTAAAGAATAATCAAACCATAGGAATAACTATTACATTACAATGCCTATTACAGTCTACCAAACATGCCCGTAGTGTTTTCAACAGAAATATCCATGGTTCAAATCCCCTATCCTCTGCTATTGAATTACGTATGAAAGAAAAAAAAAATTGTGCAAGCCCAAGATAGTAAATAAATTAAGGGTTTAATTAATGGTGCAAGCTCAACATTTGTTAATGGACCATTTTAGGAAAAACCCTTGGTACCACTTTCACGCGAAATATAAAAAAATATATTGTAAAAAAATGGATTACTTTATTCTTTTCTTATAAAAATTTTCCAAAACCAAAGCCCTTAAAGCATCAATTAACTTTTCTTATAAATTAAAACCAAAATATCAATGGTATCCAACATTCTAACTACCAAATTTCCATACTTATATATGTGTGCATGTGTCTATATATATATATATACACGAGAAATGATATGTCCACAACATTTTTACAACAAATTCTAGATGGCAGGTTGTTATTGGTTGTTATTGTTGGGATAAAAAAGTAATCTCAGTGTTAAATTCAAATTTGAATCAATAATAACTAATTAACTACTTGTGATTTGTTATAAAAATGTTGTGGACATAGCACTTCTCTCTCTCTCTCTCTCTCTCTCTCTCTCTCTCTCTCTCTCTCTCTCTATATATATATATATATATGGGTGAGGTTTGGTTCAGTATTTAGTTGCACTAGACCCGTTGAGATTATAACACGTGTCCACTTTTGAACACATTTCACCATCTTAACAGATCCAGTGCATGTAGTGCACTAGATCTAAGCCTTACCCTATATATATATATATATATATATATATATTTATTTATTTATTGAAAACCCAAAATTTTCGACTGGTCTATTTGCTATTTATCTATTTAACCTCTATTGGGAAATTACATTCTTTAAAACACAAATCACTCTTTCCATTTACCACCAAAAGAGAACAAGAAGAAAGAATGACCAGAAAGAAGAAACGCTCCTCTGCTCCAGCCCCCAAAGATGCCCCCTATTCCATCCATTCCACCCTCATGCACGCTCAAGACCTCGCCTGCAACAATCAATTCGACGCTGCCATCCAAGAATGTGAGTTAGCTTTGTCCATTGAGAACCCCATAGACCCCATTAAAGATGATGACATTAAGAGAGTGAAGATGGAACTCAGAGAGCTAATAGCAACAGCTAAGATGAACAAGTTCAAGAAGCTCGTCGAGAACAAATCAATAGCACAAATAGCCAAGGATATTGAAGATTTTCAAGAGAGAAAGAAAGAAAGACAAGCAATATTCGATTGGATGAGGCAGGGTTTTGAAAAGGTGAAGACTCCATCACCGGCAAACTTTGACACGATAACAGGAGTCAAGGCTTATTGGAACAATGTGATGAGCTTGAAGGCCAAGAAGGAACTGTTGAGTGTCAAAATCAAAGACCTGAAAGTGTATGTCGATGAGAATAAATCAATGGGGCAGAAGGTGAAAGCAAAGTTGTCAAACGATGTGGACTATGCGGTAATGTCAAAAGATGTTGATTGGAAGTTTATGATGTGTTGTTGTTGCAGAACGATGTTCTTGGATGGTAGAAAATACACACAGCATATGACGTCCGAGCATTGCCATTCTTTTCCATATAAGTGGAATTATTTGGCTCCGATACCTGTTCCTAACTCAGAAATTGAAATCGGTGATTGGAGGCCAGTGGATGTAACTGCCGCTACAAAATTGGTGGAAGATTGGTCAAGAAATGAGTTCGGAGATCAAGACGAGTCACAAGATTTGAAGTTGAAGCCCTAGCCTTATTGTAACGATATCAACCGCGACAATTTAATCAAGAGAATTCAGTCGATATTGGAAATGCTTATTAAGACTGAATGTTTTGCTTCAAGTCATCTCTATATGCTGCAGGGCTTGACATTGGAAATGCTGAAGAATCGAATCCCAGAAATGCTGCTTAAGCACTGTTTGATGAATAGGACACTGGTCTTGGTGCTGTTTCTTGATGAACCGAAGCTAGAAAGGGTATTGGCCTTCTTGAAAGAAAAACTTGAGACTTCTTGTGGATTACGAAGTCTCCACACTAGTATCACGAGGGACAAACTTAGAGGTGATCCTAAAATTATTCATAAGGGGATTATTTTAAGTGATGACTTGTCTCGTCTGATTCCACAGTTTGATGAAAGCAAGAGTTCTAGTAAGGAATATGGAGATAAGAGCATCCGTAGCAGCTCTCTCAAATGTGCCAAATGCCAAATATTTGGCATATTTGGCACGCCAAACACAAAAACGGAGCTTTATCAGATGTGTTAAATGTGTCAAACTTTTGCAACATTGAACAGTATTGCTGCAATTTTGAGACGATACGAACGAGAATGGCATTTGTGTTTATTATTTTTTTATTCAACTTTTCTCTCTCCTCTCACTACTTTAATTGATTTTTTCTCTCTCCTCACAATCTCTCACTCTCTCCCAACCGGTGTTCTTTCCTCTTCAGATCAGATTCCCAGCCCCTCCCTCAACCTCATACGTCTTTCTCTTTCTTTGCACCTCAAATCAAACCCAAAAATCTTCTTTCTTCTCTCTTTATTGAGCAACAGAGCTATGGACTGGGTCGTGATTGGTTGAGACAATAGATGGGTCAGTTGGGTTGGGGTTTTTGGTGGGTTGTTGGTTGAGTTTTAGGTTTGGGTGGTGGAGTTGGTTGTGTCACCTGTCGATCTCGATCTTGCCTCTGTCAAACTCTAATTGATCTCACCTACCACTGTCTCGCCGATCTCTCTGGTTATGGTTTTTTTTTTTTTTTTTTTTTTTTTTTTTTTTTTTTTTTTTTTTTAAGGTGGTGTTGGTGGATGTGGGTTTGTGCCGATGGAGGCTGGCCAGTGTTGTTGCTGTTGGTGGCCATTGTTGCGGCAATGGTGGATGTGCCATTGTTGTTGATGGTGATGATAAGGAAGAGATAATATATTATTTTAATGTGTAGTAAATATTATTTTAATGTATAGAATTGAATGATAAAACATCTAATAAATAAGATGTTATAAAATGATGTAGTAAAATAATAAAATAGGCTTTTGGTGTGTCAAAATGACATTTTTTATAGAACATCTGCTACAGATGCTCTAAAGTTGTTCAATGGTTATTTGAGGGTGACGAGCCTATTGGGGAGAAATTGGAGGAGTGGACAAATTATAAAGAAGATAGGAAAAGACTAGGAATGGAACTTTTCAAGATCATTCAAGCTGAAATGCACCGGCTGTAGAACACATGTGAGAAGAAATACAAGTATTGGAGACCGGGGAAGTTGTGGCTCGATATGGAGAAAAAATGTGTCGAAGAAGATAAATCTGGAAACTCACAGAGTTACAAGTCACTCTTTCTAAAGCGGCAACAAGAGATTGAGAAAGAGAAAATTGATGATGAGATGCGAAAACTGGAGTTAAAAATCATTAGGATCATTTCAGAAGCAAAAGCAGACAAGGACATTAAAATGTTAATCCAGATGCACAAAGATCAACTAATTGGGAAGGTACGGTACCAAATTTTAAATGGTATATCTATTTTCTCTCCTTAGATGGTTCCAAATTTAGATGGAATAGTTTGAAACATGTGAAATGTTAGGTGAGATGCACTGTAGTTTTTACTCTTAAATCTGTCCTTCCTAAAGATGGAATGATTTTGAAATATAAGAAATTAGATAATTTTTTTTTTGTCATTGGATCTCACTATGTTTTTGTTTTTTTGTTTTCTTTTTCACTTGATGCTATAATCCTGGGTACTTATGCTGCCATGTGGAATACATGGGAGAAACTTTTGATGATATCTTCTTTTGACTATCAATCAATTGTTGTGCCATTGTTGAAGTCATTCATGCGGGTTTGTGTTTTATCCTATGGGCTATTCTATTGAATGTTTTTAGTACCTTGTCATCTTAGGATTTAATGTTTTTCGGGATAAATCTCTCCGTTATAGGCACAACTAGTGAGAATGGTTGACAAAGATGCTACAAAAAGGTCTAATCTTGCAATAGAAGCTCCGTTGTCCGAGCTTGATCTTGATGACAAGAAGAACACTGAAAAAGGAGGTGATGGTGCAAGACAAGGACTAGGGAAATTGAAAAATAAAAAGAAGAAAAATAGATCATAGAAACGCTAAGGAATTTAAGGTCATATACATTGGTTATTGTTTTCTTTCTTTTTATTGTAATTTTTTTTATATAGTATACAGAATCTATCATGCAAATGAATGTCCTAACAATATGCAATTCCCTTATTGTAGGCAACTGGAGGCAGTGATGAGTAGTAGAATTTTATGGAACCTCTTTTCTTTTGCTTGGCTAAAACATGTCAATTTTGGAGATTCGAGGCAAAATGTGCCCCTACTTTCTAGGCTTAAATCTGTTATGCTTCAGCTCCTTTCTGGCTGCACATAGCAGACATTATCCTCTTGATCCTAAGGTTGCTAGTCCTGTAATCACTAATGAATTAGAGCAAGAGGAATGGTAACTTACACTAATGCAAGGGCATCTCAGTAAAATTGAAAAGCTTCATAGTTAATTGTTGGTAGTTGAAATCCGTTAGTGTACATGACAGTTAGTTGATGTAACTACTTTTATAACAGATTCTGTAATCAATTAGTTAATTTCTATTACAGCTAGTTCAACCTCTAGGCTTAGTAGTATAAATTCTTTGAACCATTGTAATTGAATCATTTGTTAGTAAATAAATTCAAAGCTTTTGCTATTATTTCAGAGATTAGCTCCTTGTGCAGATGTGTGTCCACTTGAGTGCTACTCTAAGCATCTCTCATTTCTTCTTAATTTTTAGTATACTCTGTGTATTTTGCTGCATCATACACTTAAGGCTGAGGAAGAGTGTAAGGTTGAGGAGAACCAAAGAATGATTGAAAAGAATTTGGAGTACTAAAGGCAGATTGAGAACGAGGCTAAAAAACGTGCCTTGCTAAGCTAAATAAGGCTAGAAATCAGTGCAGGGAATGTGGCAGAGCATGTGCCTTTCAAGTTGACAAGCACATATGTAAAAGAGCTTAGAGCAGCCATTGTGCTATTAAGTTTTCCCACCACCCCCCCTAAAAAACGCATATTTACTTCTCGAAGATGTGAGTTACACGAAATTGTTTTTTGGGTATTTTTTTTTTGTCCTTGTTTCTTTTTGGCTTCCCTCAGCTTAGTCTTTTTTGTTCTTGAGAAGGATTGTGAAAAAAAGAGAGTTAAGATCCCTGTGTGATTAATTTTGCATGAAATTAACAAATTTAATAATTAATCAAATCAGAAAAAAAATTTCCCAACAGAAAAAAATAATTTAACCATAGTCAAGCAATAAACCAAATTGATCACTCAGCAGTCCAATAGAGCTAGGACTCAAAATTTGCGAATGAAATCGAAATGATAAATACTTATGTTGAATTGCAAAAATAGTGCACAAACACCATAAAAGTCAAGATAAACATAGAAATAAGCAATCATCAAGTGGAATAGGGACAAGACTCACGTAACCAAATGGGGTGGCAAACATTCTTTAATAATAACTAGTTGAGTTCCCGCACAATGTGCGGTGCAACTTAATATTAGTTTTCTCCAATATTTCGATAAGTTTTTCCAAAAATCATGTAACTTAACTGATTGACACCTCAATTTCCAATAGAAAGGATTCAGATTCTCACTCTCAACTAACGATGTATAAAAATGATATTCCAATAAATTTCATTGTAAAAAATTGTAATCTTTAGTTAATTTATATATAGACAAAATAGAAATACACTAAGAGTAGTATAGTGATTTGATCATACTATATATATGTGTTTACAAATTGAAAATTGCATGATATAGTAGCTAATATATATAGACACGTTTCATGCCTACTAAAAAATCATACATCTTTCAATTATATATATATATATATATATATTACATTCTTGATTGTGTGTTACTTACTAAAAAAATTTCCCCCTTTTTGTCGGACATGGTTTCAATTGTTGCAAAAACAACTAAATTTGAGTAAAAATGTCATTTTTTTTTTTTCAGAATAAAAATGTCATATTTCAAATCAATTGTTTCTCACATTAAAAAAAAAAACCAATTGTTTCTCATATAAATCTTAGAAAAATGATATTAAAATTTCATTATGCTTAAAATAATTAATATAACAAAATAAACATATTTATTATATTAGTCATCTTTCTAACTACATAGAATACATATTACAGTGTTAGTTCCACACACACACATACGCACATGCGCACACACACATACAAAGGAGTTAGGAAATTTAAAGGATTAAGTTTTTTTTTTTTTGCAAATAAGGATTAAGTTTAATTTTAGTGAATTCACAAATATTTAATTTTTTATGACTTTTGTGACATTTGTTGTCAAAGCAACTAAACATGAGTAAGAATGTCATATTCAAAATTTATTATTATTATTCAAACTAAAAATTATTTTCTTTATAAAGTTTATAAAAATAATCATATAAATTCATTTAATATAAATAATTAATGCACAACAATAGATAATTAATATAGGCATTTACTCTATTGGCTAATTAAATGGACTAAGACTTTAATATAAATGCAAATTTTGTTGAAGTAGAAAACTAAATAAAGAGAAGTTCAAGGAATGCGCCACATGGCACAACCTCATACTCTCCAACATGAGGTTTTTGATATTTTATGTAAGACGGTTTTGAATAATATTTTACATATATTAGAAGAAAAAGTAAACTAAATTAGAGTAAAGAAACATATACATTTTGAGATATTAAAAATTAGTTTAGTAGTTTCACTGCATATTTGTAGTCTTTCAAGATAAGATTAAATTTTTTTTTTAAAATCATGAAACCAAAGATAAATGCAAAAGAGTAACGGGACCATGAAAATCAACTAATTTGTGTTATGTTCACATATTTTATACCATGAAATGAAATTTTGCCCAATTCTCTCACTGTCTTTTACTGATCGATGGTGTGACATTAAAACATGATATGAGCAAGTGTGTATGCATATATCTTATAAATGATTTAAAATTAAACCATGGTAGAATATGATTTTACATTGCACACCAAATATTCTCTCTACTTATATGCCCAAAACAAAAACTATCTAACCAAATTACCCAAACCTAAATCATATTTAAGCCCTTAATTTTCAAAAGAAAAAAGGAAAAAAAAAAAAATTACCCATAGGGGTTTTGGCATCTTGATGGTAGTAGGAGACCTGTATAACAGAGGTGGTGACCCCTTAGATTCCTCTTTCTCTCTCTTTCAAATGTTTTGTCAGTCTCAGGTATTTTATTTTGGTAATATATAGCGAAACAGTGTGTTTTATTTAACAATTCACAACATTTTTGTGTCTCTTTATCTCTCTTCAAGGCCTTATCTAGTTAGTTATTACTATTAGTCTTTAACTATTATTATTATTATTATTTTAAATACTAAAATGGTGGGTATGCTAAAAGACATGAAAAAATAAGAATAGAGAAATATGTAGCGTAAGCTTATTCAATTAATGAGACATTAATGAGATAACAGTAAAATAAGTTAATGTAAATTTTTGGATAACAATAAAAAAAAAAAAACTTAGTAAAAGAGGTAAAGAAAAGACTAAATGCAAGATTAGAACGCCACTTGGCAGGACCTTATATACTCCCGCATGAGGTTTCTGCTTTTATATATATATATATATATATATTGATCGAAACATAACTCGATACTGCACCAATAAACTTCACATCAATATATCTATCCTTATAGGGAAAAATGATTGAGTTCCATAACTCCTTATATATTTTGACTCATCATCTTCACAATGACATAAACGAAGTGAATTATTTCTGCAAATGTTTCAATGGTTAGATACAATAGTCCAAAACAAGTATTTCATTTAAAACTTTTCCACGTTATGCATGGAAGAAACTTAAATTTTGCCAAGGAATCTCTTTGTGATTCCTACAAATGGAGACAATGGTGGGAAATGCATAAAACATATGCATAAAAATATTTATTAATATGTTTATATTGGTGATATAACATTTGCATAAACATAATATGTAATTTATTTTATATTAACCATCAATATAAAGTATAAACATATCATAACACTACCTTATAATCAGGTGCACATGCATGGTACAATTAAGAACAACTATAATTACTAGTAAGTAATGGATTGTACACATTTATAGTATTACATTAAAGACTAATAATTTTAATTTTTTTATATAAATATTTTTTAGTATTACATGATTGTAGATATAATTGATATAAAAATTAAGGAATAATTTAGAGGACACCTAACAAGAAACTAGAGTGCATTTAATTATCTAAAGTCAATAAAAAAATTTTTGAATCCGAAACCATACTTCATTAATCCTTATAAAGTGTCCAAATACAAAGCTTCAATAGCAAGTGCAGGGGAATCCTCCAACCATACAATCTCATCATCAATATTCCTAGCTAAAGTCAATCAAATTGAATATTCTCTTCGCTTCTACTTGAATATAATACTAGCTTGTAATCAATGCATACACATAGATGTATTGAAAATAAACATAATTAGATTTATATTTAAATCTCTACCTAAGTTTAATCCTGCTAATGCACTTTTTTTTTCTTTTTTCTTTTTTCTTTTTTTAAGATATAGTTTGGTAGACTATGCAAATTATTAATTCTTGATGACTTATAAAAAAATGTTCATTCTTGATAGTTTTGTTTTAGAAAAAAAAAAATGTGTTACTACTTAACTTAATTATGTTATTGTGATGCAATAAATGTATTTCAGCTTTACATATTTCAAATAAGATATGAACAACCAATTTTTAAGATCATTATTAAATTTTACATTAAAATTTTTGTTTGAAATAGTCATAATTTTTTAAAAATAATGTTTGGCTACAAACTTAGTTGTAGTCTAAGGTTACAACTCTCTTTAAAAAAAAAAAAAAACTTAATATTACTAAATATTTTAGAAAATGTAATCAAATTATTGATTTGTAAAAATTCACATCTAATAAAAAGATTTAGGCTACAACAAAGTTTGTGGCCAAACTTTGTTATTTTTATAATAAAAAATCTAGATTAGTTTTGAATGAATTGGAAGTGGTTTTAAATCTGATTTTAATAGAATGGCTAGAAGTAGTTTTGCATGGACTTAAAGTAATTTAAATATGTTATAAATATTATGGCACACTAGCTTGTAACTCCATGCATATGCATGGATATACTTAAAAATATAAAATAAGATGCATAATATAATTCATATATATATAATTTAAATATCATTGAAAGTCATTTTTATATTTTGTTAACTCTTTAAAAAAATTTGTAGGGATATTATTAGATATAAAATGTAAATTGTCCATTTTTTTAAAAATTATTGTGAAACATTTTTTTTTTTTTACGATTTATTTATTCTAGACTCTTTGATTTTTGTACTTAATAACTTACTTGGATGAATATTTATGATATGTTCCCACACTTTATTCTAAAATTAAGAAATAAAACTTTTAACAATGCATTAAGAGTAACCACAATGCATTAAGAAATAAACCCTATTCTAGAACTAATGGAAGATGTCCTCATATGTCTTCAAGTAATGCCAAAAATAAGTCCCCTAAAAGCCACCAATAAGAAATCTGCACAAATATAAAAACAATACTTTGTTAAAATCGTAAAGTAAAAACATTAACTATGTTATAAGAAACATTTTTAACAATGCATTAAGAGTAACCACACCAATAAATTAAAATCACAACTTCTAATGTATAAGTTATAGAAAGCAAATAAAGTACTAACCAAAAAGTGTTTTAACTTGAAGTTGAACCACCCCCATAAGTAAGAGCATCATCATAACTCTTGCTCCTCAAAAAGTTAAGAATATTCTTTTGGACCTCATCTTGCTTAGTTCGTGCATCTTTGTGCATCTTTTGGACCACACCAATAAATTATCCATGTTTGACTACAATTACAAGATTAATGTTACTTAAGTAAAATAAGGACAACTCATGTATACTATATTCTAACGTCTAAGTCTATAAGCTATTTAGATAAAGTTCTATCTCATACATGAATGCACAAGTCTATATTAATCCTTAAACAAATATACATTGCACACACAAATATACACTCCCAATATGAATTTAAACCATCTTATAACACCATGCAAGCCATCCGCTTGCTCCAACACAACATTCCACCACAAAACCAATTTCCAACATCACAAATATAAAGTTTTACAAGTATTGAAATGAAATAAAATATTATTCATCATATCTAATCAACAATACTCATTAACATTTGCAAGAAATGAAAAACACTCCTAATATTAGTTTAACTCACCTTATAACACCATGCAAGCCACCCTCTTGATCCAACACAACATACCATCACAAATCCAATTTCCAACATCACAAGTATAGAGTTTTACAAGTATTTAAATCAAACTCCAATACTATTTTTCACATTTAATCAACAATACTCGTTCACATTTGCAATAAATAAAAAACACTCCCAATATTAGTTTAAACCACCATAACAAATAGAAGAAAAACTAAAGCAAACCTCAATAGTGAATACTAATCTATCACCCCATGTATTTAACAATTATCTTGAATTCCCATAAAAGTTTTCAAACCCTAAACTTTCTAAGATTGAGAACCCATCCAAGAAATTCATTCAATAGAAACCACCATTACCATCAAAACTAAGTTCAGAGGCAATTTTTGCTTATTTAAGCACAAAACAGAAAGAAACATAGTATAGAAACCAAGGTCTTGCATGGCTCCTCTGACATCTAGACAAGATAATAGAAAAGTTAAACATCATTTAGCATGAAGTCACTTGAGGGCAGCTAAGAGTGGAAAACAAATCACAATAAATGGATGGACAAACTGAAAGGATCGAAAAATGGCATATTCAAGATGTGGTTTAAACCACCTTTAACAACATACTTAAAACACTCACTTGCAATGTCATTCATATATCTCTATAGTCTATATCCTCCTTCTATGCTAATCCCAAAAGATAATATATATAACAAAGGACCCCCCCCCCCCCCCAACATTTTGGTGCACTTCAATCATTTAGGCCATTCTGAAATCCTCTTTCTCTCTCTCTCTCTCTCTCTCTCTCTCTCTCTCTCTCTCTCTCAAAACACCAACTTATTCTTCAATTATTCTTCTTATTTTCCCCAATCCCCCCTTCATTTTCTCTGCCCTTTGTAATTGAGGTGTGAAAAGTAAAAATAAAGAGTAAGGACAGTAATAAACGGAGAAAAAAAAAAATTAGAGCCGTAAAAAAATTTATAAAATCTTTTCTATCTAAGCCTAGTCCTATCAACTACCAAAACCATGACTCTAGATTTTCCACTAACTTCAAAAGCCTCTAACTCAATCCCACCATTATCCTCAGCCATTGATCTTCCTAAATTACAACTTTACTAAACGTGAAACCATATTAACATAAGAATATATATCAGATTTTTTTTTTTTTTTAAACAGACCCAAAAGAAAATTCAATAATAACTGCAAATTCCCTGCATATTTAAGTCGAATTGCTATGAAAAAGAAAAGAAAAGAAAAAAGCTATTAAAATAAAAAGGAGAGACTTACATCTTCATCTTCGGACACACATAAACACAAAGCTAAAGAAGAAAATAACTCATATCTTCATCTTCTTCAGCATTGTTAGCCTCCAATTTGGCCTTGTCATACTCTGCCTTCAACTCAGCAGCCTTATCCATATAAGGCTTCTTCTCCTAAAAACCAAAAGGGCCCAGTAAGAACAAATTCATGAAACCACATCTAAAATAACCCAGCAACATTCAAAACAAGAGAAATTTAAGAAACTTACGTCATCAGTCATAGATTTCCACTTCTCTCCACCCTCCTTTGCTACCTAAAATTCATTGTAAGTCAAACAACAAGATTAGAAAAAGCTGTCCAAAGTTTAATCACCTAACAAAAAATAAAAATAAAGAGTAAGGGCAGTAATTAATAAATACTTGTACCTCTTTACCACCCTTAGAATAAGGATTTTCTTCTTTGTAAGTCTTCCTAAAGTCATCCCTGACACACAAATTGAAAACGTTTCAGCGCACACACACACACACAAAAGATAATCCAAACATGCAAGGGAGAGAGTGAGAGATAGTATACCCAGTTTGTGGGCATTTGGGAACATTTGGATCCTTAGATTTCTTGTCAGTTTTTGCTTTCTTTGCCTTTGGCTTTGTTGAACTTGATTTCATCCTGCCAAACAAAAAAAGAAAAAAAAAAAAAAGCAATGTTATACCCAGAAATGATTGCATACACAGAGAAAGGGAAGAGAAGAAGAGTACCTGTCTATAGTAGTAGGCTTCTTCTTGGAGGGGTCACTGGGCTTCTCCACAATCTGAGCCTCTGAATCCAAAAATAAGAATTAAGAAAAACTATCTATCTTCTTCAGAAGAATTGTAAAATGGAATATATTAAGAAAAACAGACTGAGATTCAATTTGATTCATAGATGCTACAGACGAACATGCCTTCCAGCTTTAACCCTTCTAAATAATCCCAAATTATGAATTTCTAGGAGCTAACCCCGATGTACAATGAGCTATAAACACACATATATGTACTTATACAAACATATTTATACAAGAACCCAAATCAGTTTGACAAGCGATAAAGAGCTTCCAAAATTGAAACCTTCAATTTGATCACTAAATTAGCAGCCGCATTAAAGTTGAAACTTATACAAAACAAAAGGCAATAAACCAATTATCAATAGATTAAATTTGAAAAATTGAAAAACGAAGGAACAGAGAGCTTAAAGGTAGAACCCAAACCTGTTCAATCGGTGATAAATAGCTTCCAAAATTGAATCCTTCAATCTGATGGCTAAAATCAAAGCCGCATTTAAGCTGAAACTTGTTGAAAAAAAAAAAGACAAAAAATTAATTATCAAAGAAAAATTGTCCCAATCATCCATTCAATTGACAATAAATTTGAAAAACATAGGAATAGAGCTAATAAATCTATAACCCAACCTGTTCAATAGGCCATTAAAAGCATTCGAAATTAATGCTTTCAACCTGATCATTAAGCCAAAAAATGGAAATCAATTATTAAACAAAAAAAAGGGAGCCCTTCTCAACAGAATCATTAAACAAAAATACCCAAAGGAACTAGAATCATTAAACAAAAATTAACAAAAAAATTAACTCAAAAGGGGAAAAAAAATACCCATTACACGTTTGGGGGAGGCGAAGGGTCGCCGGCTGGGTGGAAGGCAAAGGGTCGCCGGAAGCGTCGCGAACTGAAGCGTCGCCAACGATCAGCGACCTGAAGCGTCGCCGATGGCGAGCTAAATTGTCGCCAACGGCGAGCTGAAGCGTCACCGTTGAGCTTCGGCGATCTTAAGCGTCTTCGACGATCTGAAGCGTTGCCATTGAGCTTCGGCGAGCGGAAGCATCGCCGTTGATCTTCGGCGATCTAAAGCGTCTTCGATGATCTGAAGCGTTGCCGTTGAGCTTCGGCGAGCGGAAGCGTCGCCGTTGAGCTTCGGCGAGCAGAAGCATCGCTCAACCGTTGAGCTTCGGCGAGCCTAAGCGTCGCCATTGAGCTTTATCGGCAACGGTGGGTTTTTTTGGTCCAGCTTGTTTTTTTTTTTTTTTTTTGACTGAAATGCTTGGGTTGAAATGTTTTAGAGTTAGCTGGGTATTGTATTATATATTGAAATAAGGCTTTAAAGTTTTTGGCGACAAATTTCAGTTTCGTCACTAAAGACCCAGGCTTTCTTAAGACTTTTAGAGACGAAATATGAATTTCGTTGCTAAATCATACTTTTAGTGATGAATTGTGATTTCGTCACTAAAAATATATAAGTGCAAAATTATTATTATTTTTAGTGACGAATTTTTTTCGTCACTAATTCTTCCATACAGTGACGAAATATTTTGTCACTAAAAATTTCAACTTTTAGTGACGAAATATTTCATCACTATAGATTAATTAAACTCGCGCCAAAGTTTCCCTCTACTAGCACCCATTTTTCAGATCACAATAGTGACGAAATTTATTTTTCGTCACTAAATGTTATAATTTTTTTCTATTTTTTGAAATTTTCTATTTTGATTTCCTTTTGTTTTAAGAATAAAGCTTAGGCCTAGTTTCTTTTACATTGTTTGTTAGGTTATCTAATAAAATTCAATTTTTTTTTTTTTTATGTTTATAATAATTAGATAGTTACAATAGAGGAGAATGGATTTAAACTCTGGATGTTATGAAAAGATCAAGATGTGCCAACCAATTGGACTAAAAGCTCTCAACAATCATTTGGTTGCATTAGCTAACAAAAAACATAATTTTGATAGATAGATAGTGGAGGAAGAGGAGGAAGTGTCATTCATATTAATTATTTAATTTAATTTAATTTTCCTTATGAGAAGATAATACTTTTTGTGCTGAATTGGTCAATTTAGCCAAAGCAATGCTACAATTGAGTCAACAAGATTTTACTTGTTATCAATTAGGCTTTAGGCCAACCACTGACGTAACCTTTTAGAAAATGCTAAAATCATAAATTATTTTACAAATTTTTTTATAAATTGATGACGTGATTGGTGATTAGTGGTAAGTAAAAATTTAATGGTTAGTCTAAATGAGAACTAGTAAAAATTTGTTACATCGACAGTATGAAAATATTGTCGTATAGTTTATATTTGTAGTATTACTCCTACATTTTTACCCACCATTAATAGTTTACCAACGGGTTTCAATTTTTTTATGAAATTATTTATACATAGAATTTTTTTTATTTTTTTTTTTGAAATTAAGGGTGTCAAGACCTCTTCGAATATCTCACTATTCACTTGAGTAATTATAGAGAAGAATCCCTAGAGGATAGGCTTAAGAAACTGACAAAAAATTTCAAATCCAAGATCTCATGAATATCATGAGACCTTATGAACCATTAAGCCAACCCTCGAAGTTATAGACTTCTTTCATTCAATCAATATGGTGCATAGCTAATCCAATTAATATCTAATTATATCATATATTATATATATTATAATATTATAAGTTCGATTCCCAGAACTTGAGATTGCATGTAATCATGACATGCCTTTTGACAATGACATGTGTCGAGAAAAAAAAAAAAAAAGGCTAACAATTACATTAGAACATCTGTTGCTAGCTAACAATTTCTCATCAGTTTGTCATCAATAATGCGCTTAATGAAGCAACAATCATCATTACAGGCAGTAAAATGTATCAAGTTCATGAGAAATAAAAAGTTCACAGGCAGTAAAATCTATCAAGTTAAGAATACCAAAGTTGATCCCACTGAAAGGCACATCCTCTGCCGCATTCATATTCTTCCTTGCATATTCCCTCCATATCCAGCCATAGTTCCTCGTGTCTCAAATACTTGCATTTCCTCTCACACATATCCTGCAGCCGGTGATATTCAGACTCGATGATCTTGAAAAGTTCCATTCCTAGACTTCTGCTAGCTTCTCTATATTTTTCCCACTCCTTCAATTTCTCCCCAATAGGCTGCTCACCAGTGAATAAGCACCGATCAATATTATCTCTATATTCCTGTCCAACATTCATGATATCATCAACACTTCTAGAAGCTAGTTCACTAGTTTCATCAAGCAGCGGAATTAGATGAGGCAAGTCATCGTCTCTGAAGACGATATTCTCATGGGTAATAGTAAGATCACGTCTAGCTTTGTCCCTATGGCAACTGGTGTAGAGACCTTGTAATCCACAAGAAATCCCGAGTTCTTCTATCAAGAATTCTTGGACACTTTCAAGCTCCGGTTCATCAAGAAACCAAACTGAGACCAGAATTGTCTTCATCCAACGCTGATAAAGCAGCGTTTCTGGGATTTGGTTCTTCAGCATTTCCAATATCAAGTCCAGCAGCATATAGAAATGACTCGGAGCAAAACACTCAATCTCTATAAACAATTGCAAAAGAACCCAAATGCTCTTGATTAACATGCCGCGGTTGATATCATTGCAATGAGGCAAGTTCTCCAACTTCAAATCTTGTGACTTGCCTTCACCTTGGCCTTTATTTCCAGAGTCATTTCTTGACAAATTTTCAATCAATTTTGCAGCGGCAACCACGTTCACTGGCCTCCAATCACCGATTTCAATTTCCGAAATTGGTACAGTTTTCGGCACAACAGACTGTTAAGTGGGCACTTTTCATATGCTCCAAATTCAATTCTTCATCTGAAAACCTCTGGCCCAAATTCAATTTCCAATTTTGGCCCAAAGGCTTTTGTGATTACCTTTATGACCACCAGGTAACTTAGACTGTCTCACACTTTGGACACGTTGGCTGGATAGCCTGGAAGTGGATGGGTCCTTAGCAGTGACTTCTAGCGGCCCAAAGCTTTTCTTTTCCCCTCCTTCACAAGGCCCAAGCGTGTTTTGTATGATGGACCCAGCTCCTTGGCATAGGACCCACTCCGGTTTTCTTTAGGAGATTCACTCCCACTAAGACTTAATCATTAAGAAATAAGCAATTAAAGCCACAGACCAAAAAAAAAAGTAAAAAATTTGTATTTGTATGCGAGACACAGAGAGAGACAGAGGAGAAAAGAAAATGATGGAAAAAGAGAAAGAAGGAGAAAGGAATGGTCCTCACTGCGCCCGCGGTGTGGGCGTTTCAGTGTTACCAGAGGGATGCATATCGGACATAGTAGCATTGACCACTCCTAAGGATGCGTGCAGAGCTTGTGCGGTTTCTTCTATATTCCGTGCGGCTGCAGAGTCCAACGCTGTCTGGGAGAGGTTCTTGCCGTCCGATTATCAGGCCATCATTGCTCAATCATCATCATCATCGGATTCCTTGAATTTCTCTTCTAAGAAACAGCTCTACCTCAGTCTCTCCGATAATCCCATCTTAATCGACGACAATAAAAAGGTATTAGCAAACAATCCCATAAATAATACTAAGTTAATAACTGCTCGTTTTTTGATTTGCTATAACTATTTTATTTGCTTCAGTAAGTTATATACAAGTCAATTCAAATTTCAAAAATTTTAAAGGGACAATTTTCCACTTCTAGAACTCTTAATTCTGTTTCTGAATTTGTTGAATGAAAATAAGCATAGTAAGAAATAAGGGGTCAGTTCTTGAATGCTGGTCCTAATTGTGGATGGCAGAGATCACAATCGTCCATCTTATGCATTAATGTGTTTGTGAATCATGTGATACTTATAGAAAAGCTTGCACTCCTTTGGAATAGACCCAAATTGTATAATTATACATATCAACACCAAGAGTTATAACCTTATACCCATCACAACCACTGTTAAGTGTGGAAATCAAGAAATGTATGTATCTAGCTGTATTCGAGGTCAGCTGGTCCTCCAAGAGAGAAAGAAGAAAAGAATTGGAACTGAATTTAGAACATTCTTATTGCTTAATCTTCATTCAATCAGTAATGCCCTCTTTATACATCACTCAGCAATTCCCTAATCCCCTACTCTAACTGATTGACAGAGTAACCCCTGGCCAATTGTCACAACCAACTCACAGCTGTCAATAACTGTCGCTAACTGTCACTAACTTATTTCCCTCCTTCTCAGTAGAATACAATTGAAATACGATCCCTAACAACCACGCACTAACACTGAACATGTGATATGGTTAGTTCTTGATCAAATCATAAGGGTAATGCTAAAACTACAACAAATTTCATTACAAAATGTTTACAAGCTATCAAGTTAGCTTTTGAGCTTTCTATATTTTTCTCCAATTTTGTGTGAGGCTTTGGTTCACATACTTATTGTATGCTATGCTAGCCTCCGTGAAACTCAATAGTTAATCTTCACATGGCCAACAGTTTTGAAAATTGATAACCTGGTAAGTCTGATCCACATGGAAGCAAGGAGCAAGATTGGGTGGGTTGGTTTCACTATGGACTCTTGAAATTGTGTTTGGTTTAAATTAGTTATGTGATCGTGCATGAATTAAGTTGTAGCACCATCAGCAAATAGAATAGCAGAATCAATGACAAAAAAAACACAGAAAAACGACCTGCTATTTCTGAGATCAAATTATGAAAGATTTCATTGATAGTAGCACGCACGATGCCAAATATAACTATATATGTGCTTCTTTCTAGCAGAGCTTTTTCTTGGACAAATTGAGTGGTAAGAAATGTTTCCTTCTTCCTGCAAGGGAGCTGACCATTGCATGGGGTGACGATCCTCGCTATTGGAGATGGGTTTCTCTTCCTGAATCCAGGTCTCTACATAATTCCTTGTCTGTTCCTACTCTATTTTAGTAATCCTTTTTTTAATTTTAGGCTTTTCATTTTTCTTAATTATGTACATGTAACAACCAGGTTCCCAGAGGTAGCTGAACTTCATTCAGTGTGTTGGTTTGACATCAATGGCAAGATGAGTGTTTCCATGCTATCTCCGAAAACAAACTATGCTGCTTACCTTGTGTACAAGTTGACGGAGGAAGCCTATGGGTTTGATGACCCTCCTCCAACGGCTTCAATTGGAACTACTGGAGCAGGTGAAGTTTATGAACAGACTGTTAGTTTGGACCTGCCCATCATGGAGCCAGGCCAGGAAGACCAAGTTCTACTGCCGCAGCAGCAGCACACTTCACGTCCCAAACTGAGAAATGGTGGGTGGCTAGAGATTGAGTTGGGTCAGTTTTTTAATGAGGGAGGAGAAGATGAACTGCAGTTTGGACTTAAGGAGGTAAAAGTTCTTTGGGGGAAGTCTGGCCTCATTGTTGAAGGGATCGAGATCAGGCCAACAAGAGGTTAATAAAATTTGTGCTTTATCATCATTATGTAGCATTAATAAACTTTGTGTGTTATCATCATTGTACTGTGTCAATTTTACGTTATTGATGTACTGTCAAACTAATATTGTGTTAGTATTCTGCTTTATGGACAAATTGTGAACATCTAAACTACAAGCTTACCAGTAAAACCAAACTTTTTTCATTGTTCTTGATTTTGAGCTTTAGCTAAAATCGAGACTCAAAACCCTTGGGCAAACTGTAAATTAGATATTACTTATTAGTGCTCTTCTATGTTGTTGGTGGGGGTAGTTTTTTTTTTCTTCGCTGACTTTAAGCGGAGAGGGGATTTGAATCAAAGTGTCAATTCTATGGGAGAAATCGGGAATGCCCATGAGCTACAAGTTACGAAGTTCAGGACAAGATGTTATGTTGATTGAAGAAACTATTAGTCCAATTTTTCGACAAATCTTGTAGTATAATATGGTACAATCGTAAATAGGAGAGTGGATTAACAATCATATAATGGTACAAAATAGGAGGTTTGGATTGGATTAGTCCAAGGAGATGGATTTTGGGGAAAGCGCGAGGGCTGTTTTGCTGAAGTCAAGGGCGGAGGCAATGTATTCACGTCTTCAGACAACGTTAGAGTCTCTGAGTGAGATTTTCATAAGGGTGAGAGCGGTGAGGGTGTTGGCGAGGGCAGAGTCCGGGTGGCTGGAAACTAGGGACTTGGCGACTTCCAGTGCCATGATGAAGTTATTAGCAGCGAGAAATTCGACAACGTGACCGCTTTCATCATAAAGTGAAGAAGAGGAAGAGGAAGAGGCCATTCTTTCTTTCTTCTTGTCCTCTTTGCTTTGGTGGGTTTTGGCGGTAAGCGGAAATAGTGAGTGAGATTTATGTTTTAAAGAATGAAATTTCCCAATAGAGAGTGCTTAAATAGGTAAATAGCAAATAAACCAATTGGAAATTATGTGATTTCAATACAGATTAAAAAATAAATAAACAAGTATGGAAACTTGGCAGTCAGAATGTTTGATACAATTGAAATTTTGGTTTTAACTTCTTACTATCTTGGGCTTGCCCAAAATTATTATGATCATTTGAATATGAGGTGTCAAGTTAGAGCTATTGCATCATGCAATTGCGTCTTTAATGTAAGAGAGAAAAGTTTTAAAAATATAAAAAGCTAAAAAGTTTAAAAAAAAAAAATGATCTAAATATATATATCTAAAAACTAAAGTATAACATTTATTGTTGTTATGCTTTTATTGAGTTATATCAGTGTAGCACTTCGGTCAATTTCAATCCAATCAGTTGATTTTGGTTCATTTTGTCCAAATTTATTAGTACATGAAGTCATTTAAGCTTTTTTTTTAAAAATTAATATTAATTAAATAATAAGATCTTTTAAATAATGCATCTTATAAATGTTTTCATTTAAACAATATCATTTACTAACTAAAATTTTTACAATGTGACATAATTGGTTAGTTTCACATCAACAACATAATAAAAAAAATTCCTAAATATTTTTTAGTGATACTATAGTTACATATAAATCTTACAAATCTATGTAATATATATGTAAAAGTTGAAGTACAGAATTTAATGTTCACAATCTACTTATGAGTCAAATTAGCATAATAATTCGGTCCATGATCTACTTCAGTCAATTTGGTCCATTTTGTCCACTTCGACCATTAATTTTGGTCCACTTTGGTCTATTCGATACACTTCAATCCACTCAGTTTATTTTGGTCCATTCATTTTTTTTGGGTCCATTTTAGTATAAGTTGGTCCATAAGGTCCAATTCGGTCTACCGTAGTCAATGTGGTCCATTTCAGTCCATTCGATCCATTCAATCCACCTTAATCCATTCAGTCCATTCAGTTCTAAATGGTCCAAATCTTTAATTTTAGTCTAAAATATACAAACGAAATAGACATTAAAAAGTAGAGATATGTGCCCCTTAAAAAGAAATTAAAATTATAAATATTCAAAAGATTACTTTAAAATTCAAGTTTCAATCATGCAAATTTACAAAGTGATACAAAATATTTGTTTTCATTTATAAATATTGGTAATATCAACAACTTTAGAATAGTCTAATAACCATGATTTTTTTTTTTTTTAAATAATTTGATTGTTACAACAAGAGAAGGAAGATTTTTTTTTTAGTAGAAGAGAGAGGGAATATTTGAATCTGAATATCTCTATTAAAATTATCAAAATGTGTTAATCTGTTGAACCCATCAAATTACAAGGCTTTTGACAATCACAGCTTTTCTTTTCCCTGGCTGGGGACATAAATTTCAAGTGGTTGCTACCTCTAGAAGTTGAGTGGGTTGCGGTAAAACTTTACTCTTTAAATCAGATAGAAAAGAGAAAAAATTTGGCTTAAGCCCCTTAGCTAGAATGCCTTATATATTAAGACGGGTGTTCTTCAGTCTCACCCATTGGTGTTTTGGAAAGTCAAAGAATGCGTGGTAGAGATTTTTTTTCTACTCTGTTATGCTATGTTTGGAAGTTTGGAGGGAGAGGAGAGTAGAAAGGAGGAGAGTAGTAGAGAGGAGAGTAGAGGAGAATGGTTATCCTCCACCTTGTTTGAATGTTTTTAAAATTAAATAAAAGAGAGGAGAATAATTAGTCTTTCAATAGTTTGTAATTTTGTTAATATGGTAAGGGTAAATTTGGTAATTCATTTGGTCAAGCATTTTTATGCTCTACTCTCCCCTCAAATCTCTCCAATTTGGGGAAATTAAAAATGAGGGGTTAGAATTTAGAACCCTTTCAAACCCCTCCAAATCTCTCCCCCTTCTCCCTTAAAAAACATCCAAATAAGATAATTTAACTTACTTTCCCTCCCTCCCTCTACTTTACTCTCCTCTACTTTCCCTTCGTCCAAACAAGCTATTAGTTTTTGTGGTTCGTTACTGTGTGGTGGGGTATGTGATCTATATTGGGCTTTGAGTCCAACATGTGTTGTGATGCCCATCAAACTTAGAGGCCCACTGTGTTGTAGTTTCGTCCATTATTACTATTGGGCTTGGACTAATCAAAGCCCAACAAAAATTATTCTAGAACTATATATATAAACAACCACACCTTATCATCACTAATTTTAGTGGGTATTTCAATTTACTAAGTTGAACTAAAATGTGTCCATATGATGCAGATTAATTGGATTCTCAACCAAAAAAAAAAAAAAAAAAAAACGATGCAGATTAATTAGAAATTATATATTAACTAATGGATTTCAATAGCTTATTTGATCATTTTTTTTTTCTCAAATAAAATATTTATGTTTAAATCTAGCTTTGATTGGGGAAAAAAAATCTATTATTTTTTTTTAGATTTTTAGAACAAAAATAAGTAAACAATAACATTAAAATAGTTTAATATAAATGGTATATATTTTTAATATCTTGTGGATGATATGACATTACGTATCCATTTAAGAATAGTTTATTTAGCTGAAACTGAAAACGTTTTGTTGAAAGTACTGTAAATAAAGGTAAAAGTTAGCTGAAATAATACAATAGAATTCATAAATAATACCAAAAAATGCAACAAGACCCATAAATAGTAGTAAAAATAAATTAAATAGTAAAATAAACTAGCAAAAATAATCAATGCCAAACTATGCTATATCTTCAAGTCAAAGTAGGATGTCATGTACTTTCTATTGTAATTTTTAATTCTGGGCCTACAAGACGAAAAAAAATGTTGAACTTCAAGGTGATAAAGTGTGGTATTTTTTTTAACATTAATACGAGGTTGACTTTTTGGATAGAAATGTTGAAATTTTTGGATTAGGATCCAGGGTATTGCAGTTTGCACCCCCTCCACCTCTCACAAGTCTTTTCACTATTTTAACAAAAATTCTTTAACTAAGCAAAGCCCAACAAAAACAATCTAAAGTTATATATATATATCAGACATAGTAGAACATCTCAAATTATTTAACAAATCAGAAATTCGAGATGAAACATTAGATGGAGTACCAACAAAATGTTTGATAATAGTATAAATCAAGGCATTAACACCATCAGGAATACCTCGACCAATACGATCATCAAAAATAGGCAAACCTTCATCATTCTTTTTAACAGCATGTTTAATAGAGTCTCTAGATTCTTCTGTGAGATATGAATCCCACCATCCACGAAGAGTACCAGAAAAACCAGTAGCAAGCAAATCAACAATTTCAGGTTGATCAAAATCATGATTATTTTGGTAAGCAATACCAACCATAGACATGTGTCCCATTTTATTAATAATTTCTTGTTCAGAAAAGCCATCAATATTCCATTCATAAATTTTATCAGCAGAAACAGAAAACTGAGTTTGAAAAGGTCTTTCTTCAAACTGAATATCAGGAAGAGTAGGTTTCGAATACCAATTTTTTGTAAGAAACATGGGTTTGGAAGACCTTCTAACAAATCTTTTAATTTCTGGGAAATCATTATCAAAACCCTTTTTAGCAGAAACAGAAGAAACAGTATCAGAATCTGTATCTTTATCAGAAACAATTTCTTTTTCATTTTTTGAAATAGTTCGAGTAGCATGGGTACTTATAGAAACACCTTCAGTTTTAAATTTAAATCAGCAAGCATTTTTTCAACAGTTTCAAGAATTTTAGATTGAGAAGTTTTAGACTTAAATTTGTTGTCATGACTAGGTAGATTGATCAAAGGTTCCTCAGTCTTGATAGAAACAGGTTTTTGAACAAAAGCATATTTTTCAATAGAAACAGTTTTTTCAACAATTTTTTCTTCAATACGGTCAAGCTGTTGACCAATAACATGCAAAGACTCATTAGCAAAATTATTTTGTTCAATAAGGCTAACAATAGGAGTTTGATCATCAGCAATTTTGAAAGGAGAAGCTTTAACATCAACGTTGCCAGTAGTTAACAAAATAGTCTCAAGAGGTGGATGACTAGACTTAACAATGGTTTTGTCACTTTTAACAAAAATTTGATTTCTTTATCACATTCAGATGACTTTTTGAAATTTTATCTTTTGAAACATAATAATTTTCAAGAAAATCAAGGAACAAAATATGTTTTTTCAATTGATGCATCTTTTCTTTCCATTTTCTTTTAACACAGTCTTTTTCAGACTGAGCAAAATTATTTTGGAAATATTTCCTTTTTGGTCTATTTTTTGAAAGCATAAATTCATTGAATAATGAAACCATATCAATTTCAAAATTTTCATCTAAAACAGTCAAAACTCTTAGTTGGTTAACATGATTTTCAATAGGGGAAAAATCAGAATCAAATGGACAAATAGATCCAGTATCTTCTTCTTCTTCATTGAACGTTTTGCCATATGGAGAGGAAGGTTCAGGCTTAGTAGAATAGAAAACAGAGCTGATTTGAGATTTATCACTTGAAACACCTTTCAATTTCAAATCAGTGGGTTTTTCAAAATTCTTTTGCAAAAAATCATTGAGAGCTTGATCTCTTTTGGAAATACTTTCAGATCCAGCAAAGGAATGTCATCCTTCGTTGATCCTCAAGGGTTGAACATTTTGAAAACTTATTTTAACAGTACCATCAAGATATTGTTGAATATATGTGAGATCTAGCTCATCAAAAACAAGTTTAGCAATAGAGGATTCTTGTTCCAACAACCATTCAGTGGGAAGCTTGACATCTTGCCATTGAATCATTTTTGGAACTTGAACTTTAGCGTCAGGAGTTGAACATTGAATTAACATGGTTTTACCAGAAGGTTCTCTGTTATTTAAACAACCAAGATTTAACTGAGTACCCAACAATCTGTAATAAATGCAGTAAATCAATGCAAAAGGTTTACTACCTTCGTCCATGATATAACCAGATGAAGCAATATTCAAAGTCAAAACTTTAACAATATTAGGATCATCCAAAGCAAGAGTAAGATCAGGATAACAATTGAAATAAACAGGATCATCATACAAGGAAGCAGTAATTATACCAAGAATGCTATCTTTAAAGTGCTTAAATCTAGTATCTCGTAAACACATGAGAACAGAAGCATTGATACCCTTTCGGGTGAGTGGTTTAATAGCAACTTGAACCATTCCAATATGTAAATAACTTTATTTTTTAGCAAAGAAATCATTAATATTTCTTTTAGAAAACAAGCAACATTTTTCATGAGTTTTTGAAATAGAAAATATTTGTTCAACAGTTCTCACTTTGTAAACGGGATGAAAAGTAGTTTCAGCCCAACTAATTTTGTAAATAGTTTTAGTATCAACTTTGGGAATGTTCCATTTTCGAAAATCAGGAAGCTCATTATCTTCAACAGTGTGATCTTCTTCATTTACAATATCAGGAGGACAACTAGTCCTGGAGCTGATAGAGGAGTTGGATCTCCACAACTTATCCATACTATCCTAGTTTTAACACTCAATTATCATGTTTTTCTCACAATCGTTGCATTTCGTAACACATACCCTATGTAATGTAAGCACAAGTTAAAATGATAATAATAAGGCGGTAGAACCAGCCAAGCAATATATAACAAAATAATTCAAAGTAAATGAAAGCAATTTAGAACCGTCCGGTATGGTGGTAATCCGTCCAAGGTGGTGGTAGCAACAAGTAGTATAATGAACATAAAACTGAAAATATTTCTTATTAAAAGTAGATTAAACACTTACAGTAGTAGTGAATACAAGATCTCAACAGTGGAGGTTAATAGTTACAAAACTTGAACTAGTCCTAGTTACAAGATTTGTAGAGAAAGTAGTAGTAGGAACAAGGTAGTAGTAGAAACAAGGAACTCTCTCAAAGAAGGCTTCTAAGGAGGAAAACTCTCTCTAGAAGAAAATTCTAAGAAAAGTTCTAAATGAAACTTAGGGGACAACCCCCCTTAAATAGGCAATATTCTGAACAGTAAAAGTAACATGAATAGTAAAAGTAACATGAACAGTAAAAGTAACATGAACAGTAGAAGCATGCCGAAGGAGGACTTGGAATATTTGAAGGCAGTCTTGGGAACATAAAGAATCTCCTTTTCAGGACATTATTATAGCATGGGAGACAACAGTAGCATTTTTAGCATGGGAAGGAATAGTAGCATCTTGGCCATTGTGCAGGCCAGACAAATAGGGTAAAGCAATCAATTTTGAGCTAGGTCATCAGCATCATCTTCATCATGTCCAAACCACTCCTCATTGTAAGGGTAGTAGGGATCTTTTGTAACAAAGGCTTCAGAGGACCGTTCATCATCCGAACCAGCTCTTTCTCCTTTTAACATTTTAATGAGAGCATTCAATGCTTCAGGGTCTTTGCGGATTTCATCCAAAGGAGAACTCACTTTTCTAGGTTTAACAGATGATTTAACAGATTTAGAAGAGGAAGCAGGTGCATTAAGGACAGGGGATTGACCATGTGAACAGTCCTTAGCAATGGGGAGAGCAACGAGAGATGAAGAATCTCTGGAAATTGTAGCAATAATTTTCTGAGTATGAGGGAATTTACCCCACCATTTCACATACCAATGTCTGGAGAGAACATCACCATCTTTTTCATACTGCCATTTTAATATCCAAGGTATCTTGAAGCGTTTAACAAAGTGAAGCAAAGGAGGGAACTTAGCACCATAAGCATCAACCTTATAAAACTTCTTGAAACATTCAAAAGCATTAAGTAATGGTTCAAGAAATATGTCATTAAGAGGGCCATATTGAGACCACCAACGGATGAACCAAAGAGGCAGAGAACCGGTGAAATTTTTATCAAAGTTAACAAACCAGGAATGAGACATGTTTTCATTCTGGTGAAGCATAAATCTTGACCAAGCAGTGATGTAATCATAGTAGGAATAGGGGATGGGAGAAGAGGACATTGTTCTGGTAAAATTGGGGGAAGGACCCCATTTTTCTTCATTTATAACATTGACAATGTAAACACTGTGGTAAATAATTTTGGAGGTATCAATTTTGTCAGAAATGGTGTTCATAATGATAGATTTCTCACTACACAAGAGATCAGAATAATAATTTAAATTCTTATCTTTATGCTCAGGGATCCAGTGAAATCTTGGAGGGAAATGGCTTTTAGCAAGTTTGAGAGGATCAGAAATTGAGGCTCTGTTGGGTTCAATATAAAACATTTTTTGAAAATATTGTTTCTTGATGTATTGAGGGATGTTGGAGCTTTTGGGGAAAACAGTCTTAATAGGCTGGTTAACAGGGGTTAAAGCATAAGGATCATAACTCGAAGCTAGAACAGAGGAGTAATTGGGCTTAGGGATAGTACCTAGTGGGGTGAAATGATTAACAATGTCCAAAGAGGAAACAAGTTCTGTTTTAACAATTGGATTAATAGTGGTAGGTGTCTTGTCTTTCGACCTTCTACTTGCCATTGGAATACTGCAGAAATTCACGGGTAAGGAAATCAGGGATGGAATTTTGAGATCCTTTAATATATTCAATATCAAAATAAAAAACACTTAAAATAGCTTGCCATCTGGCAAAAATGTGTTTTGAAGCAATATTTTCAACATCTTTTTCAATAACATACTTAGCACTTTTGCAATCAATACGTAACAAAAATTTTTGGTTTAACAGATCACTTTGAAACTTTGAAATACATAATACTATAGATAAAATTTCCTTTTTAATAGTACTATAATTTAACTGTGCATTATTCCAGATTCTAGAATAAAAACGGACAATTTGTTCAGGTGACTCAGGGGAGACTCTCTGTTTCAGAATACCTCCATAACCAATGTCAGAGGCATCGGTTTCAACAATTTTGAAAGCATCAACAGTGGGAATACCAAGACACGCCAGTGTCTTAACATGAGATTTGATTTGTTTAACAAGAGAAGTATGGACATCAAACCAAGATGGAGGATTGCTTTTTAACCGGTCAAAAAGAGGTTTACATTGTTTCCTCATATCCTTGTAGAAATCAGCAACATAATTCAATGATCCAAGAAATCTTTGGAGCTGAGTTTTATCAGTGATAATATCAGGAAATTTATCAGCAAATTGTATGCTCTATCAATAGGACGAATTTGTCCTTCAGAGATGTCATAGCCAAGGAAACAAACTTTTGTTTGAAACAGTTTGATTTTCTTAGCAGAGACAACAAGACCATTTCTCTTAATAGTATCTAGAAAGGAATACAAATGTTTCCAGTGTTCATCAATAGAGCTAGAGTAAACAAGAACATCATCAATATAAACAATGGTGAAGTGGCTGAAGCAGTTGAAAATATCATTCATAATGTTTTGGAACTCACTAGGGGCATTTTTAAGACCAAAGGGCATCACGTTCCACTCGTAATGACCAAAAGGAGTGGTAAAAGAGATTTTGTACCTATCCTTCTCACTGATCTGGATTTGCCAGAACCCAGATTTCATATCAAACTTAGAAAACACCACAGCCTCACTTAACCTATGGACCAGATCGTTCTTAGGAATAGGATACCTAATCCACTCTAAAACCTTGTTCAAAGGTTTATAGTTGATAACCAAACGAGGAGTTCCTCTCTCAATTTCAGCATTTTTTTGAACATAAAAAGCAGAACAAGACCAAGGGGACTTGCTATTCCTAATCAATTTTTTCTTCAACAAATCATGGATTTCTTTTTTGCAAAATTCAACAGTTTCAACATTCATTTGAATTGGATGAGCCTTAGTGGGAATGTTTTTCTCATCAAAATCTTTAACATAAGGCAAGTCAACAACATGTTTCTTCCTATGCCAAAAGGCATTAGGAACATCAGAGCAAACATCACCAATTAACAATCTTTGAAAATTATCAATTTTTTAGTGCAACAATTTATTGGAAAGCTGTTTAGTAATTTTCTTGTATCTAACTTCTTGCTGAAGGAAGTTAAGATGTTTGATTTTAGCATGAATTAGATTGGAAGCATTATCAATATCATTCTCAAATTTTGAAGCAAATTTGAATTTTACTTTTTGATCAAAAGGGTCAGTAGTAATACCATCATATTCAACAAGAAAAGGATACAAAGCATTTATAAAAGGCAAACCAAGAATCACTTTATCAGTCATATTTTTGACTAAAACAGAAGGAATCTTGAAGCAGATATTATCATGGCAAACATGAGCATTATTCAATTCATATTTAATCTTCATTTGAGAACCATTAGCAGAAACCAGTCTTTCAGTTGATTTTTAAAAATATTTTGAAGGAATCAATCCCTCTTGGATACAATTCATACCCGCACCAGAATCAATCGTAGCAATAACAGTGAAGTGATAATCATGAGAAACAACAATTTTAACTTTTCTAAACCATTTTGGAGGAAGTATTTTATTAACAAGAGCAAGTGGAGAATCAGTGATACCTTTATCAGAAAGAAGAGCCTGTTGACTGGATTCATCTCCTATGTGCTCATCTTGTTCATTATCAGACTTATTTTGATCAATATGTGTATCAATTTTTAACATCAACATTTCTTGTTTAAGATTATGATTATCACTTTTAATATTTTTAAATTCATGTCTTAATTTACTTATCTCTTCTTTAACAATATTAATTTCATGTTGGAGATCATTAACAGTTAAATTTTTGGATTTCTTTTTATTAAATCTTTCCAAAGTTTCTTCAAAACTTATAGTTGATCTAGGTTGTTAGGACATATATGTTTTAACTTGTTTAAGAACATATGTCACTTAGTTATGTAAATTGGCTAATCCTTTGACAAAACACACTCTGCTTGTAATTGGGTAGTTCTAGGTGTTTTTAATACTTCAAGAAACAATGTTTCAAGGTCAAGTGTTGAAGTCATCAAGTCTGTCCAAGAAAAAGCAAGCTGAAGTGCAAAGTTTTTAAAGCTCAACACCTCTCGATAGCTACCTCGACACCTGCTATCTGTCGAGATTTAAAAAGTCAGAATTCCAATCTGATTTTCTTGGGATCCGTGAATATGTTTTTGGACCTTCTTTTCTTCTAACCCTAGACATATAAAAGGATTATTTTAAGAGCCGTTTTGTGTGACACAAGTTGCATTATCATTGAGCAATCCTTGTTCAAGCAAATTGTGCTCAATAGACGAAGTTCTTGACCTAGTTCATCTTCCATCAAGAAGTTGCTGTGTATTTGCACCATAGGGTTTTGTAACCAGGCATCTTCCTGCTATTCATCAAGTGGATGAACTGAAGAACTTTGCAGCCAACCATTCTTCCTCAGTTGGTGTTCTGAAGTCGCGTACTTGGATCCGCGCATTGGTTAGTCACGTACTTGGGAGCCGTGCATCAAAGGTGGAGACTGTCACTACAGATAAAGTCCAATTGGGTATTGGGGTAAGGGTTCAACTGTAGGTTGGTAAGGTACTTGGGATTCCTTTACTTGTAACCGCTTGATTTGATAATAGTGGAGTTTTGGGGTGGTGACCTGAAAATCACTCGGTGGGGTTTTTGCCATTAGGGTTTTCCCCATTCGTAAACAAATCACCGTGTTATTTATTTTCCGCTGCATATTTAGTTGATTGGTGATTTGTTTATGCTTCCATAAAATTGCATGATTAATTGATTAATTAATTATTTGGCTAAATTAATTAATTAGGGTTAATCACAAGGGGTCATTCAGATTGTGACCTAACAAGTGGTATCAGAGCGGGCACACTCTGATTAGGGTTTAATCTTTGCTGTGTTGATCCATTGACCCCTGTTTGTCATGGATAGAGGACAATCTTTAATCATACCTCCTTTATTTGACGGCACTAACTATGCATACTGGAAAGTACGCATGAAAGCTTTCTTGCAGTCTTTAGATGAGAAGGTGTGGCAAGCTGTAGAGATTGGCTAGACTAAGCCAACAGAAGATCCGGCCGATTGGGATGATGCTAAGATCAAGGCGGCTAACTTCAACAGCAGAGCGTTAAATGCCCTATTTAGCGCAGTCACCAATGAGGAGTTCAAGAAGATATCCTCAACTGAAACTGCTAAGGAGGCTTGGACCATCCTCCAGACAACCTATGAAGGAACAAAGGCTGTCAAAGATTCAAAGCTTCAGAGGCTCACTACAAGTTTTGAAGAAATTAAGATGGAGGAGGATGAGTCGTTTGATGAGTTCTATGCCAAGCTCAAGGACATAGTGAACTCAGCCTTCAATCTTGGGGAAACCATTCCTAAACCCAAGATCGTAAGGAAGGTACTCAGATCTCTACCTGAGAGATTTCATGCCAAGATTACGGCAATTGAGGAATCAAAGGATATAGACAAGATTCCTTTGACTGAGCTGGTTGGAAACTTACAGACCTATGAAATAGGGTTATCTAGGATTGGCAAGTCCAACAAAGGCAAAAGCATGGCCTTGAAGGCGAAGAGCAGTGATACAGATGAGTCTTCTGATGATGACGATTCCAAGATGAAGTCCTACATCACTCGGCAGTTCAAAAAGTTTATGAAGAATGCCAATGGAAGGAACTTCGAGAAGGACCGCAGGCAGTTCAGTTCTTCTCAGTTTAAAAGCCAAGACAAAGGGAAGAAGGATGCTAAAGAGGGCGGTCAGTATACTGTTCCCGGAGGACCAAAGTGCTTTGGGTGTCATGGGTTCGGACACATGAAACATGAATGTCCTACATATCTGAAGAGCATTGGGAAAAGCAAGGCCCTTGCTGTAACCCTAAGCGACACTGAGCCTGAAGATGATTCTGACAATGAGGATGACGGAATCCTAAATGCCTTCACTGTCACAGTCAATCCTACTGAAGGGATTGTTGAAAAAGTGGATGAAGAGGAAGAATTGGTGGAGTCCAAATTTGAGAAGATTGAGGATCAAGATGATATCCATTCAGCCTATAAGAAGCTTTACAAACTCTCTGAAAAGCATGAGAAATTATATAGGCTGGCCACCAAGAAGCTCAGTGAAGTGGAACTCGATCGTGAAGAGATGTCCACGAAGTTTGATGAGGCGAATCAAACTATTGGAGCACTGAGATTTGAGAACAACTTTTTGGTTGAGAAGACCAAGAAGCTTGAAGCGGAGCTGTTTCAAGTCAGAGCTCAACTGGAGAGGACTTCAAGTGCAAAGCTTGATGAGATGCTCAGCAATCAAAAATCTGCTTCGGATCGAACTGGTTTGGGGTATGGTATTTCTTTCTCTAATACTGCTTCTACTAGCAATACTGTTTTTGTTCCTCCTGCTAATAACTTTGAAATTGAGAACATTGATGTTAAGACTAAATTAGCTAGTGAGAACTTAGACAAGGGAAAATCTATCTTAGGAGCACCCCCTAAGCTAGACAAGAAAGATGCTAAAAACCCTAGGGCTAAGAAGGCTAACCCTCAAAAGCCTAAACAAAAGAAGCAGCATCTCTGTCATTATTGTGGAGCTGCCGGTCACACTTGACCAAATTGCTATAAGTGGTTAGCCACTCAAAAGAGCAATGGCATGATAGCATCTGGAAGCCATAATCAGCTTCAATCCTTTCTTGCTCCTCTTGGAGATCTTCTGAAAGCCCTCATGTTCCTTTCGAACTTGAACGGTTTAAATTCTTCCCCCTCAGTTCAAGGATTCTATCAAAGGAAAGGTTCTTCCAAGGAGTGGAAGAAAAAGGACTTTAAGTGATTTCATCACTTTCTTCTCCCTTCTTGTTTTTCTTGTTTGTTGCATTGCTTGTGTGTTTTTCTTTTCTGCTGAGTCAGTCTAGTTTTTGCTTTGCTTTGATAACATGTTTTTGTTTGTTTATTTTCAGTTTTGCTTTTTTTTTTTTTAATATAAAAAAAAAATTGAAAAATCAGAAAAATACAAAAAACAGTGTGTTTTGTGTACTTTGGTACTTGTGTACCTTGGATGGCCAATGAAACAAAGTTTTCTAAACTTTGTATCTCTTGTAGCTTAGATGAGCATCTCTATGCACAACTAAGCAAATGAGCTTTGTGGCTCTTGTTTGTGATGAGTAAGATTAGGTTATCTCTTAAAACTTAACACTCATATCACTCTTTTTGACGGGTAGGACTAGAAAATCCTAAGAGAAAGGTATAAATGACCATCTCACCACTGTTGCCCGCCAATCATTGTAATGACACCTGTATGCTTCGGCATAGCAAAAGTGCAGTGTCATAGACACCTGTATGCTTCGGCATAGCAAAAATGCAGTGTCAAAGACATCCGTATGCTTCAGCATAGCAAAAGTGCAATGTCAATGCTTAACATCTTGGGTATTTCTTTTCTCTCTTTTATATACCCATGTATGATATGCTAAAATAAAAAAAATATATGCAAAGAAAATAAAAAGCAAAAAGATTAAAAATACTTTAAACATGATTGCAAGCGTGTTTTCTAGGAGATGTGGGAGTCATAGGATGTACCTTGAAGGTGATAGTCCCTATCAAACAGTTATGATTGTGTGTGAGTTAAAAGTTATTTTCTCATATCTCAGATCGTCATAACATCTATACACATATGCAATCTTGCGATGTTTTTCACACACAACACGCAATATTCTTTGCTACTTTTGATACATGTGCAGGTACAATGTGATTTGGCCATCACAAGTGTTTTACATGTGCTAATGTATGCTCACTAAACTGTCATAACTTGTTTTTGAAATATAAAATTGGTTAGACTTGTTTAGTGTGTGTGTGTGTTTTGCATGATCCTTGTGCTTATTTTCTTGTTGAGAGATGTTTTTGAGAGGTTTAAATGTTGAGTGGATCTTTGGTAGAGATGTGTGTTGGATTGCATTCATGTCAGTGTTTTTCCCTTCTTGAAAAACTGCCTGTTTCTGCTGGCTCGACACCTTCCTCGACACCTCCTCGATACCTGGTCATCTATCGAGCTTCTCAAGTTGTTTCTTATCGCAATCTCGACACCTTCTCGACACTTGATGGATCGATCGAGAAAGTCTCTGTCCTCTCAATAGATTCTCGACACCTGTTGGATCGATCGAGATTCACTTGTGCTGTTTGTGTCTTCTTTCTCGATACCTTGTGGATCGATCGAGATTTCTTCTGTCTCCTTGATACCTCCTCGACACCTTCGCGATCGATCAAGCTTCTCGTATCTGAAATTCTCCTTGCATCTCGATACCTCTCGATACATGCATCTGTCGAAGGCATTATCCTCGATACCTTCCTCGACAGCTTCCTCGATACCTCTCGACACCTCAGCTGTCGAGAATTACTGAGGTGCCTATTTAAGTGCAGATCGCGATTCTGAACTCATTCCACTCGATCTCTCTCGATCTCTCCGTGTCTGTTCATCTCCTTTCACTCAAATCTTCAACCCACTTGGATCTTGCTCATTTCTTGCTCAAATCACTTGGTAAGATCTCTTTTCTCTTCCTTTTTCATGCATTTCATGTTTTGAAAACCTAGTTTTTGGGATTTTTCATAAAAATTTGGGGTTTTTCAAAATTGTTGAGTTTTTATTGAAATTTTGGGTTGGGTTTGTACTTAGATGTTGTCAAAATGTCATACATTGCATTTCATTTGCATTATAATGATATTTACATGCATTTAGATGTGTGCTTTATGTTTATGTGCTGCTAGGATTGGATTGGGCTGAGCCCATGAAGTTTTTTTTTTCCTTTGCATGTCACACGCTCATGCATTCCCATGCATACGTACTTGTTGTTCAACATATTTGATATATTTGAACTGTGTTGGGACTTTTCTGATTGTCTCCCTCTCTATCTCTTTCTCATTCTTTTACGTTAGTAGTGTCTATGGCACCCAAACGTAAATCCACTCCTGCTCGGAACCCTCTGCGTTCTGGAGCTTCTACTTCTTCTGATTCTGCTCCCTTTAACATTCGGTTCCGTGATGGAGATGCTGATAAGGCATTTTCGGAGAACTTTTCTCGACGAGGTGTTCATTCGAAACGCCAAGTCATTCTGGCGGACTTCACCGACACTGACCTTCCCTCTGTCATTCACAGTAGGGGATGGGGGTCACTGTGTGACATCCCGGTCACTTGCCCTCTCATGTTGATATAGGAGTTCTACTCCAACATGCACGGGATTGATCTTTCAGTACCTCATTTTGTCACTCGCATTCGAGGTATGCGCATTCCTGTCACACTGCAACTTGTTGCGGATGTGCTTAGGGTACCTAGGATAGAGTTTCCAGATTACCCCTCTTGTGAGCGTCTGAGGACTGTGTCTAAAGATGAGCTCATCTCTGCTTTTTGTGAGTGCCCTGCTGATTGGGGTGAGCATCAGTTCACATCATGTAGGCCTTTTGCTAAAGGTCCTAGATTCATTAACATGGTGATGACTTTTGTTCTCCATCCTCTTTCTCACTATAACTCTATCACAGAGCCTCGTGCTCGATTTTTGCTTTCTCTACTTGAGCATCTCACCATAGACTTCCCTTCTCACTTCATCCGGTCTATCATAGAGGTTTATCTTGATTCGGCGTCCCGTGATAAGCTCATCTTTCCTTCTGCTATCACGCGGATTCTACGCCATTTTTCCGTTCCCTTTCCTGTCTCTGACCACTTCACACACATATCTGCCATAGATGCCGCTACCGTAAATCGTAGTGAGGCGCAGTTCAGGTCGAGACAGCCAGGTGCCACTCCTCCCTCCCGTTCAGCACCATCCAGATCAGCTCCATCTATATCTGCTCCTTCTTCCTCTTCGAGCGATGTATCCCTTGGTGATATCATGGCGCAGCTGCAGCGCATGGACACTCGTCTTGATACACTCTCTGCTGAGCTGTATCAGGTGAATGTTCGTGTGGGTCGTATTGCACGACAGCAGGCGATCATGGGTGGATTTGCTCCAGAGGCTACTCCTTCACCATCTACTCCAGCAGCGTCAGATTCTGAGGATGATGAGGATGATGATGATGATGATGATGATGGGGATGCTAGCTCTGCCGATGAGATGTCTACATGACACTCTACCCTTTGTCACTCGTGACAAAAAGGGGGAGTAGTTTTGGGCTATGAGAGTAGTCATCTTAGGGGGAGAGTTAGTATAGGACATTTTTGATAGGGGGAGTGTTCATTTTTTTGAGGGATGTAGTGAGGCTATATGTATTTTTTTATTATCTCTTAGATACATTGGTCTTGTATATGAGGTCCTTTGACCATTTTTACATACATTGTACTTATTTTTTCTCTTATATATGTTGATGTATGTTTCTTTCACCTCTCTCTTCATGTGTTGTTTCTTTTCTATCTTTATACACATGTTCTTTATACTTGTATGCAATCTATTTATTTCTGTTTCACACAAGATGCCTTGATGAGTTTTGTTTAAAGTGTTTCAGAAATACAGGTTGTCAAAGTCTACTTATCATAAGCTCTCTTCTTGCAAAATTTTTCAAGAGTTTATGTTAGGATAGATTTTATTGTATTCAACAAGTGAATATGAGTTGAGTGATTTATGACTTCTCTCATATGCTCATTTGTTTGTTGTGGTTTTGTCACGGATTGCCAAAGGGGAAGATTGTTAAGACATATATGTTTTAACTTGTTTAAGAACATATGTCACTTAGTTATGTAAATTGGCTAATCATTTGACAAAACGCACTCTGCTTGTAATTGGGTAGTTCTAGGTGTTTTTAATACTTCAAGAAACAATGTTTCAAGGTCAAGTGTTGAAGTCATCAAGTCTGTCCAAGAAAAAGCAAGCTGAAGTGCAAAGTTTTTAAAGCTCGACACCTCTCGATAGCTACCTCGACACCTGCTATCTGTCGAGATTTAAAAAGTCAGAATTCCAATCTGATTTTCTTGGGATCCGTGAATATGTTTTTGGACCTTCTTTTCTTCTAACCCTAAACATATAAAAGGATTATTTTAAGAGCCGTTTTGTGTGACACAAGTTGCATTATCATTGAGCAATCCTTGTTCAAGCAAATTGTGCTCAACAGACGAAGTTCTTGACCTAGTTCATCTTCCATCAAGAAGTTGCTGTGTATTTGCACCATAGGGTTTTGTAACCAAGCATCTTCCTGCTATTCATCAAGTGGATGAACTGAAGAACTTTGCAGCCAACCATTCTTCCTCAGTTGGTGTTTTGAAGTCGCGTACTTGGATCCGCGCATTGGTTAGTCACGTACTTGGGAGCCGTGCATCAAAGGTGGAGACTGTCACTATAGATCAAGTCCAACTGGGTATTGGGGTAAGGGTTAAACTGTAGGTTGGTAAGGTACTTGGGATTCCTTTACTTATAACCGCTTGATTTGATAATAGTGGAGTTTCGGGATTGGTGACCTGAAAATCACCCGGTGGGGTTTTTCCCATTAGGGTTTTCCCCATTCGTAAACAAATCACCGTGTTATTTATTTTTCGCTGCATATTTAGTTGATTGGTGATTTGTTTGTGCTTCCATAAAATTGCATGATTAATTGATTAATTAATTACTTGGCTAAATTAATTAATTAGGGTTAATCACAAGGGGTCATTCAGATTGTGACCTAACAAAGGTTTTTTACCAGTTTCTTCTTTTAACAAGTTTTTCTTAAACTTATCCAAATATTCTTTTTGTAAATCAGGGTTTTCAATTTGGCTTATCAATTTAACCAACAAACTTTCATTTTCTTCACTTTTAGTGAGAGTATTAACAGATTTAACAACATTGCAACAGTAATCTTTACAACCAAGTTTAATATTAGGAGAATCAAAAGAATCATCAGCAGAATGATAACAAGAATCAGTTGAAGAAGAAAAATCATCTTCCAAAGAACCAGACGAATTGTTTGAATCAAGGATTCTAAATAATTCTTCTTGATCATTATCACTAATGTTTAACATGTTAAATTTATTTTTTAATTTACCAGGTTTTTGTTTGCAGTCTTTACTGAAATGACCAGGCTTTCCACAGTTGAAACATTTGCCTTTACTTGATCTTTGGTTAACATATTTTTTAGAAACATTTTTCTTTTTAGCATAAAAATTATTAAAATTAGTTCTGTGTTTTTTATAATTTTTGTAACTGTTATTATGTTTTTCCCTTTTTGCCGAGAAGGAGCAATTGGGGGCAAACCATATTGTTCACAAAAATTACCCATTTCATATTTAGCTTTTCTTTTATTTTTTAATTGGTGTTTTAACAATTTTTCATCATTGCACATATTAATTCCAAGTTTTTTAATAGTGCTTAAAATATCACCATAAATTAAATTATCATAATCAATGGAATCATTTTTACCAATTAATTCTTGTTTTACCTTATGAGCAAAGATAGGAGGCAGACCGTCAATAAACTTTTCTTTCCAATAAGGCTTGAAACAGTCTTTCCGTTGCATTACTCTGGAAAGGAAAACATCTTGATACCATCTGTAATCAGACATAGTAGGACATCTCAAATTATTTAGCAAATTAGAAATTCGAGATGAAACATTAGATGGAGTACCAACAAAATGTTTGATAATAGTATATGTTAGGTTCTAAAGGTTTAGGAATTTATGTATTTAGAACTCTAATTTATAATATTGGCAAACCATGATCAATACAATATGTTTAGTCTTGTTTAGGCTTGCTCAAAGTTGATTAATTATTGTAAAGTTGGAATCGAGAGGCTGCAGATGCATTGGTGCATTTCGGCCTGGCTCGATCGATCAAAGCTTAGGCTCAATTGATCGAATCTCGGGTCAGATGCATTTTCTGCAGAATTTCCAACTCAACCCTAACTCATTAAACGTTTTGGGTTTTATGTTTTTCCCCTAGGTATATAAGGCAAAACCCTAGCCACGTTTTTAGAGTTGTCCTGTTGTATTGTTGCTCATACATTGCTGTTTTGTATAAATCTCTTGTGAGATCTAGAGGAGATTTCCTTTACACAAAGTTTAGGGTTTTCAAGGTAGAGATTACTTCAATATCTTGATGATCAACTCAGTTGCTGCCATTGGAGCTTAAAGAATAACAAGCGTGGGTGCTTGTAACTGATTGAAGAATCCAAGAAAGAATGAGTCTATGGATTCGAAGCTTGCACGTGGTCGTGTCAGTAAGTTCTACTAGTGGGTAGCATTAGGAAGTCAAGGGGGGAGCTTGTAAGTCCTTTTGTATGAACTTCAATTCTTTCGTATAGTGGATTCAAGTTTACCTTTAGGATAGCTAGGTCAAATCCTCCCCAAGTTTTTACCGTGTGGTTTCCTGGGTGATCATATCATTGTGTTATTTTTATTTCCGCTACTTTATATTTCTGATATGATTGTATGCTTGTGATAACCTCGAATTGCATAAATTGACTAAGTTAATCACTTGGCTAATTAACTAGGTTAATCTGGTTGTTGTAAGGGGTCTAAAATCTGTTCAAGTGGTATCAGAGCAGGTAGCTCTTTTCTTGTAGATCTTTTGATCTCTGAGCTGATCCTTGACCCCTGTTGTCAGTTGTTCCTCCTCACTTTGATGGGAATAACTATACTTATTGGAAAGTAGGATGAAAGCATTCCTGAAATCCATTGATGAGAGAGTTTAAAATTTCGTTGAATACGGATGGGAGAAGCCCACTACTCTTGTGATTGAGTGGCAAACTTCTCAAAAAGAAGCAGCTGGATTCAATAGCAAAGCTATGAATGCCATCTTTAATGCTATTTCCATGGAGGAATTTAAGAGAATCTCTAATGTTGAGATTGCTCATACTGCTTGGAAAATCCTCCAAACAGTGCATAGAGGCACAAAGGCAGTTAAGATAAACAAACTGCAGCAATTAACTTCTAGGTTTGAGAGCATTAGGATGTCTGATGATGAATCCTTTGATGAATTTTATGCCAAACTGAATGACATTGTTAATTTTGCTTTTAATTTGGGTGAAATCTATGATCAACCTAAAATTGTTAGGAAGATACTTAGATCTTTAACTGAAGACTTTAAACCCAAAGTGACTGCCATTATTGAAAGCAAGGATGTGGACTCCATCCCAGTTGATGAGCTTGTATGATCTCTTCAGTCCTATGAGTCTGACCTACCCAGAGCAAACAAATCTAAATCAATGGCTCTTAAGTCTGTTGATGATGTTGAGATTAGTGGATTTGATGATGAGCTCTCAGCTACAGAGATAGCTTACCTTGCTAAGAATTTTAGAAACTTTCTGAGAAACACTAACAGAAGGGCATACAAACACTGCTGAACCTAAAAACTTTAGGAAGAATGATCCCACTAAGGTTAATGACTTTGAAAAACCTAGAGAAAAAGTAGGTCAATCTTCAAACAATTCTTTGGGTGCTCAGTGTTTTGGTTGTCAAGGGTATGGTCATGTTAAATCTGAATGTCCTACATTCTTGAGGACTAAGGGTAAAACTATGGCTGTAACCCTTAGTGATAATGAGGTTTCTGATGATGAGTCTGGATATGACGAGGATGGAAACTTCATTGCTTTCATTGCTACAGCTGTAGTCAATGAATGCGTGTCTGTTGAGAAGAACCTTTCTGATGGGGAACTCTCTGAGGATGTAGATCTTCAAGAGGCCTATAATAAACTTTGCAAAGTTACTGCAAAGGATGCTATGAATGTTGAACTTGTCCTGAAGAAAATTGATTCTCTTCAGCTTGAAAAGAAGAATTTGCTTGTTAAACTTTTTGATGCTAATGATCTTTTGAACTATGTGAAATCTGAGAACATGCTTTTGCTTGATAAAGTTAAAACTTTGGAACATGATTTATCTATTGCTAGATCTGCTAGTTCTAAACTTGATCACATGCTGAATGTTCAAAAGTATCCTTCTGATAAATCTGGGTTAGGTTATGTTGAAAGCATCTCTGTATCTGCTCCTAATTCCACAAACTTTGTTCCTTCATCTTCTTCTGAACCTACTGTGAGTGAGGTTGTGAGTGAAACTATCAAACCACCTGTGAGTGAGGTTGTCAAACCTGTAGAAGTTTCACCTCCTAGGAAGATTAGGGTTGATCTGAGAGAGACTAAACCTAAGGATTCTACCCTTTCTAAGGACAAGATGCATGGTAAACCTGCTTGGGTTTGTCATTATTGTGGAAAGTCTGGACACATTCGTCCTAACTGTTACAAGCTTCAAGCTGCTAAGAGAGCAAACAAACCAAAAGTGTCTGTGCCTCAAGCACAAGATCCTATGGCACTTATTGGTGAATTGGTAAAGGCGTTGAACCTTTATTCCAATCCTGGAGTTGGAAGTCACTCAAATGTGAATAAGAACTCCAATGCTCATGGTGCATCTAAAAGGTTTTGGATGCAAAAGACTCGACCTAATTGAGTCTTTCTGACATGGTCCTTGTACTTCATTGCTCATTCCTTTATGACCATTGTTCTTTGGTTTCTGTGTTTTTTTGTTTTGTTTCTAGGATTTGTATTGCATAACATTCATGCATTTCATTCTAGAATTCATTTGTTTTCTCTTTTAAAAATTTTTTTTAAAAAAAAAAAAAAAAAAAAAAGGAGAAAAGCAAATTGTGTTTGGCACTATTTTTCTTGGTCTTTGAAAACAAGGTTGGTCAATTTATTCACACATAACATGTCTTATGTACCTTGTTTAGCTTTGATGAGCTTATTTATTGCACTTTACTAGTTGAAGCTTTGTAGTGCATGTTGTGTGGGAAAGATGTTTATGGTATTTATCACTTTGTCTTAATCTTGAAGTCACATGTAATTTGACTGTCGGACTTGATCCTTTTGAGAAAGGCATAAATAACCATCTCACCACTATTCACTAGCCAATCATGAACATCTTAGTGCATATCATAAGATTTTGTGCTCGAGAAAGTGTAGCACATGCACAAAAAGAACATAAGGTATAGCCTCGGCTTAATTGGTTAATGCTTAAAATTGGTGTATACTATTAGGCTTGATGTCAATTCACTTAATTAAAACTAGTGTGTACTATTAGACTTGATGTCAATTCACATAATTAAGAGGCTAAATTCAGGAAACTTACATGATTGCAAGCTTTGTTCTAGGAGATTTGGGAGTTATATGATGTAACTCTTTAGGTGATAGTCTCTTTTGATTTCTATGTGATGGATTTTGTAGACTTTGTGATTTATTGCTATTCACATATCACCTCACATGTATCTCAAGTTTTTGCTAGTTGCACACACTACACAAGTTACTCTTTGCTGAACACTGTACATGTTATTGTGTGTGTTTTTGGTCTGACCAACCAAGTTTGAAAATACCTTGAGTATTATGCAAAACATTTTTTTGCTTGAGAATTAAAAGGGAGAATTGGCTGAAACTTTTTTTGGAGAAACTGGGATTAAAATTTGGGTTTTTGAAAAAGCATTCCATTTCATCTCATACTCATCATTTTGTTTCATTGATTTCAATGCTTTGAGGAGTTATTTTCCAAAAATTGGTTTGAGTTTTTCAAAACTGTAATTTTTCTCAAAATATTGTGAGCCGCTACCTGTTTCGATCGATCCATTCTGTTTTTCGATTGATCAAAAATACTTAAAATCTCTTTAAAAATTTCGGAGTGATTCGATCGATCGAAAGTGATTTTCGATCAATCGAAAGTCGCGAATCAGGTTTTTTAAAACACTGTTCTTGACTGATTCAAACACTTTTTCAAAAAGGTTTTTCAAACTTTTCTTCTCTCTCCAACTAGGCAAGGCTCCACAGTCCATTTTTTGTCGTTTTCCTCTGGATTTTTTGCAAGGAATATCTTTCCTTAAGCCGGTAAGTCCCTTTTGCCCTTCCTTTTTGAGTTTATTTACATATTTCATGCATTTTTCCTCAAAATTTCGGACCTTTTTCTTTTTGGGATTTTTGTTGACTCAAGCCCAATTTTGTGCAATTGATCAATGGGTTTTTGTGGGGACATGCTATAAACATGATCTTGATAGTTTAATTTGATCAATTTTGGGTTTTATGAAAAATTGCAATTTCTAGGGTTTGTATTAATTCTGAATTGGGGATTTTGTTCAATTAGGTTGAAATTGATGAAATTGGCTTGTTGTTTTGATGAAATTGATTATGCTAATCTGTTTTCAACATTGTGTAATGATCAATTCATCAATTTGTTTCAAAATTATCAAGTGGTTTTTCAATTTTTTTAGGGTTTTTGTTAGAAACTCTATGTTCAAGCCAATTTTGTGTAATTGAACTTAATTTGAACTGTGTTTACTGCATTAGTTCATGCATCACAACATTGTTATTGTTCATGCATCATATAGATTTTTGTTCTATATTTTTTTTGTGCTAACTTGCAGTCTGCCCTTGGTTTTGTTTTTATTTTGTCCTTTTGGTTTTCTCTTGTGTCTTTGTCCTTTCCTTAGCACTATGCCTAGGAAGACTAGGGCTCGTAGGACTGTTTCCTCATCTTCTCCACCACCTCCTTCTTTTAACCGTGAGAAGTTTCCGAGTGAGAAAAACCAAGAGATTTTTGAGCAGCTGAACCTTAGGAGAAAGATTTGGGCTAAGCGTTCTGTTCTACTAGATGAACTTGATCCTGCCATTAGGGCAAACTTTGAGCGTCGGGGTTGGTTACCCTTGGTGGATATTTCTGATCCTCCTCCACCTTCTGCCTTGATTGGAGAATTTTTTTCGAACATCTCTATCTGCGTCTATGATTCCAACACTTTGGTAAAGAGTTGGATACGAGGCGTAGAGTACTCCATTACTCCCAAGGTAGTGGCTGATGCTCTAGGAGTACCTTTGGTCCAGGATCCTGTCTATCCTTATGATGAGTCTCCCGAGTTGAGTGATGTCTTGTCTTACATCACTGGGTCATCTATCCAGTGGGGTTCTGATCCTAAGATCACCTCTGCTGAGCTCTCTGGGTTGCACTATCTCTTCTTTAGGATAGCCTGTCATTCTATCTGGCTCATTTCTCATGTTCACACCATTCCTCTCGAGCGGTGTGTATTTTTGTACGCTCTTGTTACTGATGCTCCTATCAGTTTTCCTCATCTGTTTCTTCGTTCTTTGAACGAAGTTTATTGGAGTTCATCTTCTTCTCATGCCCTTGTTCATCCTATTTTCATTCATAGGATTTTGCTTTATCTTAATCTTAGTGGTTTCCCTTCCTCTGAGCCTGTTCATGTGATTGCTCCCATAGGTGCGTCTTTTCTTAGACAAAGGGCCGCTCATCTTAAAGCTAGCTCTAAATGCCCTTGGTCTGAGCCTTCTAGTAATGCACCTCCTTCTTCTTCTACAGGTCCTGCTGGTGAGGCTGTTCCTGATCCTGATGCTGCTGTTGTTCCTCCACCTCCTTCGGACGACTTTGATGTACGTCGTACCTTGGAGACTATCATGACCATTCAGGCGGCTCATGGTCAGCTTTTGGTGGACTTATTTGACGAGATCCGTGTTTTGCGTGCTGATCTGGTGCATCTGCGTTCGCCCTCACCACCTCCTTTTGATGATGGCTTGTGATTGCACTTTGGCATTCCGTCACAAAAAGGGGGAGTAGAGTTTTGACTTTGTGGAGGAGTTTTTGTAGTTAGGGGGAGTATTTTTTGTTTTTGAGGAGTTAGTGAGTTAGTGGAGTTTATAGATTGTATCTAGGTGCTTCACTATGTATATCATTTTTGGGGATATTCATGTTAGGGGGAGTAACATTGTTTTTGATATACATGATATATACTTGATTCTTGTTGCTTTGTGATTCACTGCTTATTGATTTATATTTATGAGTTGTTCATTGATATATGTCTTTATTCTGTGTTGCGTGAATCTTACAAGAATGTTATACCTGTTGTTTTACTCTTTTCCGTCACACATGCGTTTATGCGTTTGTTGAGTATTTCAGGAATATATAGGTTGATTCGATTGAGTTGCTGTCTATACTTGCAACTGATGGATAGTAGTTAGGATTGAATTTGAGTTTATGAGCATTACTTTTGTAAAGGCCTTTTTACTTGTAAACTTTGAGCTTTTAATTTGTGTTTTGCCACGGATTGCCAAATGGGGAGTTTGTTAGGTTCTAAAGGTATAGGAATTTATGTATATAGAACTCTAATTTGTAATATTGGCAAACCATAATCAAAACAATATTTTTAGTCTTGTTTAGGCTTGCTCAAAGTTGATTAATTATTGTAAAGTTGGAATCGAGAGGCTGCAGATGTATTGGTGCATTTAGGCCTGGCTCGATCGATCGAAGCTCAGGCTCGATCGATCGAATCTCGGGTCAGATGCGTTTTCTGCAGAATTTTCAACTCAGCCCTAACTCATTAAACGTTTTGGGTTTTATGTTTTTGCCCTAGGTATATAAGGCAAAACCCTAGCCACGTTTTTAAAGTTGCTTCTGTTGTATTATTGCTCATACATTGCTGTTTTGTGTAAATCTCTTGTGAGATCTAGAGGAGCTTTCCTTTACACAAAGTTTAGGATTTTCAAGGTAGAGATTACTTCAATATCTTGATGATCAACTCGGTTGCTGTCATTGGAGCTTAAAGAATAACAAGCGTGGGTGCTTGTAGCAGATTGGAGAATCCAAGAAATAAGGAGTTCGTGGATTCAGAGCTTGCACGTGGTCGTGTCAGTAAGTTCTACTGGTGGGTAGCATTAGGAAGTCAAGCGGGGAGCTTGTAAGTCCTTTTGTATGAACTTCGATTCTTTCGCATAGTGGATTCAAGTTTACCTTAAGGATAGCTAAGTCAAATCCTCCCCAAGTTTTTACCGTGTGGTTTCCTGAGTGATCATATCATTGTGTTATTTTTATTTCCGCTGCTTTATATTTCTGATATGATTGTATGCTTGTGATAACCTAGAATTGCATAAATTGACTAAGTTAATCACTTGGCTAATTAACTAGGTTAATCTGGTTGTTTTAAGGGGTCTAAAATCTGTTCAGTATAAATCAAGGTACTAACACCATCAGGAATACCTCGACCAATACGATCATCAAAAATAGGCAAACATTCGTCATTCTTTTTAACAGCATGTTTAATAGAGTCTCTGGATTCTTCTGTGAGATATGAATCCCACCATCCACGAAGAGTACCAGAAAAACCAGTAGCAAGCAAATCAACAATTTCAGGTTGATCAAAATCATGATTATTTTGGTAAGCAATACCAACCATAGACATGTGTCCCATTTTATTAATAATTTCTTGTTCAGAAAAGCAGTCAATATTCCATTCATAAATTTTATCAGCAGAAATAGAAAACTGAGTTTGAAAAGGTCTTTCTTCAAACTGAATATCAGGAGGAGTAGGTTTTGAATACCAATTTTTTGTAAGAAACATGGGTTTGTAAGAACTTCCAACAAATCTTTTAATTTCTGGGAAATCATTATCAAAACCCTTTTTAGCAGAAATAGAAGAAACAGTACCAGAATCTGTATCTTTATCAGAAACAATTTCTTTTTCATTTTTTAAAATAGTTCAAGTAGCATGGGTACTTGTAGAAGCACCTTCAGTTTTAACTTTTAAATCAGCAAGCATTTTTTCAACAGTTCAAGAATTTTAGATTGAGAAGTTTTAAACTTAAATTTGTTATCATGACTGGGTAGATTGATCAAAGGTTCCTTAGTCTTGATAGAAACAGGTTTTAGAACAGAACTAGATTTTTCAACAGAAACAGTTTTTTCAACAATTTTTTCTTCAATACGGTCAAGCTGTTGACCAATAACATGCAAAGACTCATTAGCAAAATTATTTTGTTCAATAAGGCTAACAATAGGAGTTTGATCATCAGCAATTTTGAAAGGAAAAGCTTTAACATCAATGTTGCTAGTAGTTAACAAAATAGTCTCAAGAGGTGGATGACTAAACTTAACAATGGTTTTGTCACTTTTAACAAAATTTGATTTCTTTATCACATTCAGATGATTTTTTAAAATTTCATCTTTTGAAACATAATAATTTTCAAGAAAATCAAAGAACAAAATATGTTTTTTCAATTGATGCATCTTTTCTTTCCATTTTCTTTTAACATGGTCTTTTTTAGACTGATCAAAATTATTTTGGAAATATTTCCTTTTTGGTCTATTTTTTGAAAGCATGAATTCATTAAATAATTAAACCATATCAATTTCAAAGTTTTCATCTAAAAGAGTCAAAACTCTTAGTTGGTTAACATGATTTTCAATAGGGGGAAAATCAGAATCAGATGGACAAATAGATCCAGTATCTTCTTCTTCTTCATTGGACGTTTTGCCATATGTAGAGGAAGGTTCAGGCTTAGTAGAATAGAAAACAGAGCTGATTTGAGATTTATCACTTGAAACACCTTTCAATTTCAAATCAGTGGGTTTTTCAAAATTCTTTTGCAAAAAATCATTGAGATCTTGATCTCTTTTGGAAATACTTTCAGATCCAACAAAGGAATGTCTTCCTTCGTTGATCCTCAAGGGTTGAACATTTTGAAAACTTATTCTAACAGTACCATCAAGATATTGTTGAATATTTGGGAGATCTAACTCATCAAAAACAGGTCTAGCAATAGGGAATTCTTGTTCCAACAACCATTCAGTGGGAAGCTTGACATCTTGGCATTGAATCATTTTTGGAACTTGAACTTTAGCATCAAGAGTTGAACATTGAATTAACATAGTTTTACCAGAAGGTTCTTTAGGATTCAAACAACTAGGATTTAATTGAGTACCCAAAAATCTATAATAAATGCAGTAAATCAAAGCAAAAGGTTTACTACCATCTTCCATGTTATAACCAGATGAAGCAATATTCAAAGTCAAAGCTTTAACAATATTATGATCATCTAAAGCAAGATTAAGATCAGGATAGCAATTGAAATAAACAGTACCATCATACAAGGAAGCAGTAATCATACCAAGAATGCTATTTTTAAAGTGCTTAAATCTAGCATCTCATAAACACATGAGAACATAAGCATTGATACCCTTTCGGGTGAGTGGTTTAATAGCAACTTGAACCATACCAATATGCAAATAACTTTGTTTTTTAGCAATGAAATCATTAATATTTCTTTTAGAAAACAAGCAACATTTTTCATGAATTTTTGAAATAGAAAATATTTGTTCAACAGTTCTCACTTTGTAAATGGGATGAAAGGTGGTTTCAGCCCAACTAGTTTTATAAATAGTTTTAGTATCCACTTTAGGATTGTTCCATTTTCGAAAATCTGGAAGCTCATTATCTCCAACAGTGTGATCTTCTTCATTTACAATATCAGGAGGACAACCAGTCCTGGAGCTGATAAAGGAGTTGGATCTCCACAACTTATCCATACTATCCAAGTTTTAACACCCAGTTATCATGCTTTTCTCACAACCGTTGCATTTCGTAACACATACCCTAAACAACCCTATACCACACACATGCCCTACACGACTGGAATAAGACTTCCTGTAAAGCAATCATCATATCACCACTGGAATAAGTCACTGTTGCCGGAACAAATTCCTGAAGGGATGTTGATCCACTGGGTTTTACCCCAGAAGATGCGCCTTCATGCATATTAAAGGTTGTCCCGCTAGGAACCTTTTGTTTTGAGAATAGTACAGTGCAGGAGCTTTTCCCTTGTTTTTCCTCTCAGCCGAGGGAGCCATAATAATCCACTTACTAGTGGTATAAGTATAAATATTATTATTATTATCCCACTTATTAGTGGTATTTATCCACGCATCATTGCCTGATTCCTGCAAAGAATCATTAAGAATATTAGGGTGATTGGCAATTGTTGACAATTTGGCACTATTATTATTACCTTGAAAATTGTCGGTGAAATACAAATTCATCCGTGGTTCATGAATAGGTCTATTAGTAGGGAAATCATAAGACAGATCTAAAGCATTATTAATATCAATTTCAAGCTTTGAAGCAAATTCGAATTTTACTTTCTGTCCAAAAGGATCAGTAGTAATTCCATCATGTTCAACAAGAAAAGGATACAAAGCATTTATAAATGGCAAACCAAGAATCACTTTATCAGTCATATTTTTGACAAGAACATAAGGGATTTTGAAACAGACATTTTCATGACAAATATGAGCATCATTCAGTTCATATTTAATCTTTATTTGAGAACCATTAGCAGAAACCAATCTTTCAGTTGATTTTTCAAAATATTTTGGAGGAATCAATCCTTCTTGGATACAATTCTTATCTGCACAAGAATCAATCATAGCAATAACAGTGAAATGATAATCATGAGAAATAACAATTTTCACTTTTGTGAACCATTTTGGAGGAAGTACGTTATTAACAAGAGCAAGTTGAGAATCATCAACATTACCTTTATCAGAAAGAAGAGCCTGTTGACTGGATTCATCTCCATCTATGTGCTCGTCTTGTTCATTATCAGACTCATTTTGATCAATATTTTGATCAATTTTTAACATCAACAAATCTTGTTTAAGATTATGATTATCACTTTTCATATTTTTAAATTCATTTTTTAATTCACTTATCTCTTGTTTAACAATATTAATTTCATGTTGAAGATCATTAATAGTTAAATCTTTGGATTTCTTTTTATTAAATCTGTCCAAAGTTTCTTCAAAACTTATGGTTGATTTAAGTTTTTTACTAGTTTCTTCTTTTAACAAGTTTTTCTTAAACTTATCCAAATATTCTTTTTGCAAATCAGGGTTATCAATTTGACTTATCAATTTAATCAACAAATTTTCATTTTCTTCACCTTTAGTGAGAATATTAACAGAGATAACAGTATTGCAACAAGAATCTCTACAACCAATTTTAATATTAGGAGAATCAGAAGAATCATCAGCAGATTGATAGCAAGAATTATTTGAAGAAGAATAATCATCTTCCAAGGAATCAGACGAATTGTTTGATTCAAGGATTCTGAATAACTCTTCTTATCATTATCACCAATGTTTAACATGTTAAATTTATTTTTTAACTTACAAGGGTTTTGTTTGCAATCTTTACTGAAATGGCCAGGTTTTCCACAATTGAAACATTTGCCTTTACTTGATCTTTGGTTAACATATTTTTTAGAAACGTTTTTCTTTTTAGCATAAAAATTATTAAAATTAGTTCTGTGTTTTTTATAATTTTTGTGACTTTTATCATGTTTTTTACCCTTTTGCCGAGAAGGAGCAATTGGGGGCAAACCATATTGTTCACAAAAATTACCCATTTCATATTTAGCTTTTCTTTTATTTTTTAATTGGTGTTTTAACAATTTTTCATCATTGCACATATTAATTCCAAGTTTTTTAATAGTGCTTAAAATATCACCATAAGTTAAATTATCACAATCAATGGAATCATTTTTACCTGACAGGAATTTAGACCCCTTAAACAACCAGATTGCGTAGCCTAGATTAATTAGCCAAGCTGTTACTTAGTCAAATTATGCAATTCTAGGTTAAAACAATCAAACAATCATATCAAGAATAATAATGCAGTGGAAAATAAATGAACACAAGATATGATCACCTAGGAAACCACACGGTAAAAACCTGGGGAGGATTTGACCCACCGATCCTCAAGGCATAACAGAATTCACTATGAAAGAATTGAAGTTCTTACAAAAGGACTACAAGCTCCCCGCTCGACTTCCTAATGCTACCCACCAGTAGAACTTCCTGACACGACCACGCGCAGGCTCCGAATCCACGGACTACTTCTTTCTTGAATTCCTCAATCAGCTACAAGCTCCCCGCTTGCTTTTCTTTTAAGTTCCAATGGTTGCAACTGTAATGATCTTCAAGATGTTGAAATCATCTCTACCTTGAAAACTCTAAGTTTTGTGTAAAGGAAAGCTCCTCAAAGATCTCACAAGAGATTCACACAAAACAGCAATGTATGAGCAACAAAGCAATATGGACAACCTTTAAAAACGTGGCTAGGGTTTAGTTTATATACCTAGGGTAAAAACATAAAACCCTAAACGTTTAATGAAGTAGGGCTGAGTTGGAAATTCTGCAGAAAAATCAACCTGTGCGATTTTCGATCGATCGAGTCTATTCTTCAATCGATCGAGCCAGGCCAAAAGTCCCAAGAACTTCTGCAGTCACTCGATTCCAACTTTACAATAATAAACCAACTTTGAGCAAGCCTAAACAAGACTAAATACAATGTTTTGATCATGGTTTGCCAACATTACAAATTAGAGTTCTAAATACATAAATTCCTAAGACCTTAGAACATAACAAACTCCCCCTTTGGCAATCCGTGACAAAACCCTAAATAAAAGCTCAAAGTTTTACAAGTAAAAAGCTCTTTACAAAGATAATGCTCATAAATTCAAATTCAGCCTAACTACTATCCATCAGTTGCAAGTGTAGACAGCAGCTTAGTTGAATCAACCTGTATAATCCTGAAATACTCAACAAACGCATAAACGCATGTGTGACAGTAAAGAGTAAAACAACAGGTATAACATTCTTGTAAGATTCACACAACACAAAATAAAGACATATAAGAATGATTAACTCATAAATATAAATCAATACGCAGTGAATCACAAAGCAACAAGAATCAATAAAAATAACATGTGTATCAATCAATGTTACTCCCCCTAACATGAATATCCCCAAAAATGATATACAAAGTGAAGCACCTAGATACAATCTAAAAACTCCACAAGCTCCTCAAAGCAAAAGTCTCCCCCTAACTACAAAAACTCCTCTACAAGACAAAACTCCACTCCCCCTTTTTGTGACGGAATGCCAAAGGACAATCACAAGTCGCCATCAAAAGGAGGTGGTGAGGGTGAATGAAGATGCGCCAAGTCAGCTCGTAGAGCACAAAACTCATCTAGCAAGTCCACCAAAATCTGACCATGAGCCGCTTGAACGGTCATGACAGTCTCCAAAGTACGATGAACATCGAAGTCAGTCGAAGGAGGTGGAGGAATATCAGCAGCAGCAGCATCATCACCAACTGGATCAGGAATATCCTCACCAGCAATACCTGCAGAAGAAGAAGGAGGAGGTGCGCTACTAGAGGGCTCAAACCTAGGGTGTTTAGAACCAGCTCGAAGATGAGCGGCCCTCTGTCTAAGAAAAGACGCACCTATAGGAGCTATCACATGAACGGGCTCAGAGGAAGGAAAGCCACTAATATCAAGATAAAGAAGAATCCTATGAATGAAAATAGGATGTACAAGAGCATGAGCAGAAGATGAACTCCTATAAACATCGTTCAAAGAACAAAGAAAAAGATGGGGAAAACTAATAGGAGCATCAGTAACCAGAGCGTACAAAAATACACACCTCTCAAGAGGAATAGTGTGAACATGGGAAATGGGCCAGATAGAATGACAAGCTATCCTAAAGAACAGATAGTGTAACCCGGAGAGCTCAGCAGAAGTGATCCGAGGATCAAAACCCCATTGGACAGTAATCCTAGTGATGTAAGACAAGACATCACTAATCTCAGGAGACACGTCATATGGATAGACAGGATGCAGAACCAATGGTACCCCTAGAGCATCAGCCACTATCTGAGGAGTAATGGTGTACTCTACGCCTCATATCCAACTCTTGACTAGAGTGTTGGAATCATAGATGCGGATAGAGATGTTCGAGTAGAACTCTCTTATCAAGGCAGAAGGTGGAGGAGGATCAAAAACATCCACCAAGGGTAACCAGCCCTTACGCTCAAGGTTTGCCCTAATGGCAAGATCAAGTTCATCTAAATGAACAGAACGCTCAGTCCATATCTTTCTCCTAACGTTCAGCTTCACATAAATCTCTTGGTTTTTCTCACTCGAAAACTTCTCACGATCAAAGGATGGAGGGGGTGAAGGAGAAGGTGAGGGAACATTCCTACGGGCTCTAGTTTTCCTAGGCATAGTGCTAAGGAAAGGACAGAGACACAAAGTGAAAAACTAGAAAAACAAACACAAAAAAAAAAAACAAAACCAAGGGCAGACTGCAAGTTAGCACAAAAATCAAAAGAATGAAAATCTATATGATGCATGAACAAATTCAATGCCATGATGCATGCACTAATGCAATGAGCAATTAAGTTCAATTGAGATTAAATTGACAAAATTGGCTTGAACAAGGAATTTCTATCAAAAATCCCAAAAATTGAAAACCACATGTTGAAATTTTAACCAATTTGATGAATTGAGCATTATACAACATAGTACAAAGATTATAATGCTTAATTGCAACAACACAACAAGCCAATTTCATCAAATTCAACCCAATTCAACAAAAACCCCAAATCGGATCAATTAGAAACCCTAGAATTTTTTTTTTTAATTTTCACCAAACACCAAATTGATCAAATTAACCATCAAGGATCATGTTTATGATGTGTCCCCACAAAAACCCAAAGATCAATTTCATAAAATATGACATGAATCAAAAGAAAATTCTAAAAATGGCAAAGTGCGAAAATCGCCCCAAATGCATGAATATATGCATGAAATGATGAAAATTAAATCAAACGGAAGGGCACAAGGGTCTTACCGGCTTGAGGAGAGAGAGATTTTGCAAAAAGTTCGGAGGAAAACGACAAAAATCTCTATGTGGAGCCTTGCCTCGTTGGAGAGAGAAAAGAAAAAGTTTGAAAAGTTTGAAATAGAACTTTGAAAAAGTCAGATCAGAACTTTTAAAAAAGCTTTTCCACGAGATTCGATCGATCGAAAATTACATTCGATTGATCGAAACACACAGTCATTTTGAGACAAATGGAAGGACTTTTTCGATTGATCGAAAATCAGATTCGATTGATCGAAATACACAGTCATTTTGAGACAAATGAAAGCACTTTTTCGATTGATCGAAAATCAGACTGGATCGATTAAAATGGGCAAAGGCTCACTAAATTTTGAGAACAATCACAGTTTTGAAAGATACAAATCTAATTTTTGAAAAATAACTCCTCAAAGCATTAAATTAAAGAAACAAAATGCATGAGTATGAGATGGAATGCTTTTTCAAAAACCCAAAAATTTTAAACCCAATTTTCTCAAAAACAAATTTTAATCATTCTTCCTTTGAATTTTCTCAAGCAACAGATATGTTGTGCACAAATCTCAAGATAATTTCAAACTTGGTTGGTCAGACCAAAAACACACACACTAGCATGTACAGTGTTTAACATAGAGTAACCTATGTAGTGTGTGAAACTAGTAGACAACTTGAGATACATGTGAGGTGATATGTGAATAGCAATCAAACACAAAGTCTACACAATTCATCACATAGAATTTAAAAGAGACTATCACCTGAAGAGTTACATCCTATAACTCCCACATCTCCTAGAACAAATGCTTGCAATCATGTAAGTTTCTTATATTTTTGCCCCCTTAGTATGTGAAATATATTATGTGAAATGGCATCAAGCCTAACAGTACACACCAGTTTGAATTAAGTGAATTGGCATCAAGCCTAATAGTACACATCAGTTTTAATTTAATTGAGGCTACACCTTATGTTCTTTTTGTGCATGTGCTACACTTTCTCGAGCACAAAATCTTATGATATGCACTAAGGTGTTCATGATTGGCTTGTGAACAGTGGTGAGATGGTTATTTATGCCTTTCTCAAAAGGATCAAGTCCGACAGTCAAAAAACATGTGACTTCAAGATCAAGACAAAGTGATTAATAACCACACACATCTTTCCCACACAACATGCACTACAAAGTTTCAACTAGTCAAATGCAATGAATAAGTTCATCAAAGTTAAACAAGGTACACAAGACATGATATGTGTAAAACGATAGACCAACCTTGTTTTTCAAAAATCAATAAGAATAGTGTCAAACATAATTTTAGCTTTCTCTTTTTCCTTTTTTTTTTTTTTTATATATTTATAAAAAGAGAAAACAAATAAATCCTAGAATGAAATGCATGAATGTAATGCAATGCAAGTCCTAGAACAAAAGAAACACAAAAAACCAAAGAACAGTGGTCACAAAAGAATGGAGCAATGAAGCACAAGGACCATGTCAGAAAGACTCAGTTAGTTCGAGTCTTTTGCATCCAAAACCTTTTAGATGCACCATGAGCATTGGAGTTCTTATTCACATTCGAGTGATTCCCAACTCCAGGATTGGAATAAAGGTTTAACACCTTTACCAATTCACCAATTAATGCCATAGGATCTTGTGCTTGAGGCACAGGCACTTTTGGTTTATTTGCTCTCTTATCAGCTTGAAGCTTGTAACAGTTAGGACGAATGTGTCCAGACTTACCACAGTAATGACAAACCCATGCAGGTTTACCTTGCATCTTGTCCTTAGATTTGGTAGGCTCCTTAGGTTTAGAATCTCTTAAGTCTACCCTAATCTTCTTAGGTGGTGAAACTTCTACGGGTTTATCTATCTCACTCACAGGTGGTTTGATAGTTTCACTCACAACCTCACTCACAGAAGGTTCAGAAGAAGAAGAAGGAACAAAAGTAGTGGAATGTGGTCCAGAATCAGAAATGCTTTCAACATATCCTAACCCAGTTTTATCAGTAGGATACTTTTGAACATTCAGCATGTGATAAAGTTTAGAACTAGCAGATCTAGCAACAGATAAATCATGTTCCAAAGTTCTAACTTTTTCAAGCAAAAGCATGTTCTCAGATTTAACATTGTTCAAAAGCTCATTAGCATCAAACAGTTTAACAAGCAAATTTTTCTTTTCAAGCTCAAGAGAATCAATTTTCTTTAGGCCAAGTTCAACTTTCATAGCATCCTTTGCAGCAATTTTGCAAAGTTTGTTATAGGCCTCTTGAAGATCTGCATCTTCAGAGAGTTCCCCATCAGAAGGGTTCTCTTCAGCAGATATGCTTTCATTGACTATAGCAGTAGCCGTGAAAGCAATGAAGTTTCCATCCTCGTCACCACCGGACTCATCATCAGAAACCTCATTATCACTAAGGGTTACAGCCATAGCTTTACCCTTAGTCCTCAAGAATGTAGGACATTCAGATTTCACATGACCATACCCTTGACAGCCAAAACACTAAGGACCCAAAGAGTTATTAGAAGATTGACCAAAATTTTCTCTAGGTTTTTCAAAATTGTTAGCCTTAGTGGGATCATTCTTCCTAAAATTTCTAGGTTCAGCAGTGTAAGTACCTCTAGCCTTTCTATTTGTATTCCTAAGAAAGTTCTTAAAGTTTTTGGCAAGATAGGCAATCTCTTTTGGAAATACTTTTACATCCAGCAAAGGAATGTCTTCCTTCGTTGATCCTCAAGGGTTGAACATTTTGAAAACTTATTTTAACAGTACCATCAAGATATTGTTGAATATTTGTGAGATCTAGCTCATCAAAAATAGGTTTAGCAACAGGGGATTCTTGTTCCAACAACCATTCAGTGGGAAGCTTGACATCTTGCCACTGATTCATTTTTGGAACTTGAACGGAGTTGAACATTGAATTAACATGGTTTTACCAGAAGGTTCTCTGTTATTTAAACAACCAAGACTTAACTGAGTACCCAACAATCTGTAATAAATGCGGTAAATCGATGCAAAAGGTTTACTACCTTCGTCCATGATAAATCCAGAAGAAGCAATATTCAAAGTCAAAGCTTTAACAATATTAGGATCATCCAAAGCAAGAGTAAGATCAAGATAACAATTGAAATAAACAGGACCATCATACAAGGAAGCAGTAATTATACCAAGAATGCTATCTTTATAGTGCTTAAATCTAGTATCTCGTAAACACATGAGAATAAAAGCATTGATACCCTTTCAGGTGAGTGGTTTAATAGCAACTTGAACCATACCAATATGCAAATAACTTTGTTTTTTAGCAATGAAATCATTAATATTTCTTTTAGAAAACAAGCAACATTTTTCATGAGTTTTTGAAATAGAAACTATTTTTTCAACAGTTCTCACTTTGTAAACGGGATGAAAAGTAGTTTCAGCCCAACTAGTTTTGTAAATAGTTTTAGTATCAACTTTGGGAATGTTCCATTTTCGGAAATCAAGAAGCTCATTATCTTCAACAGTGTGATCTTCTTCATTTACAATATCAGGAGGACAACCAGTCCTGGAGCTGATAGAGGAGTTGAATCTCCACAACTTATCCATACTATCCTAGTTTTAACACTCAATTATCATGTTTTTCTCACAACCGTTGTATTTCGTAACACATACCCTAAGCAACCCTATACCACACACATCCCCTACACGCCCTCCCCCTTTATGGTATCAGAGCCATTCTTTTCTGGCCAGTGATAGTATTGTTGTGTCTTTGTATCTTGTCTGTGTCTACCCGAACCTTTTGTACTCCGTTGTTGTGTCCCCTTCTTACCGTCGTTGGCGCCACCCTAGGTGTAAAGTGAATTCCCAGAACCTGACTGTAAGGCCCGTTTAAGCCAAGAGAGGGCGTGTAGGGCATGTGTGTGGTATAGGGTTGCTTAGGGTATGTGTTACGAAATGCAACGGTTGTGAGAAAAACATAATAACTGAGTGTTAAAACTAGGATAGTATGGATAAGTTGTAGAGATCCAACTCCTCTATCAGCTCCAGGACTGGTTGCCCTCCTGATATTGTGAATAAGAAGATCACACTGTTGAAGATAATGAGCTTCCAAATTTTCGAAAATGGAACATTCCTAAAGTGGATACTAAAACTATTTATAAAACTAGTTGGGCTGAAACCACCCTTTCATCCCTTTACAAAGTGAGAACTGTTGAACAAATATTTTCTATTTCAAAAATTCATGAAAAATGTTGCTTGTTTTCTAAAAGAAATATTAATGATTTCATTGCTAAAAAACAAAGTTATTTGCATATTGGTATGGTTCAAGTTGCTATTAAACCACTCACCTGAAAGGGTATCAATGCTTCTATTCTCATGTGTTTACGAGATGCTAGATTTAAGCACTTTAAAGATAGCATTCTTGGTATGATTACTGCTTCCTTGTATGATGGTCCTGTTTATTTCAATTGCTATCCTGATCTGACTCTTGCTTTAGATGATCCTAATATTGTTGAAGCTTTGACTTTGAATATTGCTTCATCTGGCTATATCATGGAAGAAGGTAGTAAACCTTTTGCTTTGATTTACCGCATTTATTATAGATTGTTGGGTACTCAGTTAAATCCTGGTTGTTTGAATCCTAAAGAACCTTCTGGTAAAACTATGTTAATTCAATGTTCAACTCCTGATGCTAAAGTTCAAGTTCCAAAAATGATTCAATGGCAAGATGTCAAGCTTCCCACTGAATGGTTGTTGGAACAAGAATTCCCTATTTCTAAACCTGTTTTTGATGAGCTAGATCTCACAAATATTCAACAATATCTTGATGGTACTGTTAAAATAAGTTTTCAAAATATTCAACCTTTGAGGATCAACGAAGGAAGACATTCCTTTGCTGAATCTGAAAGTATTTCAAAAAGAGATCAAGATCTCAAATGATTTTTTACAAAAAAATTTTGAAAAACCCACTGATCTAAAATTAAAAGGTGTTTCTAGTGATAAATCTCAAATAAGCTCTGTTTACTATTCTACTAAACCTGAACCTTCCTCTCCATATGGCAAAACTGCCAATGAAGAAGAAGAAGATTCTAGATCTGTTTGTCCATCTGATTCTGATTTTCCTCCTATTGAAAATAATGTTAACCAATTAAGAGTTTTGACTGTTTTAGATGAAAACTTTGAAATTGATATGGTTTCATTATACAATGAATTTATGCTTTTAAAAAATAGACCTAAAAGGAAATATTTCCAAAATAATTTTGCTCAGTCTGAAAACGACCGTGTTAAAAGAAAATGGAAAGAAAAAATCAATCGAAAAAACATATTTTGTTTTTTGATTTCCTTGAAAATTATTATGTTTCAAAATATAAAGTTTCAAAAAATTATCTGAATGTGATAAAAAAATCAAATTTTGTTAAAAGTGACAAAACCTTTGTTAGGTCTAGTCATCCACCTCTTGAGACTATTTTGATAACTACTGGCTATATTGATGTTAAAGCTTCCCCTTTCAAAATTACTGATGATCAAACTCCTATTGTTAGTCTTATTGAACAAAACAATTTTGCTAATGAGTCTTTGCATATTATCGGTCAACAGCTTGACCATATTGAAGAACAAATTGTTGAAAAAACTGTTTCTGTTGAAAAATCTGCTTCTGTTCAAACAAGATTAAGTTCAAAATTTCTCAATCTAAAATTCTTGAAACTGTTGAAAAAATGCTTGCTGATTTAAAGTTAAAACTGAGGGTACTTCTACAAGTACTCATGCTGCTCGAACTATTTCAAGAAATGAAAACGAAACTGTTTCTGATGAAAATACAAATTTTGATACTGTTTCTTCTGTTTCTGCTAAAAAGGTTTTTGATAATGATTTCCCAGAAATAAAAAGATTTGTTGGGAGTTCTTCCAAACCCATGTTTCTTACAAAAAATTGGTATTCAAAACCTACTCCTCTTGATATACAGTTTGAAGAAAGACCTTTTCAAACTCAGTTTTTTGTGTCTGCCAATAAAATTTATGAATGGAAAATTGACGGGTTTTCTGAACAAGAAATTTTTAATAGAATGGGTCACATGTCTATGGTAGGAATTGCTTTGCAAAAAAATCATGATTTTGACCAACCTGAAATTGTGGATTTACTTGCTTCTGGTTTTTCTGGTACTCTTCATGGATGGTGGGATTCATATCTCACAAAAGAATCCAGAGACTCTATTAAACATGCTGTTAAAAAGAATGATGAAGGTTTGCCTATTTTTGATGATTGTATTGGTCGAGGTGTTCTTGATGGTGTTAATACCTTGATTTATACTATTATCAAACATTTTGTTGGTACTCCTTATAATGTTTCATCTCGAATTTCTGATTTGCTAAATAATTTGAGATGTCCTACTATGGCTGATTACAGATGGTATCAAGATGTTTTCCTTTTCAGAGTAATGCAACGGAAAGACTGTTTCAAGCCTTATTGGAAAGAAAAGTTTATTGATGGTCTGCCTCTTATCTTTGCTCATAAGGTAAAACAAGAATTAATTGGTAAAAATGATTCCATTGATTATGATAATTTAACTTATGGTGATATTTTAAGCACTATTAAAAAACTTGGTATTAATATGTGCAATGATGAAAAACTGTTAAAACACCAATTAACAAATAAAAGAAAAGCTAAATATGAAATGGGTAATTTTTGTGAACAATATGGTTTGCCCCCAATTGCTCCTTCTCGACAAAAGGGTAAAAAAACATGATAAAAATCACAAAAATTTTAAAAAACACAAAAATAATTTTAATGACTTTTACGCTAAAAAGAAAAATGTTTCTTAGAAATATGTTAACCAAAAATCTGGGAAAGGTAAATGTTTCAACTGTGGAAAACCTTGTCATTTCAGTAAAGATTGTAAACTAAAACCTGGTAAGTTAAAAAACAAGTTTAACATGTTAAATATTGATGACAATGTTCAAGAAGAATTATTCAGAATCCTTTAATCAAACAATTCGTCTGATTCCTTGGAAGATGATTTTTCTTCTTCAACTAATTCATGCTATAAATCTGCTGATGATTCTTCTGATTCTCCTAATATTAGAATTGGTTGTAGAGATTCTTGTTGCAATGTTATTAAATCTGTTAATACTCTCACTAAGGGTGAAGAAAATGAAAGTTTGTTGGTTAAATTGATAAGTCAAATTGAAAACCTTGATTTACAGAAAGAATATTTGGATAAGTTTAAGAAAAACTTGTTAAAAAAAGAAACTAGTAAAAAACTTAAATCAACTATAAGTTTTGAAGAAACCTTGGAAAGATTTAATAAAAAAAAATCCAAAGATTTAACTGTTAATGATCTTCAACATGAAATTAATATTGTTAAACAAGAGATAAATGAATTAAAAAATGAATTTAAAAATATGAAAAGTGATAACCATAATCTTAAACAAGAGTTATTAATGTTAAAAATTGATAATAATATTGATCAAAATAAGTCTGATAATGAACAAAATGAGCACATAGATGGAGATGGATCCTGTCAACAGACTCTTCTTTCTGATAAAGGTAATATTGATGATTCTCAACTTGCTCTTGTTAATAACATACTTCCTCCAAAATGGTTCACAAAAGTGAAAATTTTTATTTCTCATGATTATCATTTCACTGTTATTGCTATGATTGATTCTAGTGCGGATAAGAATTGTATCCAAGAAGGATTGATTCCTCCAAAATATTTTGAAAAATCAACTGAAAGATTGGTTTCTACTAATGGTTCCCAAATGAAGATAAAATATGAACTGAATGATGCTCATATTTGTCATAATAATGTCTGTTTCAAAATTCCTTCTGTTCTTGTCAAAAATATGACTGACAAAGTGATTTTTGGTTTGCCATTTATAAATGCTTTGTATCCTTTTCTTGTTGAACATGATGGAATTACTGCTGATGGACAGAAAGTAAAATTCGAATTTGCTTCAAAGCTTGAAATAGATATTAATAATGCTTTAGATCTGTCTTATGATTTCCCTACTAATAAACCTGTTCATGAACCACGGATGAATTTGTACTTCACAGACAATTTTCAAGGTAATACTAATAGTGCCAAATTGTCAACTATTGCCAATCACCCCAATATTCTTAATGATTCTTTGCAGGATCAGGCAATGATGCATGGATAAATACCACTAATAAGTGGGATAATAATAATATTTATACTTATACCACTAGTAAGTGGATTATTATGGCTCCCTCGGCTGAGAGGAAAAACAAGGGAAAAGCTCCTGCACAGGACTATTCTCAAAACAAAAGGTTCCCAGCGAGACAACCTTTTAATATGCATGAAGGCGCATCTTCTGGGGTAAAACCCAGTGGATCAACATCCCTTCAGGAATTTGTTCTGGCAACGGTGACTTATTCCGTGGTGATATGATGATTGCTTTATAGGAAGTCTTATCCAGATCCTTATAGTTTCATAATGTAGTTTATAGTGAATTACCAGATTCCATAAAATTTATTCTTGATAATCTCTATGTTGCTTTTATTAAAGACCATTATTCCCTATTTGAAAAAACTCTTCAAGCTCTTGAAATTCACCTTGTTAACCTTACTGCTCAAAATGAGGTTTATATGAGCCACTATGCCAACCTTATTTCTGAAAACAACTCTGTTTCAGAAAATGACCTTGTTTCTGAAAATGATGTTATTCCAGAAAATGAGGCTCTTAGGATTCGCCTTGAAGCCTACATTAGTCAACTCTTTGGCAAAGAGGATATCCATTCAAAGGATAAAATGACTATAATGGGCCCTGATTATGCTAGATTGAGTCTTAAACCCCAATCTCTATTAAGAAGTGCTATTGCCAACTTGCCATCAGATATACAATCCAGTATTCTGAATAGCAAGTCTATGTTTGGGTCTTTTAACCTATGGTCTGAATATTTCAAGAAACTTGTTACAGCCACTATTCCTGATTCTGATGAATTATATAAGGGTGATAACGTATTTATCCAATTAGATTGGGAAGAACACTTTGGGAGTTCTTTTAGAGTATATGAAAAGAAACACTCATTTCCTGGTCTTTTGATTAATTATGATGATGGTTCATATTTTGCTGATGAATCAGATGATGATGATGGAGATCCCAACTGGCTTTCCCAAATGTTTGAATATGGCTTTATCAGGGTCATGAAGTTAACAAGTCATTCTCAAGCCAGCCAACTTCCACAGATTATTCAGGATGCTATTAAAGGATTAAAAAGTCCCTTTGTTACCATCAGATGCTGGAGCACTCTGCCAAAATGGGAAAGAGATAACTGGATGAATGTCCAGCTCTCAAAGCATCTCATTCTCATTAATGGTCATACTCACCAAGGACCATGGTTTGAAAGAAATACTCAATTGTCCTTTAATGATCCTTATGCTCTTACAGAATGCTGGAGAAATCATTTTAATAACCAAATTATTGATATTGCTCAGAATTTGTGGAAAGATTATCATTTCATTGGAAGCACAAACATGATTTTTGTTTTTGGTCCCCAACCATGTGCCAATGCCATTGCTCATTTGCGAATAGCTGATCATTGTAATCCAAGAAGTTTTCTCATCCCAGGGAGAACTCCAGCGTTTAAGCCAATTTTGTATTGCGGATTCTGTAATCAATATGCTGCTTCCCATGACCATCCATATGATTCTCCCCAAGGTCCTTTTGATCCATTTGATGGATACCCATCCAATGCTCCTTCTACAGATTAAATTCAGTCAAGATACTCCTGATCTCTTGCAGTTGATTGATGATTGATTTCTCTATTTTTCTAGCCTGCACAAAGGCTAAAAATGTTGCAATATTCGAATAATGTAATACCTACGCCTGACAAGCCCATGCACTTTATGTGATATTCCTGTGCAAAGCCATGCGTCTGACAAAATTGGGGTTCTTTAGTGACATGATTCTGAAGACTCCCACTTATGGTGAACAAAAGGACAACATGGTGGCTTTTAGAATCTACGTACAAATATTCTATTAGCCATAGTAGCCATAATTCTCCATTATTTGTTTCTTTTACTTTTTGTCCCCTCCAAGTCAGAAACTCCTCTTTTGAATATGCCAAAATTGCTGGAGATTTCAAGACAAAAAGTGGGAAAAATTACTGTTCACAGATTACTGTTCACGTATTACTGTTCATGGATTACTGTTCACAGATTACCGTTCGCCGACACTGTTCACTTTTTACTGTTCATGACACTGTTCACTCCGAATCTTGCCTATTTAAGGGGGGCAGTCCCTTAAGTTTCATTCAGAACTTTTCTTAGAATTTTCTTCTAGAGAGAGTTTTCCTCCTTAGAAGCCTTCTTTGAGGGAGTTCCTTGTTTCTACTACTACCTTGTTCACTACCTTGTTCCTACTACTACTTTCTCTACAAATCTTGTAACTAGGACTAGTTCAAGCTTTGTAACTATTAACCTCCACTATTGAGATCTTGTATTCACTACTACTGTAAGTGTTTAATCTACTTTCAATAAGAAGTATTTTTAGTTTTATGTTCATTATACTACTTGTTGCTACCGCCACCTTGGACGGATTACCGCCATACCGGACGGTTCTAAATTGCTTTCATTTACTTTAAATTATTTTGTTATATATTGCTTGGTTGGTTCTACTACCTTATTATTATTATTTTAACTTGTGCTTACATTACTTTTAACATATAATATATATATATATATATATATATAAATATAAACAACCACGCCTTATAATCACTTATTTTAGTTGGAATTTCAATTTATTATGTTAAACTAAAATGTGTCCATATACCACCTTACACCTTTGGTGCAATAGTTACTTTACAAATATAAGTGTTTGAGGAGTGTGGAGGGTAAGAGCCGGGGTTCAAGTTTCTAGAAGGAAATTTCACACACATATACACTTAGATTAGACTATAGTATAATTTCTATTTTGTATGTAAAAAAAAAAAAATGTGTCCATATGATGCGTAGATTAATTAGAAATTATATATTAATATTAACTTATGGATTTTAATAGCTTATTTGATAATTTTTTTAACAAATAAAAGATTTATGTTTAAATCTAGCTTACATCGGGGGGAAAAAAACTATTATTTTTTTAGACTTTTAGAATAAAAATAAGAAAAAAAAATAACATTAAAATATTTTTTTTGTTAATACATTAAAATAATTTAATATAAATGGTATATGTTTTTAATATCTTGCGGATGATATGACATTGCATCTTCAAAGTTGGATGTCATGTACTTTCTCTTGTAATTTTTATTTCTGTGGCCTACAACACAAAAAAAAAAATGTTGGGTCCGGATTAGGTCCAGTGTCTAATGACACTGGACCTTTTGAAATTGTAACATATGTCTATTTTTGGATACGTGTCATCATCTGACCAGATCCAGTGCACTAGAACGACTGGACCAGACCTCCCCAAAAATGTTAAACTTCAAGGTGATAAAGTGGGGTTTTTTTATTTAAACATTAATACGAGGTTGACTTTTTGGATAGAAATGTTGAAATTTTTTGATTGGGATCCAGGTATTGCACTTTGACTTTGCACCCCCTCCACCTCTCACAAGTAAGGATGGCAATTTATATTCGACCCACGGATACCCGGCCCGGCTTGACCCTAATGGGCTGGATTTTACCCGGGCCAATAAAGAATAGGGTCGGGTATGGTTTAAAAAAAAAAAAAACCTGAACCGGGTCCAGGTCAGGTCTGGGTTTTATCAAAAACCCACCCGGACCTGATTACTCTGAAATTATAAAAAACCCCTTATATATATATATATATATATATAATTGTAAACTCTAACCCACCTACCTCTCATTTCAGCTCACACCTTACACAAGAGCATGCTCAATCTCTCTGTCGCTCACTCAGTCACTCAAGAGCACTCTTTCACTCACTCTCAATCTCACAGCTCACACACTCACTCTCAAGCACCACTGTGGCACCACCCAAGCTCTCTACCTCTCACAACTGGTCTAAGCTCTCTGCACCGCCAGTCCTATCCCCAGTTGTCACCGTCGGTCAGTTCTCTGTTGTCTCGTCCCCACTTGATTCCACCACAAGCCGCTGCCACGAGTCACCATCTGAGGCCTAAGCACTCTTCCCTCTATCTCTAGATCTAAAACCCAAGGCCGAAGACCTCAAGCTCTCTCTCTCTCTCTCTCTCTCTCTCTCTCTAATCTCCAACTCAGGGCCAAGACTCTCTTCTCTCTCCATTTCTATTTTTATCTTCTTCTTTATACTTATTTTTTGTTTGATCTAAAATCTCCTCCGTTGGTTTGGTTATTTCTAGGTTTGAGGATTGAAAAATGGGATTTTTTTTTTTTTTTTGGGTGTGGCTATGGAGATTTGAAAAGATGGGATTTTTGGGATTGGTTGTTTGGTCATGGGTTTGATGTTGAGTTTGGGGCTTGTTTCAAAAAAGCTTCCTATCTGGTTGGGCTAAACGGGGCCTGTGGGGCCCAGCGAGGCGGGTCTAGGCCCTACAAAAAAAATCCATTTAATAATCGGGCCAGGTCCGGGTCGCGTGTCAGGTCCGAGTATGCAAAAACCCAGCCCAAACCCGACTCGTTGCCATTCCTACTTACAAACCTTTTCACTATTTTAACTTTAACTCGTTTACTATATTTTTTTTACTTTTTTTTTTTTATTATTCAAGAATTGAAATTGAAAGTTGTGTTTTTTTTTTTTTTTTTTGATTCAATCTCAGCTCTTAATAACTATTGCATTACTTGATCTTAATGTTAATTGGTGGGGAGCCATCATACATCAATAAATAAGTTTGGAGAGTATCTATATATATATATATATATATATATTAAAGTCAATTTGATATAGGTAAAAATTACATAGATATGTTTTAAAAAATTGGATCGATTATAAAACTGAAAAGAGAGTGGTTCTCGGGTCGGTCTATTTAAAATAGATATTAATTCTCACACACTCCTTATCATACATTAGTTGTACACATCACACTTTTCATATTTTAAAAGTGAATGTCAATTAAAAAAAAAATGTAAATATCATATGTATGAAATTATGGGTGTAATGTGTACACTTGCACATTAACAAATGTGAAAGATCAAAACTAGCAATTATAATCCCATCAAGGCTCCGATAGTTAACGTGGTATTATTCATTTCCATTATGTGACTTGGGATCAATAAGTTCACACTAAAGATCCCCTTTTTCATTTAGTAAAAAAATAAAAAATAAAAAATAAAAAATAAAAAATAAAAAAATAAAAACGATGTAAAAGATCAATTACTCTAATTTGATTGTGATTTCAAGTATTGGGTTTATTAGGTTTGCACTAGGGTTTGGGCCTTATCCCAGACATTAGGAACTTAGATTGGGTAGATTCTCTCGTGCAATAATGAAATGCATTCATGATAAGCCCAATTAGAAGATAAATTAGCCTTTATGTGCACATTTTTATTAAATATTTAAACAAATCATTCTTTTTTGTTTAATGGTAAAATTTCTTATCATTATTAAAAATATCTATAATTAAATCCTGCATATACGGCCACCTCCCAGTAAGTAAACCATAAATGCAATAAATCTTTAATAGATAAATTTCAAAAAATATATATATATATTTATGAAGGCAATTTCATTGTTCTCTCTTAAAAAAAAAAATATATATATATATATATATATAGTTTGCTCAACCTCATTGTCCTGCTAGTTACAACATCATTTTTAAAGGTTATTTTTTTATTTTTCTTTTCTTTTTTAAAGGAAAGTTAATTTTCCAATAATAGTAAATAATTTTAGTCGGAGCATTTAAATTAAAGCCATCCGGTCTCATCGAAAGCTACTCGAGTTTATAATAAAAATACATTTAATAGTTGGTTAGAGTGTAGGGAATTATTTGGTTGCTTTTGGTTGTAATTATATCATTTATTTGTTTGATTATCACAGTCATCAATAACAAGGTTGTTAATAAAATTAGGGAAATGTTAACGAATGTCCTTAGAGTAATGATTAACAATTCGTCTTAAGAAAGTTTTTATGTAAAAAGAAAAAAGAATTTTAATATTTTGACAGCTTTTTCCATTTCTCGTAAAAATAATGTCAAAAATTTCCTAATATTGATTGTTAACCATTGCCTTAAAAACACCTGTTAACATGACCCATAAAATTATTACTCATCTTATTTATTTATTTATTTTTGGTAATAAATACTCATCATACTTGAAAATTTACCCATTGTTTTTTGGCAACCCAAGAGAAGAACAATCAAAACGGATACACCAGCTAGTGTTTTCAAATATGTTTCATCATATGAAGAGTTTTTTTAGTTTTTTTGGCTTTTTGTGTGTCTGTGTGTGTGTGTTTTGTGTTTTTTTCTCCTCTTTAATTTGTCATTAAAACTCGTACAATTAATGTGGTAGAATGAGAATATAGAAGTTTCAACACGTGTAGCAGTCAAAAGGTATGTCATGATTGCACACAATCTCAAGTTCTGAGAATCAAACTTTTAATATATATAATATCTAATATAATTAGATATTAATTTGATCAGCTATGCACCATAGTAATGGAATGAATGAAGTCTATAACCTCAATAGGTTGGCTTAATGATTCCTAAAATCTTATGATATTCATGAGATTTTGGGTTTGAAATCTCTTGTTAGTATCTTGGGCCTACCCCTTATGGATTCTTCCCTATAATTACCAAGTGTGTGTAAGACTGGGGGGACTACAATTGCCTAAGTGAATAATTAGATACTTGAAACGGTCTGTACATTCTTAATATATATATATATATATATATTAAAAAAAAAAGAGAGAAAAAGAAAAAGAATAAGTCCATGTATACTTAAAGCCTACATTAAGGCTCTAATACCACAAAGGGGGAAGGGACACAGCGTTAAAGGTAGAAGCACAGTATAGTATATTAAAAGTAAAGTAAGCAAAGTAAAACCAGCCAAGAAGGCGGTATTGCAGATATAATCAAAGTAATTACAAACAATAGTAAGGCAGTAGAACCAGCCAAGCAATATATATCAAAACAATTTAAAGTATAGATCCAAGAAGGCGGTAGCAACAAGTATATGAAACAGAATACTAAAAGTAGTTATTATTGAAAATAGAAACACAGTACTTATAGTAGTAGTAGTAGTAGTAGTTACAAGATCTCAACAGTTCAACAGTTTAACAGTTACAACACTTGGAACTAGTTATAGTTACAAGATTTGTAGGGAAAGTAGTAGGAAATCCTAAGGTGGAAACAAGGAACTCTCTCTCAAAGAAAGGCTCTAAAGAAAATTTATGAAAGAAATAAGTTCTGAGTTTAACATAAGGGACAACACCTTTAAATAGGCAAAATTTTCGGAGTGAACAGTACCATAAACAGTAAAAGTGAATAGTGAATAGTGAACAGTGAACAGTAACTGTGAATAGTAATTTTCACTTTTTGTCTCAAATTTTCAGTAGCAAGAGCCTTGTCCGTAGCTTACCGAAAGTGAGCATGGAAAGACTAAAAGCATGGAGAATCATGGGGAATCTTCTTTTTAGAACATCATCATTTATCATCATTTCATAGGGCAGTGGAGTGAAACAATAGTAGGAACTTCACCAGGGGTAAACATTGTAGCATTTTGGCCATTGTGCAGACCAAACAAATAGTGTGAATCAATCAATCCTTCATTAAATCATCAACATCTTCTTCATCATGACCAAACCACTCCTGTTTGTAGGGGTAGTAAGGGTCTTTTGTAACAGAAGCTTCAAAGGACCGTTCATCATCTGATTCAGCAACTTCTTTTTCTTTTTGAGATCATCTTGATGAGAGCATATAGAGCATTAGGGTCCTTGCAAATTTCATCCAAAGGAGAACCCTTCTTTTTAGGCTTAGCAGAAGTTTTAACAGATTTTGTAGATGTAGAAGCAGGTACATCAGCCAATTCAGCTTTTTGCACTGGGGTATTGATTCTTAATGCTGGAGAAGCACTTGAGGATGAGAATTCTCTGGAAACATTTATAATAATTGATAATGTATAGGGAAACTTATCCCACCACTTAACATACCAGCGACGAATGAGAACATCTCCTTCCTTATCATATTGCCATTTCAGAATCCAAGGAACCTTGTATTTCTTAATGAAATGGAGTAAAGGAGAGAATTTAGCACCATAGGAATCAACTTTGAACACACTTTTGAAATATGTGAAAGAATTCATTAATGGTTCTGGGAATATTTCAACAATAGTGCCGAATTGGGTCCACCAGCGGATGAACCAGAGGGGTAAATCAGAATTGAAATCCTTATCAAAATTAACAAACCATGAATGAGACATGTTGTCATTCTAGTGGAGCATAAATCTGAACCAGGCAGTGAGATAATCATGATACGAATAGGGAATAGGAGATTTTGGTAACCTTCTTGTGGCAGCAAGGTTGGGGCCTCACATTTCTTCAGAAATAATATGATTCAAGAAAACACTGTGATAAATTATCTTGGTAGTATTGATCTTATTAGTGATTGCTTTAATAGTGATTGAGTTTTCATGGCACAGGATATCAGAGTAATATTGGATAGTTTTTTCACCATGTTCAAGGATCCAATGAAATCTTGGGGGAAAGTAACTAGTAGCAAGTGAAAAGGGATCAGTAATGGAAGCCTTATTTGGCTCAATAGAAAACAGGTTTTGAACATATTGTTTTTTAACATATTGTGAAGCATTGGAAGCTTAGGGATAAACAGTTTTAATAGGTTGGGTAACACTAGTTAGAGCATAAGGGTCATAGGATAAGGCTAAAACAGAAGAATAATTAGGCTTAGGAATAGTACTAGAGGGTTGAAATGGTTAACAATGTCCAGAGGGGAAACAGGTTCTTTTTTAACAATTGGATTAGCAGTGGCAGGTGTCTTGTCTTTTGACCTTCTACTTGCCATTGTGACACTGTAGAAATTCACGGGTAAGGAAATCAGGAATGGTATTTTGAGATCCTTTAATATATTCAATATCAAAATTTAAAAAAAATTAAAAAAAAAAAACTTAAAATAGCTTGCCATCTAGCAAAAATATGTTTTGAAGCAATATTTTCAACATCTTTTTCAATAACATATTTAGCACTTTTGCAATCAATACGTAACAAAAACTTTTGGTTTAGTAAATCAATTTGAAATTTTGAAATACATAGTACTATAGATAAAATCTCCTTTTTAATAGTACTATAGTTTAAATGTGCATTATTCCAAATTCCAGAATAAAAGCAAACAATTTGTTCAGATGACTCTAGGAAAATTCTTTGTTTCAGAATACCACCATAACCAATGTCAGAGGCATCCGTTTCAACAATTTTGAAAGCATCAATAGTAGGAATACCAAGACAGGGTAATGTCTTAACATGAGACTTGATTTGTTTAACAAGAGAAGTATGGACATCAGACCAAGGAGGAAGATTACTTTGTAACCGATCAAAAAGGGGTTTACATTGTTTCCTCATGTCCTTGTAAAAATCAACAACATAGTTCAGGGACCCAAGAAATCTCTGGAGTTGAGTTTTATCAGTGATGACATCAGGAAACTTATCAGCAAATTGAATGTCTCTATCTATAGGACGAATCTATCCTTCAGAGATGTCATAGCCAAGGAAGTGAACTTTCGTTTGAAACAGTTTGATTTTCTTAGCAGAGACAATAAGACCATTTCTTTTGATAGTTTCTAGAAACGAATTAAAATGTTTCTAGTGCTCATCAATAGAGCTGGAATAAACAAGAACATCATCAATATAAACAATGGTGAAATGGCTAAAAGAATTGAAAATATCATTCATAATATTTTGGAATTCACTAGGGGCATTCTTAAGACCAAAAGGCATCACATTCCACTCATAATGACCAAAAGGAGTGGTAAAAGTAGTTTTATACCTATCATTCTCACTAATCTGGATCTGCTAGAATCCAGATTTCATGTCGAACTTGGAAAATATCATAGCCTTACTCAATCTATGAACTAAATCATTTTTGTTAGGTATGGGATAACTGATCCATTCTAAGACTTTATTCAAGGGCTTATAATTGATAACTAAGCAAGGGGTTCCTCTCTCAATCTCAGCATTTTTTTGAACATAGAAAGCAGCACAAGACCAGGGAGACTTGCTATTCCTTATGAGTTTTTTCTGAAGTAAATCATTGATTTCTTTTTGCAAAACTCAACAGTTTCAGCATTCATTTGAACAGGGTGAGCTTTAGTAGGAATGTTCTTTTCATCAAAATCTTTAACATAAGGCAAGTCAACAATATGTTTTCTTCTATGCCAAAAAGTATTAGGAACATCAGAGCAAACATCATCAATCAGAATTTTCTGAAAATTATCAATTTTTGATTGCAACAATTTATCAGAAAGTTGTTCAGTGATTTTCTTGTATCTAACATCTCGCTAAAGGAAGTTAAGATGTTTGGTTTTAGCATGAATCAGATTTAAAACATCATCAATATCAATTTCAAACTTTGAAGCAAATTTGAATTTTACTTTCTGTCCAAAAGGATCAGTAGTAATTCCATCATGTTCAACAAGAAAAGGATAGAAAGCATTTATAAATGGCAGACCAAGAATCACTTTATCAGTCATATTTTTAACAAGAGCAAAAGGAATCTTGAAACAGACATTACCATGACAAACATAAGCATTGTTCAATTCATATTTAATCTTCATTTGAGTACCATTAGCAGAAACCAATCTTTCAGTTGATTCTTCAAAATATTTTGAAGGAATTAATCCTTTTTGAATACAGTTCATATCTACACCAGAATCAATCATAGCAATAACAGTGAAATGATAATCATGGGAAACAACAATTTTAACTTTTGTAAACCATTTTGGAGGAAGCACTTTGTTAACAAGATTAAGTTGGGAATTATCAACAATACCTTTATCAGAAAGAATAGTCTGTTGACTGGATTCATCTCCATCTTTGTGTTCATCTTGTTCATTATTAGACTTATCAAGATTTTTATTAATTTTTAACAATAATAATTCTTGTTTAAAATTATTGTTATCACTTTTAATGCTTTTAAATTCATGTTTTAATTCACTTATCTCTTGTTTAACAGCATTAATTTCATGTTGAAGATCATTAATGGTTAAATCTTTGGATTTCTTTTTATTAAATCTTTCCAAAGTTACTTCAAAACTCATCATTGATTTTAGTTTTTTACTAGTTTCATCTTTTATTAAGTTTTTCTTAAGCTTATCCAAATATTCATTTTGTCAAAGAATTAGCCATTAATGATCTTCTACATGAAATTAATGTTGTTAAACAAGAGATAAGTGAATTAAAACATGAATTTAAAAGTAATAAAGGTGATAACAATAATCTTAAACAAGAATTATTATTGTTAAAAATTGATAAAAAAAAACTTGATAAGTCTGATAATGAACAAGATGGACAAGATGAGCACAAAGATGGAGATAAATCCAGTCAACGGGTTCTTCTTTATGATAAAGGTATTGTTGATAATTCTCAACTTTATCTTGTTAACAAAGTGCTTCCTCCAAATTGGTTTACAAAAGTTTAAATTGTTGGTTCTCATGATAATCATTTCACTATTATTGCTATGATTGATTCTGGTGCGGATATGAACTGTATCCAAGAAGGATTAATTCCTTCAAAATATTTTGAAAAATCAACTGAAAGATTGGTTTCTACTAATGGTACTCAAATGAAGATTAAATATGAATTGAATAATGCTCATGTTTGCTATGGTAATGTTTGTTTCAAGATTCCTTCTGTTCTTGTTAAGAATATGACTGATAAAGTGATTCTTGGTTTGCCATTTATAAATGCTTTGTATCATTTGCTTGTTGAACATGATGGAATTACTATTGATCCTTTTGGACAAAAAGTAAAATTCAAATTTTCTTCAAAGTTTGAAATTGATACTGATGATGTTTTAAATTTGATTCATGCTAAAACCAAACATCTTAACTTCCTTCAGCAAGAAGTTAGATACAAGAAAATTAACAACTTTCTGATAAATTGTTGCAATCAAAAATTGATAATTTTTAGAAAATTCTGATTGATGATGTTTGCTCTGATGTTCCTAATGCTTTTTGGCATAGAAGAAAACATATTGTTGACTTGCCTTATGTTAAAGATTTTGATGAAAAGAACATTCCTACTAAAGCTCGCCCTGTTCAAATGAATGCTGAAATTATTGAGTTTTGCAAAAAAGAAATCAATGATTTACTTCAGAAAAAACTCATAAGGAATAGCAAGTCCCCCTGGTCTTGTACTGCTTTCTATGTTCAAAAAAATGTTGAGATTGAGAGAGGAACCCCTCGCGTAGTTATCAATTTTAAGCCCTTGAATAAAGTCTTAGAATGGATCAGGTATCCCATATCTAACAAAAATGATTTAGTTCATAGATTGAGTAAGGCTGTGATATTTTCCAAGTTTGACATGAAATCTGGATTCTGGCAGATTCGGATTATTGAGAAGGATAGGTATAAAACTGCTTTTACCACTCCTTTTGGTCATTATGAGTGGAATGTGATGCATTTTGGTCTTAAGAATGCCCCTAGTGAATTCCAAAATATTATGAATGATATTTTCAATTCTTTTAGTCATTTCACCATTGTTTATATTGATGTTCTTTTTTATTCCAGCTCTATTGACGAACACTAGAAACATTTTAATTCGTTTCTAGAAACTATCAAAAGAAATGGTCTTGTTGTCTCTGCTAAGAAAATCAAACTGTTTCAAACAAAAGTTCGCTTCATTGGCTATGACATCTCTGAATGACAGATTCATCCTATAGATAGAGCCATTCAATTTGCTGATAAGTTTCCTGATGTCATCACTGATAAAACTCAACTCCAGAGATTTCTTGGGTCCCTTAACTATGTTGCTGATTTCTACAAGGACATGAGGAAACAATGTAAACCCTTTTTTGATCAGTTACAAAGTTTTTCAAAAACTCTTAAATTTAACCCAGATCTTCCAAAAATAAGATTTTCAATCAATTTGTTCTCAAATCTCAAAGTTTAAACATATTTTGCACTTAAATTAAGGAACTTTCAATTTTGGATGGCCACAACAAGATCACACACAATATAATGTACTAAGTTTAGCAAAGAGTAACTTGTGTAGTGTGTGCAACTAGCAAAAGTTTGAGATACATGTGAGGTGATATGTGAATAGTAATCAATCACAATTTCTACAAAATTCATCACATAAATTTGAAAGAGACTATCACCTAAAGAGTTACATCATATAACTCTCACATCTCCTAGATTAAAAGTTTGCAATCATGTAAGTTTCTTGCTTTGCCTTATAATATACATACCAATTTTATTTGACTGTGGAGTTATTATAACCCAATAATGTACACACCAATTTTAGCATTTAATCCGAAGCTACACCTTATGTTCTTTTTGTGCATGAGCTACACTTTCTCGAGCACAAAATCTAATGATATGCACTAAAGTGTTCATGATTGGCTAGTAAACAGTGGTGAGATGGTTATTTATGCCTTTCTCAATAAGTTCAAGTCCAACAATCAAAGGCATGTGACTCCAAGATCAAGACAAAGTGATCAAAAACTATAAACATCTTCTCACACAACATGCATTACAAAGCTTGAACTAGTAAAGTGCAATAAATAAGCTCATCCAAGTTAAACAAGGTACATAGACATGTTATGTAAAGATAATATGGCCAACCTTGATTTCAAATCCAAGAAAAATTAATGTAAAACACATTTTTCTTCCCTTTTTTTATTTTTTATTTTTGAAAAGAATAACAAAAACATCCTAGAATGAAATGCATGAATGTTATGTAATGCAAATCCTAGAAGAAGAAGAAAAAAAAAAAAAAAAAAAACAACAACAACAACAACAACAACACAAAAGAAAGGTCACAAATAGTAGAGCGATGAAGCACAAGAACCATATTAGAAAGACTCAATTAGATCGAGCCTTTTGCATCCAAAACATTTTAGATGCAACTCTTGCATTAGTGTTATTATTCACATTAGAATGATGACCAACTCCAGGATTGGAATAAAGGTTTAAAATCTTTACCAATTCTCCAATAAGTACCATAGGATCTTGTGCTTGAGACATAGGTACTTTTGGTTTATTTGCTCGCTTAGCAACATGCAACTTGAAACAATTTGGACTAATGTGCCTAGACTTTCCACAAAAATGACAAACCCATGCCAGTCTATCATGCACTTTGTCCTTAGGAGGGTTAGGAGCTTTAGTTTTAAACTCTTGAAGATCAACCCTAATCTTCCTAGGAGGTGTAACTTCTACCGGTTTGACAATTTCATTCACAGGAGGCTCAGAAGAAGAAACAAAGTTTGTGGAATAATTTTTTGTCACAGAGATGCTATCTTCAAAACCTAGACCAGTTTTGTCTAAGGGAGACTTCTGAATACTCAACATGTGTTCAAGTTTGGAACTAGTAGACCTATTTGTTTGTTCTCTAGCAACAGATAATTCAAGTTCCAAATTTTTAATTTTATCAATCAATAACATGTTCTCAGTCTTCACCTTATCAAGTAATTCATTAGCATCAAACAATTTCAAGAGCAAATTCTTCTTATCAAGTTCAAGAGATGCAATTTTCTATAAGCCTAAATCAACATTCATAGCATCCTTTGCAGCAACTTCGCAAAGCTTATTGTAGGTTTCTTACAAATCTGCATCCTCAGAGAGTTCCCCATCAAAAGGGTTCTCTTCAACAGCAACACTTTCATTAACTACAGCAATAGCTGTGAAAGTAATGAAGTTTCCATCATCATCCCTACCAGACTTATTGTCAGAAATTTCATCATCACTAAGGGTTATAGCTATAGCCTTACCCTTAGACCTTAAGAATGTAGGAAATTTTGATTTCACATGACCATACCCTTGACAACCAAAATATTGTTGACCCATAGAATTATTAGAAGATTGACCTACTTTCTCTTTAGATTTTCAGTGTTATTCACCTTAGTGGGATCAATGCTCCTAAAATTTCTAGGTTCAGCATTGTTTTTACCTGTTGCCTTTCTGTTGCTGTTCCTAAGAAAGTTTCTAAAGTTCTTGGCAAAATATACAATCTTTGTAGTAGAGAGCTCATCATCAAATCTATTCACATCAACATCATTAACATACTTAAGAGCCATTTATTTGGATTTGCTTGTCTTGGGTAGGTCCAACTCATAGGACTGAAGAGATCCTACAATTTCATCAATAGGGATGGAGTCCACATCTTTGCTTTCAGTTATGACAGTCACTTTGGGTCTAAAGTCCTCAGTCAAAGATCTAAGAATATTCCTAACAATTTTAGGTTGATCATAGATTTCACCCAAATTATAAGTAGAGTTAACAATATCATTTAGTTTAGCATAGAATTCATTAAAAATTTCATCAGCAAACATTCTAATACTTTCAAACCTAGTAGTTAACTGTTGCAATTTGTTAATCTTAATTGTCTTTGTGCCTTCATGCACAATTTAGAGAATATTCTATGCAGTATGAGCAACCTCAACATTAGAAATTCTCTTAAATTCCTCCATAGAAACAGCATTAAAAATAACATTCATGACTTTGCTATTAAAAGCGGCTGCTTCTTTCTGAGAAGTTTGCCACCCACTAACAGGAGTAATGGGCTTCTCCCATCCATATTCAATGAAATTCCAAATCTCTCATCAATAGATTTCAGGAATGCTTTCATCCTTACTTTCTAATAAGCATAATTATTCTCATCAAAGTGAGATGGAATAACAAAAGAGTGACCGTGTTCTATGACAACAAGGGTCAAGGATCAACTCTTAGATCAAAGGATCTAAACACTAGAGCTAACCCGCTCTGATACCACTTGTACATTTTTAGACCCCTCAAACATAACCAGATTAACCTAGTTATTTAGCCAAGTGATTAACTTAGGTAAATTATTCAGTTCTAGGTTAACACATATAAATCATATCATTGAACAGTGCGAAAAATAAATAACGCAACGATATGATAACTCAAGAAAACCAAATTGGTAAAAAACCTGGGGAGAATTTAACCTAACTATCCTCAAGGTAAAACGATCCACTATGAAAGAATTGAAGTTTACACAATAACGACTTAGACCACTAACATCCTATTGCTACCTCGAGTAGGAAACTTACTACCATGACCACGTGACAGCTCCAAGTCCATGGACTACTTCTTTCTTGGATTCACAACATCCACAAGTACTCCCACTTGTGTTTTCTTTAAGCTCTTTATGCAGCAACTGAATTGATCATCAAGTTCTTGACATAAATTTGATTTTTGATAACCCTAAGTATATGCGAATGCAAACACCTCGAGATCTCACAAGAGATTCACATACACACATAAACAACAACTACAAAACGTGGCTAGGGTTTTTCTTTTTATACTTTAGACAAAACATAAAACCCTTTTCGTCATATGGGCTTGGGCTGAGTTAGAAAATTTTGCAGAAAAACAATCTGCACGAGCTTCAATCGATCGAGTCTAATTTTCGATCGATCGAGCTAGGCAGATTTACACAATAAATCCTGTAGTACACTCGATTCCAACTTTACACATAAACACACTTTGAGCAAGTCTAAAACAAGACTAAATGTTTTGATCATGATTTGCCAACATTACAAAATGAAGTTCTAATACATTTAAACCTAAAGTCTTATAACCCAACAATATTGACATTTTATTTAAGCTTGAACTAAAAAACAATCATTTTATTTAAATAAAATGATAATTTTATTTAAATATTATGCTGACATTTTATTAAAATATTGTGCTAACGTGAAAAATTGTTTAAATAAAATGATAATTTTATTTAAATATTGTGTTGGCATTTTATAAGTTTGGACTAAACAAAAATAATTTTATTTAAATAAAATGATAATTTAATTTAAATATTATGCTGATATTTTATTTAAATATTGTCCTGACGTAAAAAATTGTGAGAATTTAAGAGGTTTCGCTTTATATATATATATATATATATATAAAATAGCAACAATAATAATAATAACAATAATTATTATTATTATTATTGTTGTTGTTATTGTTGTTGTTAATGACCAGTTTTAGTCTGTTGATCAATATCTTGGACATAATCTTATAAAAGACTTTACTGAGATTGATAGCTCAGAACTAATTGACTATGGTGGGGAATATGAAATTATAATAGGTACAGAGAAATACATAATAGGCTTTCATGTGGGGAATATGAAATTATAACTTTAAGAATGATCATCAAAGATTACAATCCCATTAGTAATTGCATCATTTTAGAATAAGATTACCCAAAAAAGAAAATATAAACACCTTTGATGTCAACTCATAGTGTTTTCAAAAGAAATATCCATGGTTGAAATCCCCTATCCTCTACTACCGAATTACATATGAAAGAAAAAAAAAAAAATTTGCAAGCCCAAGATAGTAAATAAATTAAGGGTTTAATTAATGGTGTAAGCTCAACATTTGTTAATGGACCATTTTAGGAAAACCCTTTGGTACCACTTTCACACGAAATATAAAAAAATATATTGTCAAAAAATGGATTACTTTATTCTTTTCTTATAAAAAATTTCCAAAACCAAAGCTCTTAAAGCATCAGTTAACTTTTCTAATAAATTAAAACCAAAATATCAATGGTATCCAACATTCTAACTACCAAATTTCCATACTTATATATGTGTGCGTGTGTCTATATATATATATATATATATGAGAAATGATATGTCCACAACATTTTTACAACAAATCCTAAGTGGCAGGTTGTTATTGGTTGTTATTGTTGGGTTAAAAAAGTAATCTCAGTACTAAATTCAAATTTGAATCAATAATAACTAATAATTAATCATTTGTGATTTGTGATTTGTTGTAAAAATATTGTGGACATAGCATCTCTCTCTCTCTCTCTCTCTCTCTCTCTCTCTCTCTCTCTCTCTATATATATATATATATATATATGGGTGAGGTTTGGTTCAGTATTTAGTTGCACTAGACTCATTGAGATTATAACACGGGTCCACTTTTAAACACATGTCGCCATCTTAATGGATCCAGTGCGTGTAGTGCACTACATCTAAGCCTCACCTTATATATATATATATATTTATTTATTTATTTATTTATTGAAAACCCAGAATTTCCGACTGGTCTATTTGCTATTTATCTATTTAACCTCTCTTGGGAAATTACATTCTTTAAATCACAAATCACTCTTTCCATTTACTGCCAAAATCCACCAAAAGAGAACAAGAAGAAAGAATGACCAGAAAGAAGAAATGCTCCTCTGCTCTGGCCCCCAAAGATGCCCCCTATTCCATCCATTCTGCCGTTATGCACGCTCAAAACCTCGCCTGCAACAATCAATTCAACGCTACCATCCAAGAATGTGAGTTAGCTTCGTCCATTGAGAACCCTATTGAGTTAGCTTCTTCCATTGAGAACCCTATAGACCCCATTAAAGATGACAACATTAAGAGAGTGAAGACAAAACTCAAAGAGCTAATAGCGACAGCTAAGATGAACAAGTTCAAGAAGCTTGTCGAGAACAAATCAATAGCACAGATAGCCAATGATATTGAAGATTTTCAAGAGAGAAAGAAAGAGAGACAAGCAATATTCGATTGGATGAGGCAGGGTTTTGAAAAGGTGAAGACTCCATCACCAGAAAACTTTGACACGATAACACGAGCCAAGGCTTATTGGAACAATGTGATGAGCTTGAAGGCCAAGAAGGAACTACTGAGTGTCAGAATCAAAGACCTGAAAGCGTATGTCGATGAGAATAAATCGATGGGGCAGAGGGCAAAAGCGGAGTTGTCAAATGATTTGGACTATGCGGTAATGTCAAAAGATGTTGATTGGAAGTTTATGATGTGTTGTTGTTACGAAACGACGTTCTTGGACGGTAGAAAATACACACAGCATATGACGTCCGAGCATTGTTGTTCTTTTCCATATGAGTGGAATAATGTGGCTCCGATACCTGTTCCTTACTCAGAATTTGAAATCGGTGATTGGAGGCTAGTCGATGTGACTGCCGCTGCAAAATTGGTGGAAGATTGGCCAAGAAATGAGTCTGGAGATCAAGACGAGTCACAAGATTTGAAGTTGAAGCCTTGGCCTTATTGTAACGATACCAACCACGACAATTTAATCAAGAGAATTCAGTCAATATTGGAAATGCTTATTAAGACTGGATGTTTTGCTTCGAGTCATCTCTATATGCTGCAAGGCTTAACATTGGAAATGCTGAAGAATCGAATCCCAGAAATGCTGCTTAAGCACTGTTTGATGAATAGGACACTGGTCTCGGTGCTGTTTCTTGATGAACCGAAGCTAGAAAGGGTCTTGCCCTTCTTGAAAGAAGAACTTGAGACTTCTTACGGATTACGAAGTCTCTGTTGAAAAATCTGGCTTTGCATCTCATACAAAATACAAAGTGGAAGCAACAATCACGGATCTACTTCATTCATGAGATATAACATGTAACCTTGAATTATAGAACAAAGAATAGAAAGCGTACCTTGGTGTGGTGACATTCAAAACCAAAACTTGAGAATTACTTGAGAAGACTTTTAATCTTCACTCTAATTCCACTTGATGCCCAAGAAGTGTGGTCTCTCAATCAATTTCCAAGGAGAGAATGAAAGAGTGTCCAACACTCACATACATCATTGCATTCTTTATGTGATCTAAATGAAAACCACACACACATAATTCTGTATGTTTCTCTCCTTATATATAACTGATTATCTAATTGGGATAGCCTTTTGGGCCATTCCAATTGGGCTATAATGTATGGCTTGGAGTGAGACCAAAAGGGAACAAATAAGAATCTAGCTCCAATGAGCCTTGGGCTTTTCTGTCAATTCTTAACAAGTCCAAAGTTACCATTAATTATATTCAATACCACTATATGAATATAATTGCACTCTAGGCCTTATTAATAAATTATATCTCAAGACTTTATTATTCATGCAATCATTTTATTAAAATATTTGTAGTAATACAAAGTCATAAATGTAGACTGCCACTTTGAAGATTACTACATCTTAAACCTTGAGTACCTGGTTTAATCCTTTATGTTATTCATTATATATTTATGAAATCCAATTTCATAAATATATACTTTAGTAATTCCTTACTAAAGTGGTTGGGCCCAACACTCTGAATAACCAAACCCATTAAACTTATCTCAAGGGAATATTCTATATCTCCATTAAAAGATTATGAATTCCATCTTGAGAATATATGTTCCATCAACATTAAATGTGGTTGCCTAACATACTAAGGTTTTGACCGTAACTTATAGATCTCACTCCTGATATATCAAAGCAACTTACACCTCATGATCAGGTCCATTATTCTCTGAGGATTTAGAGTTTATGTAAATAGAAGTCGTGAGATTTATTATTCATTTGACAGTCGTTAGGAGAATAATAAATATCACAGCGGTTCAGTTCAATATGTCTTAACTCTCAAAACATATCAACATATCAACTAGAAGTCTCCACTTCCATGATCAAGAGAAATCATCTTAGTTGATATGTTATAGTCTTCGCAGATGAAATGTCCAATTTTATCACCGACTACGAACTAAAATTCTGAGTTTACAAAAAACTTGTGATTTATATCTTCTATGACTAAATCACATAAATCACATGCTATACATCTCATGGACTAAGATAATGTCCCATTAGTTCATAAATAGTCTCATATAATTAAACAATTTAATTATTTATGACATGCCAATAAATTGGATTTTAGGGCATAAACCCCAACAATCTCCCACTTGCCCTCAAAGACAATTTACCATATATCCGACACTTATCTCCCTTTAGAGTAATTCATAGTCACTCTAAGGCAAGGTTTGGAAATAAGTTTCAGCCAGATTTATTACATAAATTATCTTTTCTACTACTACTTCTCACGTACTGATATCTCTCTAATGAGATAATACTTACGCTTAATGTGTATCTTCACCACCTATGATGAACACATATCTTGAAGTCCAATCTTCATGAATCACAATCAAACTACATGTTAGTATTTGTACATCCAGTAACCATCAACACTTCACTTTAGTAGACAAGCATATAATCCCTCATTCTCCTAAGATATTTGAGTATATGCTTTACTACCACTAAATTAAGTGATCTTTGATTCAATTGATATTTGCTTACTATGCCCACCGCAAAATAGATATTTACCCTAGTATATAGCATAGCATAAAGACTTCCTATTGATATGGTATAAGGAACCGTCTTAATATGCTCTTCCTTTTATATGTCTTAGGACTATAGTCCTATATAAAGGAACTTCAAACTTAAAAGAAAGAATCCTTTCTTGAAGTAATACATGCTATACTTGGCTAGAATCTAATCTATTTAAGCAGTTTGAGATAGACCCAACATCCTAATTCCTGAATTTTAACAAAGTTTAATTCTTAGGATGTGACCAATCTTTCCCAAGTACTTTATATCAAACTGGACTAGACAACAAAAATTCCATTGATGACAATAACTCTACATCATTCTAAATTACTAGAATGTCATCAATATACATTAAGAAATTTATTATTCTATATAACTTTTACACACATAAGGCCTACTTGATCAAAATCAAACAATTTGATTGCTTGATCAAAGATGATATTTTATGATCTAGATGTTTGCTTTAGTCCATAAATGGACTTTAAGCAACTTGCATACTAAACACTACTGGTTCTTTGCTATGAACAAGTCTAGTTACATCATATAGATGCTTTCCTCAAGATTGCTACTAAAAGAAGCTTTCTTGATATTCATTGTCATATTTCTTGATATTCTTGTAGACCTATTTGAAAACAATAGACTTAATGCCATTAGGCGCCTCTACAAGTTCTAGACTTCAAATAGAATCTAATTCTATTCACATAACCTTGATCCAGTAATCCATATTCATATCATCTATTGCCTTTACGTAGGACCAAGGATCAAATTCATATCCTTGTGAAATAACTACAAAAGTTTATTCCAAAAGTATGAATTTATTTGGAAATCCTCCCACTATGATATTGTACCGATGTACTAGCTATATATATATAGAATAATGCCTTGTGGTGTATCTAATACAACCATCTCATTTCTAAATGTATTTTATAGTTTTCCTACAACAAATTCTAACATTTTCCTTCTAGAACAGTCTATGATTTGCTTTAAGATTATTCACATAGTCATCATCAAGAACTTTACAAACATCTTGTCTTCTTTATGACTACCAAAACAATCTTTTGAAATTCCTTTTAGATACCCAACATAAAACACACATTTTTCTACCTTTTGATTTCAATTTGTTAGACTTCCTTTTCTAGCACAAGTGCTAGACATCTCCAACAATGGAAGTATCATATTCTAGGTTTTCACCCAATCCACGATTTGACAGATGTCCTAGGAACAAACTTTTGAAATCAACTTTAGAAAATGTATAGTAATTATTAGAGTATATCTCCAAAAGAAATAAGCAAATAGAAATACTTGTCATGTACTTTACTATTTCTAAAAGAGTCTTATTCCTCCTTCATGTATGCATTAACTTAAAGAAATCAATGACACTATATTCCTTTACAATAAAGGAGCCCTAGATCATATTATCCTCTAAATAGAATTCATAGAATGGGAATATAACAAAATAATGGTTCTAAAACCCCATCTTTCACCAATCTTGAATACCATTTAGATTAATAAGATCTAGACATAAGTGCCAAAACATATAATACCAAAGGACAGAAACTTTCTCTTTAAAAAGTAAAACATGTAAATTTCCATCTAGAAAACAATCATGAACAATGCTTAGCTTTACCAAAATCAGAAACACTTTCCTTTTGGTCATGCTTTTGAGTCTAATTTCCTTTTGGCAACTACTAGGGCAACTAGCTTGTCCAACTGTTTGGTATTATAATTCCTATTCTTACCACTCTTACCTTTCAGTTTAGGTTAAGAATTTGAATTAAATCATATTGATCCTAGCCCTAGCTTTTAGGATGTCTTCCGTTGCGTAGAACTCACTCATCAATTCAGATAACATAAAAAGAATTTAGTTTCAAAACAATCTGAATTGATCGAATGATTCTAACAAGGATTTGTGGATTATATCCTAATGAGATTAACATTTAATCTCTACATCCAAGAATTCCAATTCATTTTAAAAATAAAATATTTTCATAAAATGATATAGAATTGGAACTCCTTAAGCTTTTCTTAGCACTCAATATGATTCATAAAACATCTCATTTAGACTTAATATAAAGTCTAAGTCTTGTACTATCTCTTGCATCTCATAATGTAGCACAATTAAAATAGAAGTCAATGTAACATACAAGCATTTCAATGGAGACTATGATTACATCATAAGCTATCTTCCATAAATGCATCATGTATAGGAAATTATGACAATGTTGAATCGAAACATAAATATGTACTTCAACTCCTTTAAGCACTATGTCCAAAATTATTTCTTAGTTAATGTAATTCACTTAAAATAGTAACTAGAGAACAAAATTTATGACAACTTTAATTTGAGACCATGAACTTAAATACCAGGACATTATCATTTTGCATCCATAACCATATAATATTGAACCCATAAAAACATACTATACTAGGTGCAACGACAACCCAATCCATGTCTATAATTCCTTGGTAGCAAGTTTATTATAAACACATTAATTGATTGAGAACTATTCTCATTATTAGTGCTATCATGATAACTCTTATCATACACTAATAATATGCCGTATTAACTTTAGCCTCTAAGTAATAATGACATAGCCCCTTTGGGAGGTTAACATTACACTTAGCCTAGTGTACACCATTATCTAGAATCATGTGTAGCCACATTTCATCTCCCTTATAGTGTTTAAACTTGTAGTACCATGAAACAAAACACCCTCCTTTGGGATCGCGAGGCATATACGCCAAGACGAGGTGCTTGTTCACACTACTTTAAACGGGTAAGTTCAATCTTGTAGTACCATGAAGTAAACACCCTCCTTTGGGATCGCGAGGCATATACGCCAAGACAAGGTGCTTACCCCACACCACTATGAACCGATAATGGAGGCCTTGAGATCCAACCCTTGTATCTCTCTCCCACTAGAAATTTTAAAACAAGTGGATTGTCTTGAAAACATTGTGATCTAATCACAATTGTAACCCTTCACATTAAATATGTTTAATTGTTTAAATTCAATGTGATTAACTAAGTCACGTCACAATTGTGTAACGAACATTCGAGCTATCACAAAGAAGTTTAACATTGTAATCCGTGAAATAAATACCCTCCGCATGGAATGCAAAACTCGAAGTCAAGACAAGGTATCTAGTCACATTACAATAAACTTAACAAAAGGGTTATTTCAATACTCCCATTCATTATTTGGGTTTTTCTTTAAATAATTGTGATCCCATCACAACTAATAACCTTGCACTTGTTGAAGACTCTAACCTTATTAGAATCACTAACTAAAAGGAAGTCATAACCTATTTAGGATTCCTTAAACACTAATGAATCAAAAATTAGTTATACATAACTCTATCCTTAATTTACTAGATAAAGTATTCTAATCTCATTAGAAACTATATAACTTTAATTAGAATTTTAATCTCATTAAAAACCTCTAATTAATATAAATTAAGGACTTTTAATCATAAAACAATTTAGGACTAAGAGTTCTATTTTACTAACATCATTGATCTCATTAGGTCTTTTAGCTAGATAATGATTAATAAATGTCCTTAACTTTTAAGGACTATAAAATTAATCACATAGCCTTTCACTTTTAAGGACTATAAAATTAGTCACATAGCCTTACTTTTATTTATGTGAAAAATAGGTGCCAGAATTTTTGGTGACTCGTTTTGGTGACTCATTCCAGTCATGAGTTTTGGCGACTCGCCCAGTCGCGAGTTCATCTAGAAGCTCTGGCGACTCACTGGCGACTTATCGCAACTCGCCAGTCGCAAAAAAACCCAAAAATAGCCGTTTTTTCTGTTTAACCGTTTTTGACGTTTCTAATGATCAAAACACATTCTTAATGATCAAAAACGATGAGATTAAGATTAAAACTTGAATTTCATTGATGTTAAAGTGTTAAAATTCAATTTTACATGGTTAAAATCAAACTTAAACAACATCATAACATCAAAATCAGTTTTAATCAAACAATAGTTTCAAAAACTATAATATGCAGAAAAATGACTGCAAAATTTTCACAACTATGAATCCACATTGTAGATCACAATAAATAGCAAGTTTCCCACGCACTATTGAAAACCAAAAATAGTAAACTCTTTGATTCGGTCACCGAAACAAAGACAAACATTTTGGCTTTCCTCATTCTTTAATCAAGAATGAACATGGGCGCCTAGTGCAGAAAGCAAAAACGATTTCATACATCCCCCTTCTTGCTATCTCTTATCAAAACATATAGAAACATGTTCAATTATTAATCTAACAATAAATTAATAAAACTCAACATGTATCTATATCAGACCATACGTGCAACAAGTATGTAGAGAATTTTACTGCAGAAAACTAGAACACCAAGAAAATGGTTTTTCTTTAATTCTAAAACTCAATCACATGTTATACAAACATGATATTGAAGACCGCCCTGATACCAATTGTTGGAAAATCTGGTTTTGCATCTCATACAAAACACACAGCAGAAGCAACAATCACGGATCTACTTCATTCATGAGAGATAACATGTAACCTTGAATTATAGAACAAAGAATAGAAAGCCTACCTTGGTGTGGTGACATTCAAAACCAAAACTTGAGAATTACTTGGGAAGATTTTTAATCTTCACTCCAATTCCACTTGATGCCCAAGAAGTGTGGTCTCTCAATCAATTTCCAAGGAGAGAATGAAAAAGTGTCCAACACTCAGATACATCATTACATTCTTTATGTTATCTAAATGAAAACCACACACACATAACTCTGTATGTTTCTCTCCTTATATATAACTAATTATCTAATTGGGCTAACCTTTTGGGCCATTCCAATTGGGCTATAATGTGTGTCTTGGAGTGAGACCAAAAGGGAACAAATAAGACTCTAGCTCCAATGGGTCTTGGGCTTTTTTGTCAACTCTTAACAAGTCCAAAGTTACCATTAATTATATTCAATACCACTATATAAATATAATTGCACTCTAGGCCTTATTAATAAATTATATCCCAAGACTTTATTATGCATGCAATCCCTTCATTAAAATATTCGTAGTAATACAAAGTCATAAATGTAGACTATCACTTTGAAGATTATTACATCTTAATCCTTTATGTTATTCATTAAATATTTATAAAAGTCAATTTCATAAATATATACTTTAGTAATTCCTTACTAAAGTGGTTGGATCCAACACTCTGAATAACCAAACCCATTAAACTTATCTCATGAGAATATTTTATATCTCCGTTAAGAGATTATGAATTCCATCTTGAGAATATATGTTCCATCAACATTAAATGTGATTGCCCAACATACTGAGATTTTGACTGTAACTTATAGATCTCACTCCTGATATATCAAAGCAACCTACACCTCGTGATCAGGTCCATTATTTTCTCAAGATTTAGAGTTGATGTAAATAGAAGTCGTGAGATTTATTATTCATTTGGCAGTCGTCAGGAGAATAATAAATCTCACAGTGGTCCAGTTCAATATGTCTTAACTCTTAAAACATATCAACATATCAACTAGAATCTCCACTTTCATGACCAAGGCAAATCATCTTAGTTGATATATTATAGTCTTCACAGATGAAATGCCCAATTTCATCACCGACTACGAACTAAAATTCTGAGTTTACAAAAAACTTGTGATTTATATCTTCTGTGACTAAATCACATAAATCACATACTATGCATCTCATGGACTAAGATAATATCTCATTAGTTTATAAATAGCCTCATATAATTAAACAATTTAATTATTTATGACATGCTAATAAATTGGATTTTAAAGCATAAACCCCAACAGTCACCACACTAGTATCACGAGGGACAGACTTAGAGGTGATCCTAAAATTATTCGTAAGGGGATTGTTTTAAGTATTGACTTGTCTCGTTTGATTCCACTGTTTGATGAAAGCAAGAGTTCTGGTCAGGAATATGGAGATAAGAGCATTCGTAGCAGCTCTCTCAAATGTGCCAAATGCCAAATATTTGGCACACCAAACACGAAAATGGAGCTTTATCAAATGTGTTAAATATGTCAAACTTTTGCAACATTGAACAGTATTGTTGCAATTTTGACATGGTATGGATGAGAATGGCATTTGCGTTTATTATTTTTTTATTCGACTTTTCTCTCTCCTCTCACTACTTTAATTGATTTTCTCTCTCTCCTCACAATCTGTCTCTCTCTCCCAAACGTTGTTCTTTCCTCTTTAAATTAGATTCCCAACTCCTCCCTCAACCTTAAATGTCTTTTTGTCTCTCTTTGCACCTCAAATCAAACCCAAAAATCTTCTTTCTTCTCTCTTTATCGAGTGGCAGAGCTATGGACTGGGTCGTGATTGGTTGAGACAGTAGATAGGTTAGTTGGGTTGGGGTTTTTGGCAAGTTGTTGGTTGAGTTTTGGGTTTGGGTGGTGGAGTTGGTTGTGTTGCCTGTCGATCTCGATCTCGCTTGCCGTTATCTCGCCGATCTCTCTGGTTGTTGTTGTAGTTGTTTTTTTTTTTTTTTTTTTTAAGGTGGCGTTGGTGGATGTGGGTTTGTGTCGGTGGTGGCTAGTCGGTGTTGTTGCTGTTGGTGGCCGTTGTTGCGGCAGTGGTGGATGTGCCGTTGTTGTTGATGGTGATGATAGGGAGGAGATAATATATTATTTTAATGTGTAGTAAATATTATTTTAATGTATAGAATTGAATGATAAAACATCTGATAAATGGAATGTTGTAAAATGATGTGATAAAATAATAAAGTAGACTTTTGGTGTGTCAAAATGACATTTTTTTATAGAACATCTGCTACGGATGCTCTAATATTGTTCAGTGGTTAACAAGAGATTGAGAAGGAGAAAAGTGACAATGAGATGCGAAAACTGGAGTTAAAAATCATTAGGATCATTTTAGAAGCAAAAGCAGACAAGGACATTAAAATGTTAATCTAGATGCACAAAGATCAGCTAATTGGGAAGGTACGGTACCAAATTTTAAATGGTATATCAATTTTCTCTCCTTAGATGGTTCCAAATTTAGATGAAATAGTTTGAAACATGTGAAATGTTAGGTGAGATGCAATGTAGTTTTTACTCTTAAATCTGTCCTTCCTAAAGATGGAATGATTCTGAAATATAAGAAATTAGATAATTTTTTGTTGCCATTGGATCTCACTATGTTTTTTTTTTTTTTTTTTCAGTTTTTCACACTTGATGCTATAATCCTGGGTACTTATGCTGCCATGTGGAATACATGGGAGAAACTTTTGATGATATCTTGTTTTGACTATCAATCAATTGTTGTGCCATTGTTGAAGTCATTCATGCGGGTTTGTGTTTTATCCTCTGGGCTGTTCTATTGAATGTTTTTAGTACCTTTTCATCTTAGGATTTAATGTTTTTTAGGATAAATCTCTCCTTTATAGGCACAACTGGTGAATATGGTTGACAAAGATGCTACAGAGAAGCCTAATGTTGCAATAGAAGCTCCGTTGTCTGAGCTTGATCTTGATGACAAGAAGAACACTGAAAATGGAGGTGACGGTGCAAGACAAGGACTGGGGAAATCAAAAAATAAAAAGAAGAAAAATAGATCACAAAAACGCTAAGGAATTTAAGGTCATATACACTGGTTATTGTTTTCTTTCTTGTTATTGAAATTTCGTTTATATAGTATACAGAATCTATCATGCAAATGACTGTCCTAACAATATGCAATTCCCTTATTGTAGGCAACTGGAGGCAGTGAGGAGCAGTAGAAATTTATGGAACCTCTTTTCTTTTGCTTGGCTAAAACATGTCAATTTTGGAGAATCAAGGCAAAATGTGTCCCTACTTTCTAGGCTTAAATCTGTTATGCTTTAGTTCCTTTTTGGCTGCACATAGCAGACATTAACCTCTTGATCCTAAGGTTGCTGGTCCTGTAATCACTAATGAATTAGAGCAAGAGGAATGGGACCTTACACTGATGCAAGGGCATCTCAGTATAATTGAAAAGCTTCATAGTTAATTGTTGGTAGTTGAAATCCGTTAGTGTACATGACAGTTAGTTGATGTAACTACTTTTATAACAGATTTTGTAATCAATTAGTTACTTTCTATTACAGCTAGTTCAACCTCTAGGCTTAGTAGTATAAATTCTTTGAACCATTGTAATTGAATCATTTGTTAGTAAATAAATTCAAAGTTTTTGCTATTGTTTCAGAGATTAGCTCTTTGTGCAGATGTGTGTCCACTTGAGTGCTACTTTAAGCAACTCTCATTTCTTCTTAATTTTTAGTATACTCTGTGTATTTTGCTGCATCATACACTTAAGGCTGAGGAAGAGTGTAAGGTTGAGGAGAAGCAAAGAATGATTGAAAAGAATTTGGAGTACCAAAGGCAGATTGAGAACGAGGCTAAACAAACGTGCCTTGCTAAGCTAAATAAGGCTGGAAATCAGTGCACGGAATGTGGCAGAGCATGTGCCTTTCAAGTTGACAAGCACATATGTAAAAGAGCTTCGAGCAGCCATTGTGCTATTAAGTTCCCCCCCCCCCCCCTTAAAAAAGGCATGTTTACTTCTCAAAGATGTGAGTTACACGAAATTGTTTTTTGGGTATTTTTTTCGCCCTTGTTTCTTTTTGGCTTCCCTCAGCTCAGTGTTTTTTGTTCTTGAGAAGGATTGTGAAAAAAAAAGAGTTAAGATCCCTGTGTGATTAATTTTGCGTGAAATTAACAAATTTAATAATTAATCAAATCAGGAAAAAATTTCCCAACAGAAAAAAATAATTTAACCATAGTCAAGCAATAAACCAAATCGATCACTCAGCAGTCCAATGTAGCTAGGACTCAAAATTTGTGAATGAAATCGAAAAGATAAATACTTATGTTGAATTGCAAAAATAGTGCACAAACACCATAAAAGTCAAGATAAACATAGAAATAAGCAATCATCAAGTGGAATAGGGACAAGACTCACGTAACCAAATGGGGTGGCAAACATTCTTTAATAATAACTAGTTGAGTTCCCGCACGATGTGCGGTGCAACTTAATATTAGTTTTCTCCAATATTTCAATAAGTTTTTCCAAAAATCATGTAACTTAACCGATTGGCACCTCAATTTCCAATAGAAAGGATTCAAATTCCCACTCTCAACTATCGATGTTTAAAAAAGATATTCCAATAAATTTCATTGTAAAAAATTGTAATCTTTAGTTAATTTATATATAGACAAAATAGAAATACACTAAGAGTAGTATAGTGATTTGATCATACTATATATATGTGTTTACAAATTGAAAATTGCATGATATAGTAGCTAATATATAGACATGTTTCATGCCTACTAAAAAATCATACATCCTTCAATTATATATATATATTACATTCTTGATTGTGTGTTACTAAAAAATTTTCCCCCTTTTTGTCGGACATGGTTTCAATTGTTGCAAAAACAACTAAATTTGAGTAAAAATGCCATTTTTTTTTTTTTTTTTGAGAATAAAAATGTCATATTTCAAATCAATTGTTTCTCACATAAAAAAAAAATAAAACCAATTGTTTCTCATATAAATCTTAGAAAAATGATATTAAAATTATATTATGCTTAAAATAATTAATATAACAAAATAAACATATTTATTATATTAGTCATCTTTCTAACTACATAGAATACATATTACAGTGTTAGTTCCACGCACACACATACGTGCATGCGCACACACACATACAAAGGAGTTAGGAAATTTAAAGGATTAAGTTTAATTTTAGTGAATTCACAAATATTTAATTTTTTATGACTTTTGTGACATTTGTTGTCAAAGCAACTAAACATGAGTAAGAATGTCATATTCTAAATTTTTTATTATTATTCAAACTAAAAATTATTTTCTATATAGAGTTTATAAAAATAATCATATAAATTCATTTAATATAAATAATTAATGCACAACAATAGATAATTAATATAGGCATTTACTCTATTGGCTAATTAAATGGACTAATACTTTAATATAAATGCAAATTTTGTTGAAGTAGAAAACTAAATAAAGAGAAGTTCAAGGAATGCGCCACATGGCACAACCTCATACTCTCCAACATGAGGTTTTTGATATTTTATATAAGACGGTTTTGAATAATGTTTTACATATATTATAAGAAAAAGTAAACTAAATTAGAGTAAAGAAACATATACATTTTGAGATATTAAAAATTAGTTTAATAGTTTCACTGCATATTTGTAGTCTTTTCAAGGTAAGATTAATTTTTTTTTTTTTTTAAATCATGAAACCAAAGATAAATGCAAAAGAGTAATGAGACCATGAAAATCAACTAATTTGTGTTGTGTTCACATATTTTATACCATGAAATGAAATTTTGCCCAACTCTCTCACTGTCTTTTACTCATCAATGGTATGACATTAAAACATGATATGAGCAAGTGTGTATGCATATATCTTATAAATGATTTAAAATTAAACCATGGAAGAATATGATTTTACATTGCACACCAAATATTCTCTCTACTTATATATATACCAAAACAAAAACTATCTAACCAAATTACCCAAACCTAAATCATATTTAAGCCCCTAATTTTAAAAAGAAAAAAGGAAAAAAAAAATTACCCATAGGGGTTTTGGCGTCTTGATGGTAGGAGGAGACCTGTATAACAGAGGTAGTGACCCCTTAGATTCCTCTTTCTCTCTCTTTCAAATGTTTTGTCAGTCTAGGTATTTTATTTTGGTAATATATAGCGAAACAATGCATTTTATTTAACAATTCACAACATTATTGTGTCTCTTTATCTCTCTTCAAGGCCTTATCTAGTTAGTTATTACTATTAGTCCTTAATTATTATTATTATTTTTTTTAAATACTAAAATGGTGGATATGCTAAAAGACATGAAAAAATAAGAATAGAGAAATGTGTAGAGTAAGCTTAGTCAATTAATGAGACATTAATGAGATAATAGTAAAATAAGTTAATGTGAATTTTTGGATAACAGTAAAAATAAACTTAATAAAAGAGGTAAAGAAAATACTAAATGCAAGATTAGAACGCCACTTGGCAGGACCTTATGTACTCCCGCATGAGGTTTCTGCTTTTATATATATATATATATATATGTTGATCGAAACATAACTCGATACTGCACCAATAAACTTCACATCAATATATCTATCCTTATATAGGGCAAAATGATTGAGTTCCATAACTCCTTACATATTTTGACTCATCATCTTCACAATGACATAAACGAAGTGAATTATTTCTGCAAATGTTTCAATGGTTAGATACAATAGTCCAAAACAAATACTTCATTTAAAACTTTTCCACGTTATGCATGGAAGAAATTTAAATTTTGCCAAGGAATCTCTTTGTGATTCCTACAACTGGAGACAATGGTGGGAAATGCATAAAACTTATGCATAAAAATATTTATTAATATGTTTATATTGGTGATATAACATTTGCATAAACATAATATGTAATTTATTTTATATTAACCATCAATATAAAGTATAAACATATCATAACACTACCTTATAATCAGGTGCACACGCATGGTACAATTAAGAACAACTATAATTACTAGTAAGTAATGGACTGTACACATTTATAGTATTACATTAAAGACTAATAATTTTAATTTTTTATATAAATATTTTTAGGATTGCATGATTGTAGATATAATTGATATAAAAATTAAAGAATAATTTAGAGGACACCTAACAAGAAACTGGAGTGCATTTAATTATCTAAAGTCAATAAAAAAAAATTTTGAATCCGAAACCATACTTCATTAATCCTTATAAAGTGTCCAAATACAAAGCTTCAATAGCAAGTGCAGGGGAATCCTCCAACCATACAATCTCATCATCAATATTCCTAGCTAAAGTCAATTAAATTGAATATTCTCTCTACTTCTACTTGAATATAATACTAGCTTGTAATCAATGCATACACATAAATGTATTGAAAATAAACATAATTAGATTTATATTTAAATCTCTACCTAAGTTTAATCCTGCTAATGATCTTTTTTTTTTTTAAGATATAGTTTGGTAGACTATGCAAATTATTAATTCTTGATGACTTATAAAAAAATGTTCATTCTTGATAGTTTTGTTTTAGAAAAAAAAAATTGTTACTACTTAACTTAATTATGTTATTGTGATGCAATAAATGTATTTCAGCTTTACATATTTCAAATAAGATATGAACAACCAATTTTTAAGATCATTACTAAATTTTACATTAAAATTTTTGTTTGAACTAGTCATATTGTTTTAAAAATAATGTTTGGCTACAAACTTAGTTGTAGCCTAAGGTTACAACTCTCTTTAAAAAAAAAACTTAATATTACTACATATTTTAGAAAATGTAATCAAATTATGAATTTGTCAAAATTCACATCTAATAAAAAGATGTTAAGTGAAGTTGTAGCATTAGGCTACAACAAAGTTTGTGGCCAAACTTTGTCATTTTTATAATAAAAAATCTAGATTAGCTTTAAATGAATTGGAAGTGGTTTTAAATCTGATTTTAATAGAATGGCTAGAAGTAGTTTTGCATGGACTTAAAGTAATTTAAATATGTTATAAATATTATGGCACACTAGCTTGTAATCCCATGCATATGCATGGATACACTTAAAAATATACAATAAGATGCATAATATAATTCCTATATATATAATTTAAATATCATTAAAAGTCATTTTTATATTTTGTTAACTCTTTAAAAAAATTTGTAAGGATATTATTAGGTATAAAATGTAAATTGTCCCTTTTTTTAAAAATTATTGTGAAACTTTTTTTTTTTTTTACGATTTATTTATTCTAGACTCTTTGATTTTTGTACTTAATAACTCACTTGGATGAATATTTATGATATGGTCCCACACTTTATTCTAAAATTAAGAAATAAAACTTTTTAAGAATAAATAATTTAGAATACACGGCGCAAAATTAGATCTCTAATTTGGAATTCTAATTTGAGTTTCTCTAAGCTTCACCTATTATATATATATATATATATATATATATATATATATATATATATAGATTTGGTACATTGAATGGAGATAAAGACAAGAATGATGATTGCTATTACTAAGAATAAAAAAAATGTTGTAATGGAATGATTAAACTCATTCATATGTTTGGTTGTAAAATGTTGTAATGGAATGATTAAACTTGTTCATATGAGTTAATGAGTGCAAAATACTAAGAATCTGATATTAATGAACTATAAAATAAAATAAAAATAAAAATAAAAATCAATCACATATACTCAATAGAAATCATCACATAACAAAAATCACCACACGTTCTATCTTATTGAAAAAAAAATGATCATAAGTAGTATTAAATTTAGGTAAGAATTTTTAAAAATGACTACTTGCGTTTACTTTAAAAAATATTTTGATTAATTATTTATATTTTTATGATAAAAATTGTGTTTAATTTTAAATGTATCTATACGTATGCATGTGTTACATGCTTTTTTTAATAATTTGACTAATTATTTATATTTTTATAATAAAAATTGTGTTTGATTTTAAATGCACTCATAAATTTGCATGGGTTACATGCTAGTAAATATAAAGTCAAAACTTAAAGAAAATCTAATTATATTTTAAATTAAAGTCTAATTTTGTGTCATGTGTCATATTTTAAGTTTTTTAATTTTTGTACCAAGTGAGTTAATTGACTGCAAAATCCAAAGAATCCAAAATTAATAAACTTAAGAAAATCAAATCATCATTGTCTATGTCCATTACCCTTTGCCCCCACAATCTTAGAAAACCTCCCAGGTCCTCTCTCTCTCCGCATCTTTTGTGCCTGCAAGAGCCAAAAACTCTACCCCAAACAAATTCAATTATTAAGAAAAAGTGAAGATAGAGCACTAAAGAAAACAGAAAGAAAACAAGAATTAACAAACAGGTTATATGCAAGTGTTGATTGACAGTTAAGAGACTGGAAAGTTGGAGAACAACTAAGATGAAGAAAGGCAAACAAATAAATAAAGCGGAATTGGAAAGCGCAGAGATTTTTCTTTCTTTTTTACCTTTGATGTTCTTTGGTTTTCCCGATGCAATTTGGGTAGTTTGTCGTTGATTTTCTTTTGATGTCATCGATATTCTTCTTTCTTCCAATTAATTTTATTTAAACCTATAGCCCCATAATTATTTTTAAAAACAAAACAATTAGAATACATTATTTATTTATTATTCAATTCGTCTTTATTTTTCGTTTAATTATTTGGAAATTTCTTAGGCTTTTGATCTATGAAAATATGAGAGAGAGAGAGAGAGAGAGAGAGAGAGAGAGAGAGAGAGAGAGAGAGAGAATGTTGATGTTTATTGTGTTTGTTGGTAGTTAATAGAGGTGACCATTTTTATCCATATTCATGAACTCACCTATTATCCACTTAATTTGGATAAGTCATAAGTGGTTAGTAATATCAAGAAAAACATGCCTAAGTCCAAGAACAGAGATTCATCCTATTACAACTCATTTGCTTATGAGTCAAGAGTCAAATTAGATTCTAAATGGACTCCAACACCACTCATTCCTATTAATTGTTAAGTGCGCTTTCAATTATATTACAATTTTGTTATAGTTATATTTACACGGAAATTCAATTATCTAAACCTTAAATATATATAAACGTATAATTCAAGTTTATTAGTATTTTATGTAATACTATAATTGCGTACAATCCGATACTTGTACATATGGAGTGTGAAATTGTGATTGTTCTTAATTTTTCCCATGTACAAGCTAGCATTTGATTATGAAAAGCAATGATGTTGATTAAGAAAATGTCAAATTTGTCTTAAAAAAACTATTCTTGCTAGTACTAATTATTTTGTCTCTAATTTACTTGAACTCTAGGTGCTAGATGAGGAGGTAGACTGCGCTTGTTCTTGTCATCGCAAATGTTGGCGACATCATTTTAAAGGTGCAAAGATCAAGAATGTTGCTAGGATTGAAGATAAAAGGCATATTGATCACAGAGCTTTGTTATTTTTGTTGCCCACTCTTCCAATAGATGAAAAGATTCAATTCATCTTGGATTGGGAAATGGCAGGGAGCATTAGAATATGAAGTAATATAGTCTTGTGAAATAAATGTTTGTCAAATTTGGATTACCTATTTGATCAACAATTACAGAGGATTCTCTTCTTTGAACTGGACTTTTATGTGGTTCAAAATACCCTTAAACCTTAGGTTTAATGGAAAAAAAATTTGAGAATAACCCTGTAAAAATATATCTCTAACTCCACTTAAAATGTCTACAAAATAGGACATTCTCCTACTAATCCATATTTTCAAAACAAACTTATTCAAAAATTTTAAAAAGAAAATTGGAAAATTTCAGTCCACTTTGATATTTCCTTGAAGACCACGTTCCGATTTTTTTTTTTTTTTTTCTTTTTACTCTATCAAGAGTCACCGTTTTCTTTTATTAATTTTGTTTTAAAATTTCTGGCTTCTTTAATTCCTAATCTCACGTACACTAGACCCAAAAAATTTTGTATATATAAATATGAAATTTGATATTATGACAGTTATTACTTATGGGACCAGCTCCCCTCCTATTCAAACTTCTCAAGTTTTCTCTCTTTTCTTATCTAGATGAAGGACACGTGACACTTAAAACATCTGAAGGTTAAAACATGCCACATCAAAACATCATTTATTCCCATTTTACCACTCTTTCGACAACCCACTTTACAAGAAATTGTATATTGTTATCATAGTGGACCATGTCACTTGTCTACTATTCCACTAAAATACTCACACCTGTTTAAAATTGTTAAATCAATAATTAGTTTCTATTTAAAATTATGACATTGTCTCATCCTTATTTTTTAAATTTTATATTTTGATTTTGCATTTGTTTTAAGGATAAAGCTTAGTCTCAGTTTCTTGTTGTTCCTTAGGTTAGAAACATCCTTATTTTTTGAAATTTTCTATTTTGATTTCCTTTTGTTTTAAGAATAAAGCTTAGGCCCAGTTTCTTTTACATTGTTTGTTAGGTTCTCTAATAAAATTCAATAATTTATTTTTTATTTTTTATTTTTTTAATAATTAGATAGTTACAATATAGGAGAATGGTTTTAAACTCTAGATGTCATGGAAAAATCAAGATGTGCCAACCAATTGGACTAAAAGCTCTCAACAATCATTTGGTTGCATTAGCTAACAAATCACAGAATTTTGTTAGATAGATAGTGGAGGAAGAGGAGGAAGTGCTATTCATATTACTTATTTAATTTAATTTAATTTTCCTTATGAGAAGATAATACTTTTTATGCTGAATTGGTCAATTTAGCACAAGCAATGCTACAATTGAGTTAACAAGATTTTACTTGTTAATATTTAGGCTTTAGGCCAACCAACGTAACATTTTAGAAAATGCTAAAACCATAAACTATTTTACAAACATTTTTATAAACTGATAATGTGATTGGTGATTAGTGGAAAGTAAAAATTTAATGATAGGCCTAGATGAGGACTAGTAAAAATTTGTTACATCAACAATGTGAAAATATTGTCGTATAGTTTGTATTTGTAGCATTATTTCTACATTTTTAACAACCATTAACATTCTATTTTGTCTACATTCTAGCTAACAATTTCACATCAGTTTGTCATCAATAATGCGCCCAATGAAGCAACAATCATCATTACAGGCAGTAAAATGTATCAAGTTCATGAGAAATAAAAAGTTCACAGGCAGTAAAATTTATCAAGTTAAGAATACCAAAGTTGATCCCACTGAAAGGCACATCCTCTGCCACATTCCCTGCACTGGTTTAAGCCTTATCTATATCGGCAAGGCGTTTTTGTTTGGCCTCATTCTCAATCTGCCTTTGGTACTCCAAATGCCTTGCAAGCATTCTTCGATGCTCCTCAACCCTACACTCTTCCTCAGCCTTACGTGTAAGTTCCCTTTCCTCTTGCTCTAATTCATCAGTGGTTACAGGACCAACAACCTCGGGATTAAGAGGATGATCTTTGCCATGTGCAGCTAGTACCGAACTGAAGCAGAACACAAGTGAAAAGACATTGAACTTAGTTTAAGCCTAGAGATTGGTATGACATATTGGCACAAATTTAGATAATTTACATGCATATTTGCCAACCAAAAGAAAAAAAGAAGGGTTCAGAACCAAGTATAATAGTATGGATAAAATAAAGACTGACGTTTGTTCCACATTTCCCTGTTGATCCTCACTACCACCAGTTGCCTGAAATAAGGGAACTGCATATTATTAGGGAATTACTTTGCATGACAGACTCTGTATATAAGATAACCAAATCACAATAAAAGGAAACAGAACAATAACTAGTGGCAGTAATTAAGACCTTAAATTCCTTAGCCTTTCTGTTATCCTTTTTCTTCTTTTTATTCTTTGATTTCCCCTGTCCTTGTCTTGCATCATCACCTCCTCTTCCAGTGTTGTTCTTGGCATTAAGATCAAGCTTTGATAACAACACTTCTATTTCAGCATTAGACTTTTCTGTAGCATATTTGTCAACCATATCTTCTAGTTGTGCCTATAGAGGAGAGGTTTATCCCAAAAACATTAAATCATAAGCCAACAAGAAGGTAACCAAAAACATTCAATAGAACAGTCCAGAGGATCAAACACAAACCCGCATGAATTTCTTTAACAATGGCACCACAATCGATCTATAGTCATAAGAAGTTACTATCTTAAGTTTATTCCATGTCTGCTGCATGGCAGCATTAGTAGCCAGGATTGTAGCATCGGATTTGAAACACTGCAAACATTACACATACAGTATCTCATTAGTTATATTTCAGAATGACTCCCTCTTTAGAAGGGACATGGGAGGACAGATTTAAGAGTAAAAACTATCATTTCACAATTTCATAGCATTTCGTCTAAGTTTGGAAACATCTAAAATTTGGTACCATACCTTCCCACCCATCTGATCAATGTGCATCTGGAATAACATTTTTATGTCATTGTCAGCTTGTGCTTTTTTCAAAATACTCTCTATGATATCCAACTCCATGCTACCCATCTCATCAATACTTTTCTCCTCCTCAATATCTTTTTGCCGCTTTAACAAGAGTGACCTGTAACTCTGTTGATTGCCAGAAATCTCTTTTCTTCTCTTATCTTCTTCCATACATATTCCCTCCATATCCAGCCATAGCTTCTCGTGTCTCAAATACTTGCATTTCCTCTCACACATATTCTGCAGCCGGTGAAATTCAGACTCAATGATCTTGAAAAGTTCCATTCCTAGACTTTTGCTAGCTTCTCTATATTTTTCCCACTCCTTCAATTTCTCCCCAATAGGCTCACCACCAGTGAATAACCACTGAACAATATTATCTCTATATTCCTGTCCAACATTCTTGATATCATCAACACTTCTAGAAGCTAGTTCACTAGTTTCATCAAGCAGCGGAATTAGATGAGACAAGTCATCGTCTCTGAAGACAACACTCTCATTAGTAATAGTAAGATCACGTCTAGCTTTGTCCCTATGGCAACTGGTGTAGAGACCTTGTAATCCACAAGAAATCCCGAGTTCTTCTATCAAGAATTCTTGGACACTTTCAAGCTCCGGTTCATCAAGAAACCAAACTGAGACCAGCATTGTCTTCATCCAACGCTGATTAAGCAGCGTTTCTGGGATTTGGTTCTTCAGCATTTCCAATATCAAGTCCAGCAGCATATAGAAATGACTCGGAGCAAAACACTCAATCTCTATAAACAATTGCAAAAGAACCCAAATGCTCTTGATTAACATGCCGCGGTTGATATCATTGCAATGAGGCAAGTTCTCCAACTTCAAATCTTGTGACTTGCCTTCATCTTGGCCTTTATTTCCAGAGTCATTTCTTGACAAATCTTCAATCAATTTTGCAGCGGCAACCACGTTCACTGGCCTCCAATCACCGATTTCAATTTCCGAAATTGGTACAGTTTTCGGCACAACAGACTGTAACTCCTCTGACAAAGTCCCTAAGTGGGCACTTTTCATATGCTCCAAATTCAATTCTTCATCTGAAAACCTCTGGCCACAACAACAACACGTTGAAAACTTCCAACTCTTCGTCTCCTTCGCGTACTCCACAGCCTCTGTGAACACCACTTTTGCCTTCACCCCCATCGATTTATTCTTATGGAAGAATTTTTCAATCCTGACACTCAGAAAATCCTTCTTTGCCTCCAAGCTCATCACATTGTTCCAATAATCCCTGGCTCGTGTTATCATGTCGACATTGGACAAGACTTCCTTGAGTTTTCTTGTTGAAGTAGACGGTGATGGCATTTCCATCTTTTCAAAACTCTGCCTCTCCCTATCAAATCTTGTTTGTATCTCTTCCTTTCTATCTTGTAAAGCTTGAAATTCCTTACTTATCTCTGCCAGTGAATGGTCCTCAACGAGCCTCTTGAACTTGTACCTCTTAGCTTTCACTAAAAGCTTTCTGAGCTCCGTTCTCACTCTCTCAATTCGCGACTCTTTGCTGGACTCTTGGGGATCATATCCTTCGTTGATGATGCCCAAGTAATCTAGCCAGGGGTCCCGAGGATCCTCAATGGACATAGCAGACTCACATTCTTGGATGGCAGCGTCGTCATGGGCATTGGCTAAGTGGATTTTGGCGTTCAAGAAACCGAAAGCGATGGATTTTGGGGAAAGCGCGAGGGCTGTTTTGCTGAAGTCAAGGGTGGAGGCAATGTATTCGCGTCTTCGGACGACGTTAGAGTCTCTGAGTGAGATTTTCATAAGGGTGAGAGCGGTGAGGGCGTTGGCGAGGGCGGAGTCCGCGTGGCCGGAAACTAGGGACTTGGCGACTTCCAGTGCCATGATAAAGTTATTAGCAGCAAGAAATTCGACAATGCGATCGCTTTCATCATACAGTGAGGAAAAGGAAGAGGCCATTTGGGGGTTTTGGCGGTAAATGGAAATAGTGAGTGAGGTTTATGTTTTAAAGAATGAAATTTCCCAATAGAGAGTGCTTAAATAGGTAAATAGCAAATAAACCAATTGGAAATTATGTGATTTCAATACAGATTAAAAAATAAATAAACAAGTATTGAAACTTGGCAGTCAGAACGTTTAATACAATTGAAATTTTGATTTTAACTTCTTACTATCTTGGGCTTGCTCAAAATTATTATGATCATTTTTTCATCATAATTCCACAATTAAGTGTGAGGGATTTGAATATGAGGTGCCAAGTTAGAGCTATTGCATCATGCAATTGTGCTTTCAATGTAAGAGAGAAATGTTTTAAAAATATAAAAAAGTAAAAAGATAAAAAGTTATAAAAAAAAATTGATCCAAATATATATAATATCTAAAAACTAAAGTATAACATTTATTATTATTATGCTCTTTATTGAGTTATATTGGTGTAGTACTTCGGTCAATTTCAATCTAATCAGTCGACTTTGGCTCATTTTGTCCAAATCTATTAGTACATGAAGTCATTTAGGCTTTTTTTTTTAATTAATATTAATTAAATAATAAGATCTTTTAAATAATGCATCTTATAAATGTTTTCATTTAAACAATATCATTTACTTACTAAAATTTTTACAATGTGACATAATTGGTTAGTTTCACATCAACAACATAATAAAAAAAAAAATTCTTAAATATTTTTTAGTGATATTGTAGTTACATATAAATCTTACAAATCTATATTGATGAAGTCAAGAGTTTCACCAATGAGCCGCACGGTTCCTACTCGCTTGAATATTGATCTACACACCACAAAGAAGGAGAAACCTTACAGAGAGCACCGGTGTGGTGCCGGCCGAAGACCCTCCGAAGGTTAAGTTAGAAAATATGCTCACAACTCTAGAGTGCTAGAGAGGGTAAAATTATGCGTACCTTGATAAGTGAGGGTCGTGGAGCTTTTATAGTAGTAGAGGGTGGACTTCTCTTACTTGGAGTAGAAGTCGTTTCCATGTAGGAATCCTCTTCATCGTGGATCGCGGGATCCCTTCCTTATACGACTCTTACATCAAACGTGGACCGCAAGCATCTCTTACCAAAAGCCCTTATGGCCTTTGGGCCTACTGACTTTTCATATTGGGCCCGTCCATTATTGGCCCACAGCTGACGGGTCGTCAGGCCCATTTTGTGCCCAAATTCTTCCCCTTCAGTTGCCCCCTTCACCTCATGGGTCCGTCATACGTTAGTGGACGGAACCAAGGGGTGACAATAATACTGAGGCATGACGGTTAAAAGGGGCTGTGGGTCGTCGGTCCTAGCCACAAAGGATGACGGTAAGAAGGCTTAAAACAGTTAGTAATCTGGTAATCGACAAGGCCTGAAACGCATTAAATGGACATCGACACGTGTCACGTTTTTACAGGCCATTAGATGGGATCGAGGCGTCGCTTCGTCTTCCGTGCACTTCTCTTATAAATACTGCTGCTTCCTCCTCTCATTTTTCACTTTCAGAAAGAATTTCATTGTCAGAGAGAGACCGTCGCACCTGTCAGAGAGAGACCGTCCACTTATTGCAACCGTCAGCGATATCTCCGTCCAATCTAACTTTTCCAGGTAAGACATTTCTATCCGTCTAATATTTAATTCCTTATATTAACTATGAAGAAACAATTCCCTTTCTTGCCCGTCATATTTTGTAATATCCATTATAGCCTTAGGTTTTGTCCTTACCTGTAGGAAAATGTCTAGTGCGTCGAGTAACCAGTCCGTCGTTCGCGACGGCGAGTATTATGAGGAGGTGTATCCGTCAGGTCACAAAGACCGAGAGGATTTGAGCGAGGATAGGAGTCCGTCTGCATCTTCTCCTTCCTCAACAAATGAGGATATGGAAATCGTAGAAATAGATGAAGAGCAAGTAGAGGAATATAGATCCGTCGTGGGCGCGGACGGACTTAGGCTGTTCGTCATGCTGCCGGAGTGGACGGTCAATGCATTTACTTCAAAAATCAAGGAGCCACACTTCTCCACCATTAGGGACAACTACCAAATCCCCGAATATATCCCCCTCCGTCTACCTTATAAGTCTGAGAAGTGTTATTACAAGGGGGTCGACGGCGTAGGGATATATGAGCAGGTGCTCAAGGCTGGCCTTAGATTCCCACTGAGTTCACTCCATCGCGAACTCCTACAATATTTGGGATTGTCCGTCAGCCAGATATCCCCAAACGCCTGGCGAGTCTTTATTGCCATGGAGGTGCTGTACGGAGCCATGTCGGACGGTAGGCGTAGGCTGACGGTGAGGGAATTCCTTCACTGCTACCGTCCAGACGAGATAGATAAGTCGAGGGGAATGTATAGCTTCGTCCCCAGGAGCTCCCTCTTGAAGGTTATCTTCGAAACTCCAGATTCAAATAGAGACTGGAAGAGCCGTTACTTCTTCATAGAAGGTGACGGTTGGATGTGCCGTCCTGGGGAGACGGATTACATGCCAGTAGACACAACGTGGGGCATTTTAGCCGAGTCTGGTATACCCATCATAACAAAATATCTTATCTTCATCTTTATTTCACTTGATACAGTTTTTTTTACAACCGTCTGTTTTTTCAGTCCGTCAGCGCCCCCAGATAGAATTAGAAGAATTCAACTTCCTGGAAAAGATATTTAAGAAGACATCGTCGGAGGAAAGGACCTGGGCAAGACTCGTCACCCCAGATACTATTCATTGGTATTGTGACGGTCCTGATCCGTCTCCAGCGGCGAGAAAGTACGACGAGAAAGTCCGTCAACGTAAGTTTCAAATTTTAGAACCTTCTTTTTATTCCGTCTACTTCCCTTTTTTACAGTTTACTCCGTCTACTTTTGCAGAAATGGAAGACGCTAAGAGAAGGGCGCTGATTCGAGCAAATGCTGCGAAGAAAAGGGGGACGGGTGATGCTGAGCTGAAGGAGACGGGTACCCAAAACCCTTTAGCGAAGAGAAGACAACCCTTGAAGGGAGATCGTCCATCAAAGAAACCCAAGGTTTCTCTGGACCCCGTCCTAGGTCTTATGGCTGGAGGAACAAAATCCGTCACCCCAGTTAAGCACGGGGTTGGTAAGGGCCTAATGGTGGGTCCGTCAACTGGTGAAAAGAAACCTCCTCCCCTTCTCAGGGATGACCCTAAACATGCTTTGGAGCAACTCTCCTCCATAATGACCTCCGAGGATTATGAAGACCTGAGTAATCACTCGACGGAGGCGATGGGCGAGACGGGCCTCTTCAGTATAGCTCAGGTAATGGTCCTTCCTTTTATTATTTTTATCCGTCTATACTTCGTTTACATATGAGACTAATTTCTCCGTTCTTCAGGCTATGGTGATGATGAAGGGTCTCTTTGGACGATGCTTGAACCATGAGACGACCCTTGGCCGTTTAAGGGAGAAAGCTCAGGTGACGGAGGACGAGCTGGCCCAGCTTCAAGCCTGGAAGGTTACTCAGGAGAAGAAGCTGAAATTGGCTGAGGAGGTACGGGACCAATACCTCGAGGCGACGGAGGAAATGAAAAAAGCTCTTGAGAAGAAAGACGTAGAACTCCGTCAAGCCAAGGAGGTTGCTGTGCTTGAGTATCGCGACTCGGATGCTCTCCTGACGGAGCTAGGGGTCTCATATGCTGACGGATTTGACGAGGCCCTCCGTCAAGTTAAAGCTCTTTACCCAAAGCTTGACCTGACATCCGTCAACATAGATGCCGCGGGACAAGCGTCCGTCCAACCTGCACAATCTGAGGACACGGAGGAAATTTTTGGCGAGAAAGCCGTCCCCGATGCCCCTCTTGACCAGCCAGTTGTGGACGATGACCCAAAGGAACCTTCCGCCCGTCACACAGATGATGTCATAGGCCCGTCGTAGGCTAATCTTTGTTTTGAACTTATTGTAATGTAATATTAGATCAGTACATGACTCCGTCAACTTGTAAGCCATTATTTTCGGACATGTTTGTCGTTTTTACATATTTGCTCAATTTTAAAGTTGCTTGACATACTCCGTCATGTTTTGGATCTTTGCAATCTTGCTTGGATATGTTTTACGAATGACTCCGTTCATAAGGACGGGTATAGATGAGATTCGACTTCGCCTTAGATGTGTTAATTGACAACCGTCATGAAATGTTTAAGTAAAGGCGCATTGTCCGTCAATGCTAGGAAAATGATAACCGTCCACTTTGTTTGAACTTGATTAACATCCGCCTTTTATGGGTCTTCTAGGACCCGTCGTTTCCATAATTCCGTTTGAAGTTACATCGCGGATCCCCCACCTATTTTATTGCCAAATTTGTTGACTGATTCATTATCCGTCCACTACCAGACGTCCCTAACGGGAGTTTGGGTTTTAATTGGTTTGTGATTTAGCCGTGCCCTTTGTTAGCTTAGTTTTAGCCGTCCTCTATAGGATTTTGGATTCTTTTTATTTTTTGGGATAATCCGTCCACCTTGTGGACTTAGTTTTATCCGTCCATAATGGGGCTTCGGATTTTCATCCCTGTGGGATGATCCGTTCACTTTGCGGATTTAATTTTATCCGTCCTCTATGGGACTTTGGATTCTCATTACTGTGGGATTATCCGTCCACATTGTGGACTTATCTTTATCCGTCCTCTATCGGACTTTGGATTTTTATCCCCGTGGGATGATCCGTCCACTTTGTGGACTGAATTTTTATCCGTCCTCTATGGACATTGGATTTTCATCCCTGTGGGATTATTCGTCCACTTTGTGGACTTATCTTTCTCCGTCCACTATGGGACTTTGGATTTTCATCCCTGTGGGATGATCCGTCCACTTTGTGGACTGAATTTTATCCGTCATTTATGGACTTCGGATTTTCATCCCTGTGGGATGATCCGTCCACTTTGTGGACTGAATTTTTATCCGTCCTCTATGGACTATGGATTTTCATCCCTGTGGGATGATCCGTCCACTTTGTGGACATAATTTTCATCCATCCTCTATGGACATTGGATTTTCATCCCAGTGGGATTATCCGTCCAGTTTGTGGACTTATCTTTATCCGTCCTCTGTGGGACTTTGGATTTTCATCCCTGTGGGATGATCCGTCCACTTTGTGGACTGAATTTTATCCTCTATGGACTTTGGATTTTCATCCCTGTGGGATTATCCGTCCACTTTGTGGACATAATTTTCTCCGTCCACTATGGGACTTTATTTTGTTTATGTAGGGAAATCACAGTAGAGTCTGAACACTTCTCTTTATTGAAAGAAACTAATGATGATGAAAAATGTACCTGCCCCCTTGGGCTTAAAAAAGGTACTTGTAGAGAAATTTGTTCAAAGTAGAGAGCAAAACTAAAGTAAAAAGAAAATTGTCTGAGGTAAAAAGAATCTTGTAGTAGACTTAATTAAAACATGGTAAGCAAACTGGAAACTGGGGGAGAGTCGACGTTCATTTTGGCGCTCCTACTGGTAGTACCTCCGAAGGTGCTCTGTGTTCCATGGGTGCTGAAGCTTCTGTCCGTCCATGGTTTCGAGGTGGTAGGTCCCTTTTCTTTGCCAAGACAAGATCCTGTAGGGTCCTTCCCAGTTGGGGCCGAGCTTTCCTTGCGCTGGATCTTTGGCAGCTCCCATTACTTTTCGTAGCACAAGGTCTCCAATCTGGAAGTCCCTGTGTTTGACATTGGAGTTGTAGTATTTTGCCATGAGGTTCTGGTACCTTGCCAACCTCTGTTCGGCTGTAGTCCGGACCTCGTCTATCAAGTCCATCTGGAGCCGTAGGGCTTCTTCGTTGCCGTCCTTGTCGTAGTTCTCCACTCGATAGCTAGTGAGCCCGACCTCCGCTGGAATGACGGCTTCGCTTCCGTATGTCAGTCTGAACGGAGATTCTCCAGTTGGTGTTCTTGTGGTTGTACGGTACGCCCATAAGACGCTTGGTAGTTCGTCAGGCCAGATGCCCTTGGCCCCATCCAGCCGGGTCTTGATGATCTTCAGTAAGGACCGGTTCGTAACTTCAACTTGCCCGTTGGCTTGAGGGTGTGCGGGCGACGAGTAGTGATTTTTGATCCCTAGTTCTGAACAGAAACTCCTGAATGCTCCGTTATCGAATTGCTTTCCGTTGTCGGAGACGAACACCCTGGGTATCCCGAACCTGCATATAATGTTCCTCCAAACGAAACTCCGGATGTTCTTCTCCGTGATAGTGGCCAAGGCCTCTGCTTCTACCCATTTGGTGAAGTAGTCAATTCCAACTACCAGAAACTTGAGCTGTTTCGCGGCCATTGGGAAGGGGCCCATGATATCTAGTCCCCATTGGGCAAACGGCCAAGGGGCCGTCATAGGTGTCAGCTCCTCGGTCGGCTGCCTGATCAGGTTACTGAACCTCTGACATTTGTCGCATGTTTTGACGTACGCTTGTGCGTCTTTTTGCATTGTCGGCCAGTAGTACCCCGCTCTGATCAGTTTGTTCACTAAGGATCGTGCCCCTGAATGGTTTCCGCAGATGCCCTCATGCACTTCCCTCATTACGTAGTCGGCTTCGTCTTGACCCAGGCACCTCAAGTACGGGCGTGAGAACCCTCTTTTGTATAAGATATTGTTTATCAGTACAAATCGCGAGGCATGGACCTTTAGCTTCCTGGCTTCGTTTTTTCCTTCGGGTAGTGCGCCCATCTTCAAGTACGCTATCAGTGGCGTGGTCCAACAATTTTCAGAATTCAGCTCCTGCACTTTTATTCCGTCATCAATGAGTGAGGAGGGTTGTACAAATGACAATACCTGTTCGGGAACGATCATGGGCTCTGCTGAGGCTGCCTTTGCAAGACGGTCAGCACATTCGTTTTCTTCCCTTGGGATTTGAACAAATCTTACTGTGAGATCACCGATCCGCTTTTTCACTTCGTTCAGGTACTTTCTCATCTTCTCACTCTTGCATTCGTAGATGCCATTGATTTGACTTGTTATCACCTGGGAATCGCAATGTATGACCATGGATTCCGCGCCTGCCGCCTTTGCGAGGTCTAGTCCAGCTACTAAAGCTTCGTATTCGGCCTCATTGTTTGTCGTGGGGAAGTCCAGACGTATCATGCATTCAATTCTATCTCCGTCGGGGGTACGGATTAGTACACCAGCACCTCCTGCACACCTGTTGGAGGATCCGTCCGTGTGGATGCTCCATTGAGCCTTTGTGTCTGTCCCCACGTCTTCTGTCCTGGAAAATTCTGCAATGAAGTCGGCCACGGCTTGTCCCTTAATTGCGTTTCGCGGACGATACTGTATGTCAAATTCGCTCAGTTCAACCGTCCACAGGGCCATGCGTCCTGCGGTGTCCGGGCTACTCATGGCTCTCCGCAGGGGTCGATCCGTTAGGACTACTATTGTGTGCGCCTGGAAGTATGGCTTGAGCTTTCTGGCCGCCGTCACCAGCGCGAAAGCCAACTTCTCCATTTGAGAATACCTTTCTTCCGCTCCCCGGAACGCCCTACTTATGAAGTAGACGGGTTTCTGTGATCCGTCCTCCTCCCTAATTAGTGCCGCGCTGACTGCTGCTTGTGAAACCGCTAAATAGAGGTAGAGTTCTTCCCTAGGCTTAGATGGGCTTAGCAATGGTGGCGACGACAGGTACTTCTTCAAGTCCTCAAATGCTTTCTGGCATTCGTCCGTCCATACGAACGACTTCCTTAACGTACGGAAGAATGGGAGACACTTGTCCGTCGCCTTTGAGACGAACCTATTCAGAGCTGCAATTTTACCGTTTAATCTCTGCACATCCTTGATTGTCTTCGGCGGTTCTAACTCCATGATGGCCCGAACCTTCTCTGGGTTAACCTCTATACCTCGATGGGAAACCATGAACCCCAAGAACTTTCCTGCCGTCACTCCAAATGCGCACTTGTTCGGATTTAACTTCATATTATACGACCTGAGAGTGTCGAATGTCTCCTGTAGGTCTTTCAGGTGATCGTGTTCCAAGATGCTTTTTACAAGCATGTCGTCAACATACACTTGCACATTTCTCCCAATCTGATGCGCGAACATTTTATTCATTAGCCTTTGGTAGGTTGCTCCTGCGTTCTTTAGCCCAAACGGCATTACTTTGTAGCAAAATAGTCCCTGACTTGTGATGAAGGAGGTCTTCTCCTGATCAGCCTCGTCCATCTTGATCTGATTGTAGCCGGAGAAGGCATCCATGAAGCTCAAGAGTTGGTGCCTTGCCGTTGAGTCTACCAAGGTATCGATACGAGGTAATGGGAAGCTGTCCTTCGGGCAAGCCTTGTTGAGGTCCGTGAAGTCGACGCACATTCGCCACTTCCCTGTTGCCTTCTTGACCATCACTACGTTTGCTAGCCAGTCGGGGTAATATACTTCCCGAATGAAATCTGCCTCAAGGAGCTTCCTAACCTCTTCGGCTATTGCTTTGTCTCGCTCTTCAGCGAATACTCTCTTTTTCTGTCTCACGGGCGAAAATGTGGGGTTCACATTTAGCCTGTGAACTATGACTGAACGATCGATGCCCGGCATGTCCTCGTGGCTCCAGGCGAAAATATCCTTATTATTCCTTAGGAACCTTTTTAGGGCCTGCCGTGTGGGTTGACTGGCCGACGTCCCCATCCTAGTTGTCCGTCCGGGTCTTGACTCGTCTAGAGTCACTTCCTCTAGTTCTTCTACTGGTTCTGCTGCGACCCGCTTCTCTTCTATGCACATGGCGTGCTGGTGGTCATCCATTTCCAACATGGCTACGTAGCACTCGCGGGCGGCCACCTGATTCCCGCGCAACTCGCCGACCCCATACTCCGTGGGGAATTTAATCATCAAATGGTACGTCGAGGTAGCCGCCTTCCAGCTATTGAGAGTTGGCCGTCCGAGGATAGCATTGTATGCTGATGAGCAGTCGACTACGAGGAATGTTACGTTCCGAGTGATCTGCTTGGGATAATCGCCCACCGTCACTGCCAGTGTGATCGCTCCTAATGGGAATACTCTCGTTCCTCCAAACCCTACTAACGGGGAATTTGTTGGTATTAACCGCTCCTTCTCAATCATCATCTGCTGGAACGCTGGGTAGTATAGGATGTCCGCCGAGCTACCATTGTCGACCAATACTCGGTGTAAGTTGTATTCTCCCACTCGTAAGGTGACAACTAATGCGTCGTCATGCGGGTGGTGAAGACGCCGTGCATCGTCCTCTGAAAACCCGACGATTGAGCTATCTATCCGTGCTATCTTTGGTTCCGAGCCCGTCAGCTGAACATTCTGGACCATTCGGAGGTAAGTTTTTCGGGCTTTCTTGGACGACCCGGTTGTTGGTGTACCCCCTACAATCATCCTTATGTCTCCGATTGGTGGTCTGGGACGCTCATTATCCCTCCGTGGCTGGGGCTCTTGAGGTGGCTGGTCCGTCCTCTCTTTTCTTACAAATTTTTGTAGTTTCCCTTGTCTTATAAGGGCTTCTATCTGCTGCTTTAAGTCATAGCATTCTGCTGTGTCGTGGCCGTGATCGCGGTGGAAGCGGCAGTATTTGTCCCTTGACCTTTTGCTGGGGTCTGACTTCAACTTCCCGGGGAAGGTTAGGGCCCCTTCGTCCTTGATTTGCATCAGGACTTGATCTATCGGAGCCGTCAACGGTGTGAAGCTCGTGAATCTTCCTCCGGATGGCTTAGATCGTCGCTCAAGTCTTCGATCGTCCACTCTTGGTCTCTTCGACCCTTGATCCCTCTGTCTTTCCTCCTGTCGTTCCCTCTTCCTCGGCTTATCATCTCGAGCCTCCAACGCGTCTTCTGCGTTCATGTACTTCGTCGCTCTGTAGAGTACTTCTGCCATGGTTTTAGGGTCGTTTTTGTACAACGAGAACAGAAATTTGCCCTTTCGAAGCCCGTTCGTGAAGGCAGCAACCAGTATTTTGTCGTCTGCTTCGTCTATTGAGAGCGCTTCCTTATTAAAGCGCGTTATGTAGGCCCTCAGCGTCTCGTCCTCCCGTTGCTTAATACTCATTAGGCAAGCCGTAGACTTCTTGTATCTGTGTCCCCCGATGAAATGTGTAGTAAACTGAGCACTTAGCTCCTTGAAGGTGCTTATGGAGTTTGGTGTTAGTCGACTAAACCATATCCTCGCGGGGCCTTTGAGCGTCGTGGGGAAGGCCCTGCACATGATCTCGTCAGCTATCCCTTGTAGGTGCATTAGGGTCTTGAATGTCTCCAGATGGTCCAGGGGATCTTTTACTCCGTCGTAGCTGTCTATATGAGGCATGCGGAATTTATGCGGCAAGGGGAAGGCGTTCACGGCCGCAGTGAAGGGCGAGTCAGTACGGTTGACCAAGTCGTCTAGATCGCTGGAAACCCGCCCTTTGAGCGCATTCATCATTACTTCCATCTGTTCCCTCATCGCCTGCATCTCCGCGGCAATCTGTGGCGGTGTCGCATTTGTGAGGGATGGCATGCTCATGTTCTGCCTCTCCGGCCTGCTTGGGGCATGGCTGCCTTCAGGTTTCTCCTGGTTTCTCTTTGCAGCGCTGGTCCCTTCTTCTTCTTCTTGCAGGTCGTTCTGTTCTGCATTCTTCTGACGCAGCTGTTCTTCTAAGTCGTTATTTTGTTTGGTGAGACGTTCTACTGCGGCAGCGAGGGTCCGAACTTGTCTTTCGAGGGCAGTACTGGGTTGTTCGTCTCCCTGAACGTCGTTGGTGGTTGCCATCGAGCGAGTGAGTACCATGCAACCCTTAAGTCCTGAAAAACGTTAGTACGAGTTTTTGGATCTCTACTTAACCGCTTTCCCACAGACGGCGCCAACTGATGAAGTCAAGAGTTTCACCAATGAGCCGCACGGTTCCTACTCGCTTGAATATTGATCTACACACCACAAAGAAGGAGAAACCTTACAGAGAGCACCGGTGTGGTGCCGGCCGAAGACCCTCCGAAGGTTAAGTTAGAAAATATGCTCACAACTCTAGAGTGCTAGAGAGGGTAAAATTATGCGTACCTTGATAAGTGAGGGTCGTGGAGCTTTTATAGTAGTAGAGGGTGGACTTCTCTTACTTGGAGTAGAAGTCGTTTCCATGTAGGAATCCTCTTCATCGTGGATCGCGGGATCCCTTCCTTATACGACTCTTACATCAAACGTGGACCGCAAGCATCTCTTACCAAAAGCCCTTATGGCCTTTGGGCCTACTGACTTTTCATATTGGGCCCGTCCATTATTGGCCCACAGCTGACGGGTCGTCAGGCCCATTTTGTGCCCAAATTCTTCCCCTTCATATATAATATGTAAAAGTTGAAGTATAGAATTTATTGTTCACAGTCTACATATGAGTCAAATTAGCATAATATTTCGGTCCATGATCTACTTCAGTCAATTTGATCCATTTTGTCGACTTTGATCATTAATTTTGGTCCACTTTGGTCTATTCGATGCACTCAGTCCACTCAGTTTATTTTGGCCCATTCGTTTTATTTCGGTCCATTTTAGTATAAGTTGGTCCATAAGGTCCAATTCGGTCCACTGTAGTCAATTTGATCCATTTCGGTCTACTTAGGTCCACTTAAGTCCATTCGATCCATTCAATTCACTTTAATCCATTCACTCCATTCAGTTCTAAATGGTCCAAATCTTTAATTTTAGTCTAAAATATACAAACAAAATAGACATTAAAAATTAGAGATATATGCCCCTTAAAAAGCAATTAAAATTATAAATATTCAAAAGATTACTTTAAAATTCAATTTTCACTCATGCAAATTTATAAAGTGATAAAAAATATTTTTTTTCATTCATAAATATTGGTAATATCAACAACTTTAGAATAGTCTAATAACCATGATTTTTTTTTTCTTTTTTAAAATAATTTGATTGGTACAACAAGAGAGAGAAGATTTGAATCTGAATATCTCTATTAAAAATATCAAAAGATGTTAATATGTTAAACTCATCAAATTACAAAGCTTTTGACATGAATTTCAAGTTGTTACTACCTCTAGAAGTTGAGTGGGTTGCGCTAAAACTTTACTCTCTAAATTGGATAGAAAAGAGAAAAAATTTGGCTTAAGCCCCTTTGCTGGAATGCCTTATTTATTAAGACGGGTGTTCTTTAGTCTCACCCATTGGTGTTTTGTCAATCTATTGAACTTGGAAAGTCAAAGATCGCGTGGTAGAGATTTTTTTATACTCTGTTAGTTTTTGTCGTTCATTACTGTGTGGTGGGTTATGTGATCTATATTGGGCTTTAAGTCCAACATATGTTGTGATGCCCATCAAACTTAGAGGCCCATTAAGTTGTAGTTTCATCCATTATAACTATTGGGCTTGGACTAATCAAAGCCCAACAAAAATTATTCTAGAACGATATATATAAACAACCACCTTGTCATTATTAATTTTAGTAGGACTTTCAATTTATTAAGTTGAACTAAAATGTGTCCATATGATGCAAATTAATTGGATTCTCAACAAAAAAAAAATGATGCAGATTAATTAGAAATTATATATTAACTAATGGATTTCAATAGCATATCTGATCATTCCTTCATACTTTTCCCTTTCTATTCCTAAATATTTCAAACCAAAATTCCATAGCGAAATGTTGAAAGCCACCTAGATGTGCTATTCACTCTTCTTTCCGATACTCTACCAATAAATGTCCTAGGTCTAACCGTCAAAATCCAGTTAACAGTTTGTCCCTTATTAGAAAACTAATTATAACTTGTACAGTAAAAATCCAAAATAAAGACTTTTTCAAACCTTGAATACTTATAATTAAACCTTCAGACCATATGACTTTTGCGCGCGTGAGCTCCAGCACAAATAGCACTTCTTCACTTTGTAAAAGCAAGGTAGGGGGTGAGGTTGTGGGTTCAAGACGCACCAAATTTATGTGTAACTTACTAATTGAAGCAAGGTCATATAGTTTTTTTATTATAATTAAAAAACTATATGACCTTGCTTCAATTAGAATTTACATATTGTCCCCATAAAATAAATATTTAATAGATGAAATTATGAAGTAGTAACAAGTTAATCATCTATTGGTGGCACCTTATGAAACTTTGGTTCCCACATCCTTATACCTTATGATACTTGTAATATATATACAATATTTTTCAAAACCGTCTTATAGAAGACATTACAATATTATATGTGCATCGCATGAGCAACTTTCTAGTTGCTTTAATTGCTGAATTGTAGGCATTTTAGATCAAGGAGCAAGAATAATTGAAATTTGTAGTCTTTTTCCTTGGTCATGAATTCATGATGCAACAATTTATGAGAATTGTTGCTATTTGTGCCTGTATTTGGATCCAAGTGATATTTTGTGGAAAGTATTGGGATTAGGGTTTGTTTTATGGGTTTGGATCCATTTTGGATCAGGGGTCGTTGAGAATTTGTGATTTTGGGATGTGGGTATTGGAGGAAATGTTGTCTTGGGTGTTGGGTTGTGGGGGGTTTTGTGATTTGGGGACAAGATAGTTAGGTTTGAGTGTTTATGCATGTGAATTGTGATTGTGATGATTGAGTTTTGCATTGGGTATTCATTGGATTGGGAAAATGGAGAGTGTGGAAGTGAGCTTGGTTGAGTTAGTTTTGTGGGTTTGGTTTTGGTGCATGCACTTGTTGCGGGGTTGGAATTGGTTCCTTTTTAGTTGTAAATGCGTGAATTCGCGTGTTTAATCTGGGATCTTATTGATTATGCTTTTAGTTTTGGAGTTGTGATTTTGGTTTGTTAGTGCATGGATTAAGTTATAATTTTGCTACTTCAATTTCAAGCAGAATTTGGCTATTTAACAGCAGTTGCTAGCTAGCTGGGACTATCACTTAGTTTTGTAAAATTTATTAGCCAAAGTGATAGTAATGGTGCCTTGAGAATGTTCATGTAAATATGGATAGTATGTTAAGTACCTTTTTTTCCAAATTCAGGGTTATGTGCAATGGTGCTCTGCCATTTTCTTATAATTGAGTGCACTTTGTGAAAACCAAACTGCAGAGTCATTGTAAGCCTTGTTATTTGGACCTCAAGTATGATGTGGGATATAGGAGAGGGCAGTTTAAAAGGAGAATGTGAGAGGGTAGGTGAGATGACTAATCTCGTGGTGAAAGAGGTGTTGTGCATTTGGTGATTGAGAAAAAAGGATTGTCAAGTCAGTATGTCTGATGAGGCAGTCTCATTGATATAATGGTGGAGCTCCTATCTTCTTCATTGTTGTAATAAATTTAGATCATTTAAAATAGAGAATTGAAGGTCTATAAGAATCCAATAGTTAAATCATTAAACTACACAAAAATTTTGAACTCTAGTGCATCATTATTGTAAACGAAACAAATACTCGGAAGTATGTGTTTCTGTTTTAGGTTTAGGATTTTTGAAGTAGAGTGGCAAAATTAGCTTTAGACGCCAATTGTTAATTAAATTTCAAACTAATATCTATGCTTGCTATATATTACAATCGAAGGTTCCTCCAAGGGTGGCTTTTTTTTCACAATCATCTTCTTTAGGTAAGATTCTTACAACTGATAACCTTCGCAAAAGGCGTATTGTTGTTCTTGATTGGTGTTACATATGCAAGAGGTGTGGAGAGTTTGTGGATCATCTTCTGCTATATTGTCCCTTAGCCTATGAGTTGTGGTCGTTGGTGTTTTGTTTGTTTGGGCTGCATTGGGTTATGCCACTTAAGGTTATTGAGTTGTTTGAATCTTGGCAAGGTAAATTTGGGCAGCATCGCAATATAGATTTTTGGAGACTTGTGCCACACTGTTTGATGTGGTATATTTCGAGGGAAAGAAATGCTCGCTGTTTTGAGGGATGTGAATGGTCCTTACTGGAGATTAAGTCCTTTTCTTACACACTCTCCTTGTTTGGAGTGTAGCCCTGTCGCATTTTTCTTGTTTTTCTCTTCCTCTTTTACTTAATCATTGTTGTAGGGTCTGCTTTTTGGTTGCCCAGAACCCAAAGGATATAGGTCAAAGGCCCATCGAACTCAAAACAATGAATTTGTAGAGAGTGGATCGAAGGTCTAGGCGCTGGTCGGCGTTCACAAAGCGTGAACTCCATTCTCTTTTATGGAAAAAATCCTTAGAACAGTTTACAACTGGGGGACGCTCCTCGGCCCATGGCCGAGGAGGCTTTTGCCCTTTTTTCTCTTTATTCCCCCCCCTACCGTCTCTGGAGGGATTCCCTTACATTATATAGCCTTTACTCAACCAATCCTAGCCCTACACTTGTTGAGCGATCTGGACATTACTCAGGTGCTTGTCCCATCAGCCACCTTCTCAGTCTCTTTGGGAGTCGCGGCAACCAAGGCGACGCTGGTGCGGGGTCTTTTCCTCATTAATGCGGCCAAGGCGGTAGTTAGGTACATTTAATGCGAAGGTGACCCTTTGTCATGGGCTTGTCCCTCAAGTTCTCGGACGTCCGATGATGGGGTCGTCCTCGGATTTAGGGTGCCTTCTCGGCCCGGGCCTTCGGCCCAGGAATGAAGTAGGCTGGGCCGTAGGATTCTTTGACCCCACAATAGCCCCTCAAAATCTTGCTATCCACATCCTCGGGCGGAAAGGAGGATTTTGATGTCCTCGGGCTTGCGACGCGTCCCATCGAGTTTGGCCCTCTGTTAGTACTGGAGTCTTTTCAACTACCCCAAACGTGTTAATGGCGCCTCGAAGCGCGCAATGCGCCCTTCATTAAATCAAGACGGCTCTGTGCTCCCCACGTTCAACGGGAGGATGATAATCCAACGGTGGGGATTCGCCTAACATTTATGGGCAGGAAAACCCGCGCGGTTCCTTGATTTGGGGTATAAATACCCATTCAACAGGCCGGTTCCTCTGTTTATTCGCACCCAAGAGTCTACATCTTCAGCATAAAAAGCCTGTCCGAGGAGCTTCTACTCATTTCTGTAAGTCACTCTATCTCTCTTCGAACTTTCTCCTTCTCCATCTCTTCCTCCTTTTCATTTGCTCTCTCTTAGCTCGCTTAGGCATCATTTGGGATGGGTAGATTTAAGAAATACGTTTACACTGAGGAGGCGATGGAGAAATTCATCGCCGATTATAAGATACCCAGCAACGTGGGCTTGAGGTATTGTAAGGAGGGCGAGTGGCGCTTTCGGAGACAGGAGGGTGAAGTGGTGATTCCCATTGTTGCCTTCGTTGAAGGTGGCATGAGGATATCCATGGGGCCGGTGATGAGGGACTACCTGACGCACTTTCGGCTAGCCCCCACCCAGTGTGCCATCAATGTCTTTAGGATTCTGGGCTGTGTGGATGCCCTAAACGAGAAGATGGGACTGAGATTGACCCACCATGACGTCAACTGGTGTTATAACCTCCAGTGCCTGAAGAGTGAAACTTACTATCTGAAAACCAGGGATGACAGGGTCCGGCTCATTTAGTGCCTCCCTGAGTCCAGCAAGGGACTGAACAAGGACTTCCTCATCGTTTCTAGAGAGTGGCACGATGGCCTTCACTGCCCGACGATGGAGGGGACCCCAGGTGGGGCAATGGGAATATGGGGAGAGGGTTCTAGGACCCTAATCAGTTCCATCCTTTACTTCGTCCACTTCTTTTTGCACCGTCTGGTTTCTAATGTGAATGTGTTTCCTCTTACAGATCCGCACGCCTTCACGCGCCACTTCAGTCTGATCAACCGGGAAGACTTGCAAAAGGTGCTGAGGGCAGAGGTTTTTGTGAACGAGGCCGACAATCAGGTTAGGGCCGCTCACCAGATCTTGAAATGCGACCCGACTCACAAGTCATTTGCAGTGCCGAAGTACGTGATCAGAGCAAAGGATCCTCGGCTTCGAAAAATAACCGTGACCGAGGACGGGTTTCGGTTCCCCGAGGTGCCCTCCACATCAGAAGGCGTAGCACCTGCGGGTCCCTCCTCCTCTCTTAGACTCTCGGAGCCCGCTGAAGTAGGCCTAGAGAGGGAAGAGGAAGTTGCTGACTTTGGCCCCGCCGAGGACGAGTTTGACGTGTTCGAACAAGTCCATCAGTCCGAAGACCCTCCGGGAGACTTGGGTGACCCTTGTCTGACAGAAGCGGATTTCCAAACGCCTAAGTCCCCTCCTCGACGCGAGATGGGTTACAAGAAGAGGCCCCAACCTAGCCTGTCGGATCTGATCGAAGGCCGACCGGGGAAATCCAAGCCAGAGCTTCCTCCTCCTCCTCCCAAGACTCGCTCTGCTCAGGGCAGGTCGGCCCCTACCCAGTCAAGGCCTCCTCCTTCTCCGCCCAAGACGAGTCTGTCTTCTAGGCACGAGCCCTCCGATCCCAAGCAGAAAAAGGATAAGGGCAAAAGGCTGGCTGAGAAAAAGTCCAGGTCCCCACGGGAGGAGGATGATACTCGGCGGCCATCCAAACAGCTGAAGATAGGCTCCCGAGGCCAGGATGAGCAGGCTGACGCCCAGCCCGAGCCTCAGGCCTGGCTTTCTACCCCAATGCTCCATAGGGGGCAGCTGAGGGAAGACTCCTCCCTCGGGGATTTCAGAGAGGGTGAAGGCGCGAAGGTGGTCGACGCGCTGGAAAGGTGCCTGTTACTCCCAACTGACATGGCGGAGCTGGGGACTATGAGGAGCAGGGAGGTCTTCCTCTACCTCAAGCGGTATTTGGGAATGGTAAGCCACTCAACACTTATGACTTTTCCAGTTTTAGTTTTTTCTTCCCCTTTTCTGAGCTCGGCTAACCGTGTACTCGTCTTGTTGGGCAGGCCATTCAGGCCACTTATAGGTTGGAGGACGTGGCCCATGACTAGGGGAAAGCCATGGACGTGGAGCGTGAGAAACGCCTGGAGGCCACACGGACCCTTAAAAACTCTGAGGCTGATCTTGCCAAGGCCCGGGAGGAGCTGGGGGCGATGACTAGTGCTCGGGATACTGCCCTGTCAGGCCTCGCCGGCTTCCAGAAGCAGGCCGAAGATTACTCAAAGCGCCTGGCTGAGGCAGAGGAGCAGCTGAATACTGCAAAGGAGCTGCTTGCTAATCTGCCAAAGAAGGTGGCTGCCACCGAGGGGGACAAGAGGGCAGCTGAGTGGGCAAGGGACGAGGTCGTGAGGGCTAAGTTTAAGGCCAACCAGGGCAGGGAGGAAGCCCTGGCCACTAAGCAAGATGCCGAGAAGGAGGCCTATGCTGCAGGGATGGCAGAGACAGAAGCAGCCTTTAAGGCTCAAGTCCCCGGTTTGTGCAAGTACTACTCTGCTGAGGTTTGGAGGGAGGCTTTTAGACAGGCTGGGGTTGAGGCCTCGTCCAACTTGTGGAAGGAAGAGAGTGTGTACTACCCTCCTGCCATCCGCGAGGCAACTCCAGGTGGCGCTGAGGCCGGGGAGGTTGCAGAGGAAGCCGGTGCCGCTGCGGGTGAGGACACCTCAATCGCTGAACCCACGGGCGAGCTTGCCCAAGGAAGTGACCCTCCCAAGGTAGCAGAATCAAGTGAGGGCCCCGTTGAGGAGGCGCCCCAGGAGGTTGCGAAGTCCACCTCTGAAGCTGAAGTTCCCGCTGCTGAGGAGGCAGCCGTTCCTGCCGCGCCATCACAGGCTGTCCCTTCTGGCCAAAGCTCAGAAGGCCCTGAAACTGCTATGGTCTAGCCTCCTGCTGAGGGAGGAAAATAAGTGGGCAGGGCAGGCCCCTCGACGCCGTCGTCTCTCCTGTCTTTTGCGTCTTTCTTTTTCTTTTCTTTTTTAGATTGTAATGTGGTGTTCGTCATGTAATCCTTATGGATTTAATGAAATACGAGTTTTGTTTCTTTTCCTGCTGGTTGTGGTTGTTCGCTTACTCGTATGCTATCCGCTTTTTCTTTACTTGTATGATTTTAACTTCAATTGCATCTCGGCCAATCGCGGCATCAATTATTATAGCGAGGGCATGTATGCTTGGGTGGACCCATCGTTCCCTAAGGGCCATGTAGAAAATTCTTTGAGTAGACACTTACGATCCCCTTGAAGTAGTTGGCATCCCCACAGGCTTGAGTCCGAGGACCATACAGTGCTTTTGGTTCTGTCTAACACCTAGAATCCTCTGAAGGAGTTAGTTTCCCCAGAGCTCTGAGTCCTGGGGCCATGCAGTGCTTTTGGTTCTGTCTAACACCTAGAATCCTCTGAAGGAGTTAGTTTCCCCATAGGCCTGAGTCATAGGACTATGCAGTGCCTTGGTTCTGTCTAACACCTGGGATCATCTGAGGTGGTTAGTTTCCCCATGAGCCTGAGTCCAAGGACCATGCAGAGCCCTGGTTCTGTCTAACACTTAGCATCATCTGACGCGGTTAGTTTCCCCATAGGCCTGAGTCCGAGGACCATGCAGAGCCCTGGTTCTGTCTAGCATTTGTACTTCTGAAGGAGTTCGTTTCCCCATAGGCCTGAGTCCGAGGACCATGCAGAGCCTTGGTTCTGTCTAACACTTGGTCTTCTAAAGTAGTTAGTTTCCCCAGAGGCCTGAGACCAAGGACCATACAGAGCCTTGATTCTGTCTAACACTTGGCCTTTGAAGTAGTTAGTTTCCCCATAGGCCTGAGTCCGAGGACCATGCAAAGCCTTGATTCTGTCTAACACTTGGTCTTTGAAGTAGTTAGTTTCCCCATAGGCCTGAGTCCGAGGACCATGCAAAGCCTTGGTTCTGTCTAACACTTGGTCTTTGAAGTGGTTAGTTTCCCCATAGGCCTGAGTCCGAGGACCATGCAGAGCCTTGGTTCTGTCTAACACTTGGTCTTTCTAAAGTAGTTAGTTTCCCCATAGGCCTGAGTCAGAGGACCATGCAGAGCCTTGGTTCTGTCTAACACTTGGTCTTTCTGAAGTAGTTAGTTTCCCCATAGGCCTGAGTCCGAGGACCATACAGAGCCTTGGTTCTGTCTAACACTTGGTCTTTTGAAGTAGTTATTTTCCCCATAGGCCTGAGTCCGAGGACCATGCAGAGTCTTGGTTCTGTCTAACACTTGGTCTTTGAAGTGGTTAGTTTCCTCATAGGCTTGAGTCCGAGGACCATGCAGAGCCTTGGTTCTGTCTAACACTTGGTCTTCTGAAGTAGTTAGTTTCCCCATAGGCCTGAGTCCGAGGACCATGCATAGCCTTGGTTCTGTCTAACTCTTGGTCTTCTGAAGTAGTTAGTTTCCCCATAGGCCTGAGTCCAAGGACCATGCAGAGCCTTGGTTCTGTCTAACACTTGGTCTTCTGAAGTAGTTAGTTTCCCCATAGGCCTGAGTCCGAGGACCATGCAGAGCCTTGGTTCTGTCTAACACTTGGTCTTCTGAAGTAGTTAGTTTCCCCATAGGCTTGAGTCCGAGGACCATGCATAGCCTTGGTTCTGTCTAACACTTGGTCTTCTGAAGTAGTTAGTTTCCCCATAGGCCTGAGTCCGAGGACCATGCAGAGCCTTGGTTCTGTCTAACACTTGGTCTTCTGAAGTAGTTAGTTTCCCCATAGGCCTGAATTCGAGGACCATGCAGAGCCTCGGTTCTGTCTAACACTTGGTCTTCTGAAGTAGTTAGTTTCCCTAAAGGCCTGAGTCCGAGGACCATGCAGAGCCTTGGTTCTGTCCAACACTTGGTCTTTCTGAAGTAGTTAGTTTCCCCATAGGCCTGAGTCCGAGGACCATGCAGAGCCTTGGTTCTGTCTAACACTTGGTCTTCTGAAGTGGTTAGTTTCCCCAGAGGCCTGAGTCCGAGGTCCATGCAGAGCCTTGGGTCTGTCTAACCCTTGGTCTTTGAAGTAGTTAGTTTCCCCATAGGCCTGAGTCCGAGGACCATGCAGAGCCTTGGTTCTGTCTAACACTTGGTCTTTGAAGTAGATAATTTCCCCATAGGCCTGAGTCCGAGGACCATGCAGAGCCTTGGTTCTGTCTAACACTTGGTCTTCTGAAGTAGTTAGTTTCCCCATAGGCCTGAGTCCGAGATCCATGCAGAGCCTTGGTTCTGTCTAACACTTGGTCTTTCTGAAGTAGTTAGTTTCCCCATAGGCCTGAGTCCGAGGACCATGCAGAGCCTTGGTTCTGTCCAACACTTGGTCTTTTGAAGTAGTTATTTTCCCCATAGGCCTGAGTCCGAGGACCATCCAGAGTCTTGGTTCTGTCTAACACTTGGTCTTTGAAGTGGTTAGTTTCCCCACAGGCTTGAGTCCGAGGACCATGCAGAGCCTTGGTTCTGTCTAACACTTGGTCTTCTGAAGTAGTTAGTTTCCCCAAAGGCCTGAGTCCGAGGACCATAAAAAGCCTTGGTTCTGTCTAACACTTGGTCTTCTGAAATAGTTAGTTTCCCCAAAGGCCTGAGTCCGAGGACCATGCAGAGCCTTGGTTCTGTCCAACTCTTGGTCTTCTGAAGTAGTTAGTTTCCCCAAAGGCCTGAGTCCGAGGACCATGCAGAGCCTTGGTTCTGTCTAACACTTGGTCTTCTGAAGTAGTTAGTTTCCCCATAGGCTTGAGTCCGAGGACCATGCAGAGCCTTGGTTCTGTCTAACGCTTGGTCTTCTGAAGTAGTTAGTTTCCCCATAGGCCTGAGTCCGAGGACCTTGCAGAGCCTTGGTTCTGTCTAGCACTTGGTCTTCTGAAGTAGTTAGTTTCCCCATAGGCCTGAGTCCGAGGACCATGCAGAGCCTTGGTTCTGTCTACCACTTGGTCTTCTGAAGTAGTTAGTTTCCCCATAGGCCTGAGTTCGAGGACCATGCAGAGCCTTGATTCTGTCTAACACTTGGTCTTTGAAGTGGTTAGTTTCCCCATAGGCTTAAGTCCGAGGACCATGCAGAGCCTTGGTTCTGTCTAACATTTGGTCTTCTAAAGTGGTTAGTTTTCCCAGAGGCCTGAGTCCGAAGACCATGCAGAGTCTTGGTTCTATCTCACACTTGGTCTTCTGAAGTAGTTAGTTTCCCCATAGGCCTGAGTCCGAGGACCATGTAGAGCCTTGGTTCTGTCTAACACTTGGTCTTCTGAAGTAGTTAGTTTCCCCATAGGCCTGAGTCCGAGGACCATGCAAAGCCTTGGTTCTGTCTAACACTTGGTCTTCTGAAGTAGTTAGTTTCCCCATAGGCCTGAGTCCGAGGACCATGCAGAGCCTTGGTTTTGTCTAACACTTGGTCTTCTGAAGTAGTTAGTTTCCCCATAGGCCTGAGTCCGAGGACCATGCAGAGCCTTGGTTCTGTCTAACACTTGGTCTTCTGAAGTAGTTAGTTTCCCCATAGGCCTGAGTCCGAGGACCATGCACAGCCTTGGTTCTGTCTAACACTTGGTCTTCTGAAGTAGTTAGTTTCCCCATAGGCCTGGGTTCGAGGACCATGCACAGCCTTGGTTCTGTCTAACACTTGGTCTTCTGAAGGAGTTAGTTTCCCCATAGGCCTGAGTCCGAGGACCATGCAGAGCCTTGGTTCTGTCTAACACTTGGTCTTTCTGAAGTAGTTAGTTTCCCCATAGGCCTGAGTCTGAGGACCATGCAGAGCCTTGGTTCTGTCTAACACTTGGTCTTCTGAAGTGGTTAGTTTCCCCGGAGGCCTGAGTCCGAGGACCATGCAGAGCCTTGGGTCTGTCTAACCCTTGGTCTTTGAAGTAGTTAGTTTCCCCATAGGCCTGAGTCCGAGGACCTTGCAGAGCCTTGGTTCTGTCTAACACTTGGTCTGTGAAGTAGTTAATTTCCCCATAGGCCTGAGTCCGAGGACCATGCAGAGCCTTGGTTCTGTCTAACACTTGGTCTTCTGAAGTAGTTAGTTTCCCCAAAGGCCTGAGTCCGAGGTCCATGCAGAGCCTTGGTTCTGTCTAACACTTGGTCTTTCTGAAGTAGTTAGTTTCCCCATAGGCCTGAATCCGAGGACCATGCAGAGCCTTGGTTCTGTCTAACACTTGGTCTTTTGAAGTAGTTATTTTCCCCATAGGCCTGAGTCCGAAGACCATCCAGAGTCTTGGTTCTGTCTAACACTTGGTCTTTGAAGTGGTTAGTTTCCCCATAGGCTTGAGTCCGAGGACCATGCAGAGCCTTGGTTCTGTCTAACACTTGGTCTTCTGAAGTAGTTAGTTTCCCCATAGGCCTGAGTCCGAGGACCATGCATAGCCTTGGTTCTGTCTAACACTTGGTCTTCTGAAGTAGTTAGTTTCCCCATAGGCCTGAGTCCGAGGACCATGCAGAGCGTTGGTTCTGTCCAACTCTTGGTCTTCTGAAGTAGTTAGTTTCCCCATAGGCCTGAGTCCGAGGACCATGCAGAGCCTTGGTTCTGTCCAACTCTTGGTCTTCTGAAGTAGTTAGTTTCCCCATAGGCCTGAGTCCGAGGACCATGCAGAGCCTTGGTTCTGTCTAACACTTGGTCTTCTGAAGTAGTTAGTTTCACCATAGGCCTGAGTCCGAGGACCATGCAGAGCCTTGGTTCTGTCTAACACTTGGTCTTCAGAAGTAGTTAGTTTCCTCATAAGCCTGAGTCCGAGGACCATGCAGAGCCTTGGTTCTGTCTAGCACTTGGTCTTCTGAAGTAGTTAGTTTCCCCATAGGCCTGAGTCCGAGGACCATGCAGAGCCTTGGTTCTGTCTAACACTTGGTCTTCTGAAGTAGTTAGTTTCCCCATAGGCCTGAGTTCGAGGACCATGCAGAGCCTTGGTTCTGTCTAACACTTGGTCTTTGAAGTGGTTAGTTTCCCCATAGGCTTGAGTCCGAGGACCATGCAGAGCCTTGGTTCTGTCTAACATTTGGTCTTCTAAAGTGGTTAGTTTTCCTAGAGGCCTGAGTCCGAAGACCATGCAGAGTCTTGGTTCTATCTAACACTTGGTCTTTTGAAGTAGTTAGTTTCCCCATAGGCCTGAGTCCGAGGACCATGTAGAGCCTTGGTTCTGTCTAACACTTGGTCTTCTGAAGTAGTTAGTTTCCCCATAGGCCTGAGTCCGAGGACCATGCAGAGCCTTGGTTCTGTCCAACTCTTGGTCTTCTGAAGTAGTTAGTTTCCCCATAGGCCTTAGTCCGAGGACCATGCAGAGCCTTGGTTCTGTCTAACACTTGGTCTTCTGATGTATTTAGTTTCGCCATAGGCCTGAGTCCGAGGTCCATGTAGAGCCTTGGTTCTGTCTGACACTTGGTCTTTCTGAATTAGTTAGTTTCCCCAAAGGCCTGAGTCCGAGGACCATGCAGAGCCTTGGTTCTGTCTAACACTTGGTCTCCTGAAGTGGTTAGTTTCCCCAGAGGCCTGAGTCCGAGGACCATGCAGGGCCTTGGTTCTGTCTAACACTTGGTCTTCTGAAGTGGTTAGTTTCCCCAGAGGCCTGAGTCCGAGGACCATGCAGGGCCTTGGGTCTGTCTAACCCTTGGTCTTTGAAGTAGTTAGTTTCCCCATAGGCTTAAGTCCGAGGACCATGCAGAGCCTTGGTTCTGTCTAACACTTGGTCTTTGAAGTAGTTAGTTTCCCCATAGGCCTGAGTCCGAGGACCATGCAGAGCCTTGGTTCTGTCTAACACTTGTCCTTTTTAAGTAGTTAGTTTCCCCATAGGCCTGAGTCCGAGGACCATGCAGAGCCTTGGTTCTGTCTAACACTTTCATTTCTCTGTAAGTAGGGGTTTGTTCTCGGACCGCTTTGCTGGAGACGATTCCTCTTTCGGACGGATTATGATCTTACACGTGGCGTTGATCCCCCCTCCAGCTCGAGCCCCCATCTTTTTTATTTGCGAAGCGTCCCTTGGTCGTTCGTGTTTCGCGCCTGACGCTTCGGTGCGCGAGGCGCATCTTCATTAATGGCCTCGTGAATTAACAGAAGTCCAACGGTCTGCGGCCCTTTTGGAATTTGATAGCTTCATTATTAGCCCCGCTGGAAACTCTCTTTTTGAATTCCGCGTGGATTAATTCTCACCGACTCTCATCCTCTATATAAGGCCTTCCGGGGGGATGGTTTCTCCATACTCCATGAACCTCCCAACACAAACAGAAAGAACATATCCTTTCAGCTCCCCAAGCCCCTTTAATAACCCCGCCGGAATTGTGACCGGAGTTAGGAGATATGGGGCGGCTTTGGACGGGTGTGAGGACCTCCGTGCCAAGAGCCGTTGTGGCCGCAGCCCCCACTGGGCTTCCGGTGCGGCAGAGTCTAGGCGTAACCCCGATGGCGCCATGCACGGTTGCCCGGAGGGATGTCGTTGAAGTACCTAACGTCTCTCCTCAGAGCGCACCCCCGACGGAGGAAACATGCGAACTCACATCATTGACGGCGCTCGAGTGTTGCCGTCTCCAACGGCCAACGCCCGTGTAGGTTGGAGAAAATCAAGGGAACATCATGGGGGAGGGCGTCCCAGAGCCCCTGCATCTGCTCCTTGCTTTGTTCAAGCTCCGCCGCTCCGAGAAAGGAGTCGTTGTTGGCCTTGAAACAAGCCAGCCCCAGCCCCCTTCCGCCCGCTTACTGTCAAGTTCTCCCATTCTCTTGATGCCTGTAAGGGTACGGGTTGACACTTCCCTTTAGCTAGTTTTAGGACGTGTCCGCCCGGGCCTCTGATTGTAGGACTAGCTGGTAGGAATAGTTTTAAAACACGCCTGCCTGAGCCTCTGATTGTAATTTGTAATAATTTTTTTTTTGAAATAATATCAAGCTTTCTTTCTTTGCTATTGAATCTTCTGTCTCGAGCTTTTATCTTTCTGCAATGTTTGTTTGGTAGTTCTTTTTTTTTTGCATCACTACCGATCTTCCGTAGAATGGTTATTTAGAACAGTCGCCTGTTGCGCCGACCGGCGCACTAATCCTTCCCACAGACGACGCCAATTGTAGGGTCTGCTTTTTGGTTGCCCAGAACCCAAAGGATATGGGTCAAAGGCCCATCAAACCCAAAATAATGAATTTGTAGAGAGTGGATCGAAGGTCTAGGCGCTGGCCGGCGTTCACGAAGCGTGAACTCCATTCTCTTTTATGGAAAAAATCCTTAGAACAGTTTACAACTGGGGGACGCTCCTCGGCCATGGGCCGAGGAGGCTTTTGCCCTTTTTTCTCTCTATTTCCCCCCTACCGTCTCTGGAGGGATTCCCTTACATTATATACCCTTTACTCAACCAATCCTAGCCCTACACTTGTTGAGCGATCTAGACATTACTCAGGTGCTTGTCCCATCAGCCGCCTTCTCAGTCTCTTTGGGAGTCGCGGCAACCAAGGCGACGCTGGTGCGTGGTCTTTTCCTCATTAATGCAGCCAGGGCGGTAGTCAGGTACATTTAATGCGGAGGTGACCCTTTGTCATGGGCTTGTCCCTCAAGTTCTCGGACGTCCGATGATGGGGTAGTCCTCAGATTTAGGGTGCCTTCTCGGCCCGGGCCTTCGGCCCAGGAACGAAGTGGGCTGGGCCGTACGATTCTTTGGCCCCACAATTGTAATTTTGGTTCTTGATTTTTGCCCCCACAGTACATCTCCAATATACTTGGGTTGGCTATTTTTCCTTAATAAAATTTTTCGTTATCTATATAAAAAAAAAAAAAAAAAAAATTTACTTTGATCCATTCATGCATAAATTTTTGCTGGGTGATTTGCTTCTGAGGTATAAACCCTGTTGGTTTTCTGGTAATTCATTTGAAATTTATACACAACCTTTTCAGTTTCTATGTAGGAAATTTTTGCTTGTAATGAAAAGATATTGCAATACTAGAAGGGGTGGCAGACTAGCAGTGGCATATTATATTTACCTTTTGTTTTCTTCGCACTTTCTTTCTTTTCTTTTTTTTTTTTCTTTTTTTGATAAGTCGAAATTTTTATTAGAGAAGACTACTTTATGCAAAACAAGCACGAACCAGCCTAATAAATACAAAGAAAACTAAATGCTATGTACAAGAAAGAAGAGAGTCAATAAATATTGGGAGGGAATCACTAGATGTGGGATTCCAAGCCCGAGACCAATCAAACAAAGTGCCAACAAATGAGGCAAGGAGTTGATATCCCGAACTCTCTACATCCCCAAACGAACGGATGTTGTGTTCCCTTCAAATACACCACATTAAACACAATAGTGCCAAGTTGTTTTCTTTGCGATTTCTAGTCTAGGCATTTAAATCTTCAATAGTATGAGCAGGTAGAATGGAATTTCTTAATTAGTTTGTCTGTTTTTCCCTCTGCAGTTGATATAATTCAGCAATCGAATTTGACAAAATGGGTGACCATCTTGCTACTGGTGACCGTGGGGGCCGGGTGGTACTCTTTGAGAGGACAGATACGAAAGATGTATGTTCTTTCTGCCCTAACAGGTTTCACTACATGCAATAGTGATATATTACATTGTCATTTCTGGTTTGTTGTTACATTATGACTATTAGAAATACTGAATGTAATTGTATTGTATTTCTTGATAAAAGAATGTACATAGGTGCCTTTATATAGGAGGCATATGTATGCAGTACAAGTAAATATGTGTGCTATACAAGTAACCTAATTTGGGCCTAAAGCCCACAACACTATATACGTTAACAGCCCCCCTTAAACTCAAGGTGGATGTGAGACCAACTTGAGTTTGTCAACCAAAGTACGAAGGCGTCCCTTAAGATGTGACTTGGTGAAGATATCTGCAAGTTGATCTTTAGAGGAGACTGAAATCAGCTTGAGAGCACCATGAACAAGATGAAAACGGATAAAATGACAATCGATCTCGATGTGTTTAGTCCGTTCATGGAAGACATCATTGTGAGCAATATGAATAGCACTCTGGTTGTCACAATAAAGAGGAGTAGCAGAGGATGTAGACACACCTAAGTCTTTGAGAAGCCATCGTAGCCAAAGGAGCTCAGATGTGGTATCAGTAAGGGCACGATATTCTGCTTCAGTACTGGAGCGGGCCATATGAGTTTGTTTCTTGCTTCGCCAAGAAATCAGAGAAGAACCAAGAAGAAAGCAATAACCAGTGGTGGACCTGTGATCAATAGGGTCTCCTGCCCAATCAGCATCAGAAAATGCACGGAGAGTAAGAGGAGACTGAGCAGAGTAGAAAAGACCATGGAAGAGAGTGCCCTTTAGGTATCGAAGAATGCGCAAAACAGCAGCATAGTGAGTCGATCGTGGAGCAGACAGATACTGGCTCACCTGATGAATAGCATAGGAAATGTCTAGACGAGTGACAATGAGATAAACCAAGCTACCAACCAAGCGTTTGTAAAGAAAGGGATTAGACAATGGTTTCCCCCCTAAGGGAGTTAAATGCGCATTAAGCTCAATTGGAGTGTCAACAGTCTTGCTATTAGTGAGTCCAGCGTGAGACAAAAGTTCAGAGGCATACTGGCTTGAGTAATATAAAGTCCATCTGTAGAATGAGTGATTTCAAGACCCAAGAAGTAGCTGAGATGTCCAAGATCTTTCATCTCAAACTGCTGACTAAGAAAAGCCTTGAGTTCTTGAATGCCACTGAGGTCATCACCAGTTATGATCATATCATCCACATATAAGAGAAGTAAAATAGTGCCTTTGTCAGTGCGACGAAGAAATAAGGCAGAATCATAGTGATTGGCCATGTAACCCAAGTGAGAGATGGTAGAGCTGAATTTGGCAAACCAAGCTCGTGGAGCTTGTTTAAGGCTATAAAGTGCACGTCGAAGGTGACAAACCTTGTTTGAGTCAACAGAGAGACCAGGAGGAGGTTGCATATACACTTCTTCACTTAAATCCCCATTAAGGAATGCATTTTTGACATCCATCTGAAAAAGGTCCCATTTACTGGCAGCAGCAACAGCTAAGAGGGCACGAACAGATGAGATACGAGCAACCGGAGCAAAGGTCTCTTCATAATCAATCTCATACTCTTATGTAAAACCTTTTGCAACAAGACGAGCTTTGTAGTGCTCAATGGACCCATCAGAGCGAGTCTTAATCTTGTAGATCCACTTACAACTAACCACAGATTTCCTAGGAGGAAGTGTCACCAAATCCCAAGTATAGTTTTTAGATAATGCATCAAGTTCCTCTTTCATTGCAATCTGCCATAAAGGGTCAGTGGAAGCCTCACGATGGGTGTGAGGCTCGTGTAATGCAGTAAGAGCAGTGTAACAATGATAGTCAAGTAAATGTGCGGGAATAGATCTTACCCTAGTTGAGTGACGAGGTGGAATGTGTTGTGCAAGATCTTCTGGTGGAGCAGGAGCAGGAGACCCAAGCTCAGGATTGGGGTTGGGTAGCTCGTCTTCAACCTGTTCATCTTCCACCTGTTCATTAAAGGGTGAACTAGGAAAGGGATCAGTGATATCTGATGGTTGGACAGAGAAGTCTACAGTAACAGAATCAGGAGCAACTACAGAAGGAATATGTGCCTCATCTGGAAAAAGATCTAAGACAGAGGAGGAAGACAAGGAAGCACTGAAATGAGAAAGCTCAACAAAGAGGCGATGTTCCCAAAAGACAACATTACGGGAGATACGAAGACGACAAGAGACAGGATCATAACACCTATACCCCTTTTGAGTTTCGCCATAGCCAAGAAAATAACAAAGCCTTGACCGAGGCTCAAGTTTGTTATGCTCATGTGGCTGAAAAAGAACGAAACAAGCAGAACCAAAGGAGCGAAGGTGGTGATAGTCTGGAGGTGACCCAAAAAGGCGCTCATATGGAGTTTGATTTTGGATAACAGGACTCGGAATGCGATTAATAGTATGAACAGCATGAAGAGCAGCTTCACCCCAAAAAGGAGCAGGAACTTTAGCAAAGAGAAGGAGAGCACGAACAGTGTCAAGAATATGACAAAGTTTTCGTTCGGCTCTACCATTTTGCTGAGAGGTACCTAGACAAGTTAGTTGATGAACAGTGCCATAGGAATGCAAAATAGCTTTGAAAGCATATTGAGTATATTCAAGAGCATTATCAGATCGAAAAATTTTGATGCGTCTGGAAAACTGAGTTTCAACCATTTTTGCAAAATTAGAATATACTTCCAATAATTCAGAACGATGTTTCATATTAAAAATCCAGCTATAGCGAGAGTAATCATCAACAAAGACAACAAAATATCTAGACCCACCAATACTAGAGACAGAGGAAGGCCCCCAAACATCAGAATGAATAAGGTCAAAGATATCAGTGGATATGGATTCACTAGTATTGAAAGGCAAAGCTAGTTGTTTTCCTAACTGACATGAAACACAATCAAAATTTTCTGTAGACACTGAACCTAACAAATCTCTAGAAGCCAATTGTTGTACTCGAGAGGAAGATGCGTGACCAAGTCGAGCATGCCAAAGTGCAAGGGAAGGAGTGGAAGAAACTGCAACAGCTGCAGCAACAAAAACAGGAGCAATAAGTGGAAGACGAAGGTTGTCCACGGGAAACATACGCCCAACTCTGGGACCGGTCCCAAGCTCCTGTCCCGTCCTAGGATCCTACACAATGCACCTAGAATAATCAAAGGTAATGCGATAACCCAACTCAGCTAATTGTCCCACAGAAAATAAATTATAAGAAAGGTCAGGAACATTAAAGACTCCAGGAACTGAGAGGTTAGAGGTTGAAACTGAACCTATATTTTGAACAGACATTGTGGAACCATTTGTTGTGCGAATATTAAGAGGGTGCGGTGCAGGTTTAAGGTCAGAAAATAAGGACGAGTGAGGTGTCATGTGATTGCAATAAGCAGAATCCATAAGCCAAGAGGTAGGAGACATACCAGATAAAACTGAGAGAGAAGAGGAAGAAGATGCATTACCAACCATACGTATGACATTGGCGATGATATTTATAAGGTCATCTCTGGAAATGGAGAAAGTGAATCCAGAAGACTTAGACTGTGCAGAGACAAGAGCCATTGGTTGGACACTCTCAATGTTAGCAACAGTAGCAGCAGAAATTGAAACAGCTGATTTGTTGCGATGATAGTAAGTCTCAATATTGTGGCCAAAACGTTTACAAAATTTGCAAAAATGTTTGATAGATTGGCCGCGACGATTGTTGCAATAAGAAGAAGACCTGTCCTTATTCTTCATTTAGAAGCAAAATATGCAAAAACAGATTGCAAAAATGAAATCTATGCGAAAAACTGGGTAAAGAGCACCTGAAATGCAAAAGTCAACTCTAGTAAAAAAGTCAACGGTCAACACTAGTCAAAGTCAACTCAGAGTCAACGGTCAAAGCTGTCAAGTCAACAGATGACGTCAGCTGACGTGGTGGACGATGATGTCAGCAGATGACGTCACCTAGGGCTGACATTAGCAGGTGCAAACTGGCGCGTGTCAGCGCGTGACGGCGCGTAAGAAGGTCTGACGGCACGTGGCAGCGCGTGGAGTGCGTGATCTTGTCTGCAGAATCTTTTTGAGGGGCGTGAAGGTGCGTGCAAGCTCCGATGATGACGAGGTTTCCACGATTGAGTAGATCGGGGCGAGACGATCACTGTGGTACCTGAAAAATACTTGTCGGAGCAATATGCAAGGTAAAAACGATATGTGCAGTGGTCTGTGTGATGCAGGACTTCTCAATGACGGCAACTGCAGGTCCGGAACCTAAGAACGACGTTTGAAAGACGTCGGAGGTTCTACGGCAAAAGGCTGCGGCAGCGGTTGTGTCGGCGGAAGCGATGTTGAGAATAGTGACACCAATAAAGACAAGACTGCAAAGAAAAAGGTTAAAGCAGTGGCTCTGATACCATGTTAGAAATACTGAATGTAATTGTATTGTATTTCTTGATAAAAGAATGTACATAGGTGCCTTTATATAGGAGGCATATGTGTGTAATACAAATAAATATGTGTGCTATACAAGTAACCTAATTTGGGCCTAAAGCCCACAATACTATATACGTTAACAATGACTTCTTTGTATACTGTAATGTGTAGCATGGTGGCTCTAGAAGGGATTTGGAGAGGTTGGATTATCCAATTGGTAGGCATCCTGAGTTCCGTTATAAAACAGAGTTTCAGAGCCATGAACCTGAGGTGATTTTTTTTTTTTTTCAAATTAGTTACTGGTTCATGTCTGCATCATTTCTATGCTTGTTGCATGCTGGGATCTAAATTTTTTATACTAAAAATTGTGCCTGCATTTCTTCATGTCAGTTTGACTATCTCAAGAGCTTGGAAATTGAGGAGAAAATCAACAAAATTAGATGGTGTCAAACAGCCAACGGGGCCTTATTTCTTCTTTCCACAAATGACAAAACAATTAAATTTTGGAAGGTAAGAAAGGAATGTCATCTTATGGCGTTTTTTATTTTTCAAGGTCTCTATCTCTTAATTTGTTCTGCACAAATTACTGCACTTCAATTGAAGTGAATATAAGTATTTTTCTTTCATTGAAGTGAATTAATGGAGATGGAAGGATTGCCAGCTGGCAGAATTTATAATTTGTTTGTATATCTCTGTTTTGTTGGTTCATAATCTTGTGTGCAGAGGATGCGGCATTTGGTATACGTCTGTTATAATTTTTTTCCACCCCCAAATTTCATATCCTGGTTTTTGCCTTGTCTAGAAATGCATGCATGCAATGAGGTTGCATGTTGTACAAACTGAAAAGTTGCATGTTGGACTTTGTTCAGTAGAAAGAAAAAAAAAGAAATGCAAGGTCACATGCATTAATTGCTGTATTAAATGGTCTGTAAAGATTCGCTTACTGAAGGTTACAATCTCTTTGGCTGACTGGTTATTTTAAATGGGGCATAGAAATGGACACTGTATGTTGTAAAGATATAAGCATTAGTATAAACATTCAGCCAAGGAGATCTCAACAAAATGGCATCTCCTTCCTGCATTGGCAAAAGGTGGATGCAGAGGTCACTGGATGAATTCTGAGTGTGTGGGTGAGTTGTTTTTTCCGGGAAATAAGAACTATAGATATAAAACAAGGCATACTGTACAAAAAATCTTATTGAATTGCGACACTGGTGCATGTAACTGCTTTCTATGAGTTCTTCACTTCCATGTATCTAAATTGTTGGTTTATGGATGTATGATGGTTCAGAAAGTGACAAAACAGATGTAATGATTTCCACTTTTTATTTATTTTTCTCTTACTTTGATTATTGATGGCTTCATGTGAAAACTGTGGATTTCTTTGCTGTTGCAGGTCCAAGAAAAGAAGATCAAGAAAATTTCTGACATGAATTTGGACTCTTGAAAAGCTGTTGGAAATTGCGGTGTTGCTAGTTCGAGTAATTCACTTAGCCCTAGACCGTACCTTGCAAATGGAGGATGCCCAGACAGATCATACAGTTTTCTGAGCAATGAGCTCTCATTCCCACCTGGGGGCATTCCTTCACTACGTTTACCCATGGTAGTTGTATGTGATCCAATATATTGATTTTTTTGGTCTGTATAATTTTTATTTTTTGGTTTTTTATGATGCATACATTCTTAAAATGGGCATGAATTACGTTATTATGAATTTTATTTGTATATAAAAATAAATAAAAAAATCATCATCAATTGATGCCACTACTCACTAGGTTATAACTTAAACCAGCTCTGAGCACCAAGAAAGATGAATGATTTTGTCTGGGTCTTAGATTTGGGCTTTGATTGATTTGGACAAATTAAATATAAGAATAGTTGAGATACGCACAATCTTTTCTGTCGACGGCCCTACTTTTTATTTTCCTTTACGAATAATCAAACGAAACAAATCAGCGTATTTTACAAAAGGTCTTTGATATTTTATCATTTTTTTCTTTTAAGGCAGTTCATGAACTATTGATCATATTCTAAAGAGTCGAGCGCAAAATTGGGCTGTTTGTGATTGTGACTAGTTTAAACTTTAAACTCGACTTTAGGACGAATGAGTCAAATTCAAACTCAGATTTGTGGGTTTCAGTTTTTAGGCCGGATACAACAATAAATCCATGGGCTTATTGACATACCAAAGATCCCAGCTCGTAAGCCTCATAAGATATACCAAAGATCCAAGAAAAAAAGGAGGGAAACATGGCAATTTAAACCCAAACGCTTTTATGGTGAAGAGGATGTAGCTCATTAAAAAATCCATACCAGCTAAACGCACACTTTAGCAAATTCGACCAAACGCACAATCAGTGAGATGCATCGCACAAGCAACTTATTAGTTGTTTTAATTGCTGAATTGTAGGCATTTTAGATCAAGGAGCAAGAATAATTGAAATTTGTAGTCTTTTTCCTTGGTCATGAATTCACGATGCAATTCTTAGTTGGTAAATACCTATTGACTGATTTAAATCATACAACAATAACAATTTAGTCTTGTTTTCAAATTTTTTGAATAAACAATTGAATCAAATAATAATAAAAAAATTATTTTACATTAAAATGAATGAAGTGCCACCTAATCTTGTAGCTCGATTAGTTGTCAACTCATAATGTTTTCAACAGAAACATCCATGTTCAAGTCTCCCATCCTCAACTACCCAATTGTGAAAGAAAAAAAAAATTGTGCAAGCTCAACATTTGTTAATGGACAATTTTAGAAAACCCTTGATACCACTTTCATGCCAAAAAAAAAAAAAAAAAAAAAAAAATAGCCGAAATCTCTTCACATAAAATCTGTTCAACATAAAAAATAAAAAACCGAAATCTGTTCAGCATAAAAATAAAAATAAAAATCTGTTCACAAACAGTTAATATTATATTACTACCTCCGTCCCTTTTTTTTTGTCCTCTATTCCATTTTGAGATGTCCTAAAATATTGTCATGTTTCTAAAAATAAAAATCATTAATTTACTAATGTTCCTATTATACCCCTATTAATTTACTAATTCAATTTTTTGATAAATTTTTTTAAGGGTAGTTTTGGAAACTTATACATTTTTAAAAGATAGACAAGATAATAAATGATATTCTCTTAAAAAGTTTGACTTTTCAAACAGGACAAGAAAAATGGGACGGAGGGAGTATTATATATGTAAGCATCCATGTATATATAATATTATACTATATGTAAGTTAATAGTTAATATTATATATACATGTAAGCATCAACCTTAATATAATATTATATTTATATATGTAAGCAGCCACTTGGAGTTGGACCCCCACAAAATAGAAAGACACAGACGCATTCACACACTCACACAAGCTTTGGATTCTAACCATGGTTTTTACATTCACACACTCACAGAGGCATTATATTTACTCAAACAAATAACTGAAATAAGTAATAACCATGGTTTTTACATTCTACTTTCTCGGGTTAGACTTAGAGGGAAGTGTGTAGGCAAAGAACTCAGTGACTCAGTGAGGCTTAGCTGCTAAACTTAATCAAACATTCAAACCAACTTAGATACTTAATCATTCATGCTTTCAGCTTTCCCAAACAAATGAAAAGGAAAAAACAGTAAAACACGAAGACAAACAAAACTGAAAACACGAAGAAGCTTACCGTTGTTCTGCGTCAGGCGAGACTCACTGAGAGTGAGAGAGAGAGAGTTAAAAGATACTTTGAGACAAATATGAACTTATATACCCCTGAGAATCTGAAAATCTAGCATAAAACGCACCGTTTTGCTTTTATTATAACACCCATACATGATACGACGTGGTTTTATCAGCTTCATAAAAAAAAAAAGACATTGAAGTTAGTTTAAGCCTAGAGATTGGTACGACATATTGGCACAAGTTTAGATAATTTACATGCATATTTGCCAACCAAAAGAAAAAAAGAAGGGTTCCAGAACCAAGTATAATAGTATGGATAAAATAAAGACTGACGTTTGTTCCACATTTCCCTGTTGATCCTCACTACCACCAGTTGCCCGTAATAAGGGAACTGCATATTATTAGGGAATTACTTTGCAAGAGGTAAGCGAGCTCTGATTGGTTGATGCAACAAGCACGCGGATCGTTTGGGGGATATTTGAATCTGGGGCGTTGGATTTTGGGATTAAGGACGGTTGAGATTTCAGAATGGTTTTGGCGGGTTATAGTGTGGGAGAAAGGGGTTTGTTAGTGTGTTAGTTTTGGCGGTTTGGGAATGAATAGTTTTTTTTCTTTTTTTTTTGAGGAACTTTTGGCAATGAATAGTTAGTTACAGAGAAATGCCAAGAGCTGAGCTCTGATTAGTTTGATGCAACCAGCACGCGGATCGTTTGGGGGATATTTGAATATCGGCCATTGGATTTTGGGATTAAGGACGGTTGAGATTTCAGAATGGTTTTGGCGGGTTATAGTGTGGGAGAAAGGGGTTTGTTAGTTTGTTAGTGGGGATATTTGAATATCGGCCATTGGATTTTGGATTAAGGACGGTTGAGATAAATGCCAAGAGCTGAGCTCTGATTAGTTGATGCAACCAGCACGCGGATCGGTTGGAGGATATTTGAATATCGGCCGTTGGATTTTGGATTAAGGACGGTTGAGATTCGAGAATGTTTTAGGCGGGAGAGGGTGGAAGGGGTTTGTTAGTTGGCCTTTCAAGTGGTTTAGTTTCCTATTGAATTTACCATGAAGTCTTCTTTCTAAGTTCTACCGCTTCTTCCTTTCTACCCCAACCCAACCGGCCAAACTAACAAACCCCTTCATTCCATTCCACCCTCTCCCGCCTAAAACATTCTCGAATCTCAACCATCCTTAATCCAAAAGAGAACAAAGAAGAAAGAATGAACAGAGAGATGAAACGCTCCTCTGCTCCGGCCCCCTATTCCATCCATTCCGCTCTCATGCACGCTCAAAACCTCGCCAGCAACAATCAATTCGACGCTGCCATCCAAGAATGCGAGTCAGCTTTGTCCATTGAGAACCCCATAGACCCCTTTAAAGATGACGACATTAAGAGAGTGAAGATGGAACTCAGAGAGCTAATAGCGACAGCCAAGATGAACAAGGTCAAGAAGCTCGTCGAGAACAAATCAATAGCACAGATGGCCAAGGATATTGAAGATTTTCAAGAGAGAAAGGAAGAGACACAAGCAATATTCGTAATGAAGAGGCAGGGTTTTGAAAAGGTGAAGACTCCATCTCCATCACCGGCGAACTTTGACACGATAACACGAGCCAAGGCTTATTGGAACAATGTGATGAGCTTGACGGCCAAGAAGGAACTGCTGAGTGTCAGAATCAAAGACCTCAAAGTGTATGTCGATGAGAATAAATCGATTGGGCAGAGAGCGAAAGCGGACTTGTCAAACTATGTGGACTACGCGGTAATGTCAAAAGATTTTGGTTGGAAGTTTTTGATGTGTTGTTGTTGCGGAAACACGTTCTTGGATGTTGGAAAATATAAAGGGCATATAACGTCCCAGCATTGCCGTCCTTTTCCATATGAGGCGAATGCTGATGGGGCTCCGAAACCTCTTCGTAAATCAGATATTGAAATCGGTGATTGGAGGCCAGTGGATGTGACTGCCGCTGCAAAATTGGTGGAAGATTGGTCAAGACATGAGTCCGGAGATCAAGACAAGTCACAAGATTTGAAGTTGAAGCCCTGGCCTTATTGTAACGATATCAACCGCGACAATTTAATCAAGAAAATTCAGTCGATAGTGGAAGTGCTTATTCAGACTCAATGTTTTGCTCGGAGTCATCTCCATATGCTGAAGCGCTTGACATTGGAAATGCTGAAGAATCGAATCCCAGAAATTCTGCTTAAGTACTGTTTGATGAATAGGACACTGGTCTTGGTGCTGTTTCTTGATGAACCGGAGCTAGAAAGGGTCTTGGCCTTCTTGAATGAAGAACTTGAGACTTCTTGCGGATTACGAGGTCTCCACACTAGTATCATGAGGGACAGACTTGGAGGTGATCCTAATATTATTCGTAAGGGGATGGTTTCAAGTGATGACTTGTCTTGTCTGATTCCACTGTTTGATGAAAGCAAGAGTTCTAGTCAGGAATATGGAGATCATATTGTTCAGTGGTTATTTGAGGGTGACGAGCCTATTGGGAAGAAATTGGAGGAGTGGACAAAATATAAAGGAGATATGAAAAGACTAGGAATGGAACTTCTCAATATCATTCAGGCTGAAATGCACCGGCTGCAGAACACGTGGGAGAAGAAATACGACCTTTGGAGAGAGGGGAAGCAGTGGCAAAAAATGGAGAAAAAATGTGTCAAAGAAGATAAATCCGGAAACTCACAGAGTTACAGGTCACTCTTTTTAAAGCAGCAACAAGAGATTGAGGAGAAGGAACGTGATGATGAGATGAAAAAACTGAAGTTAAAAATCATTAGGATCATTTTAGAAGCAAAAGCAGACAAGGACATTAAAATGTTAATCCAGAAGCACACAGATCAGCTAATTGGGAAGGTACGGTACCAAATTTTAAATGGTATATCTATTTTCTCTCCTTAGATGGTTCCAAATTTAGATGAAATAGTTTGAAACATGTGAAATGTTAGGTGAGATGCACTGTAGTTTTTACTCTTAAATCTGTCCTTCCTAAAGATGGAATGATTCTGAAATATAAGAAATTAGATAATTTTTTGTTGCCATTGGATCTCACTATGTTTATTTTTTTCAGTCTTTCACACTTGATGCTATAATCCTGGGTACTTACGCTGCCATGTGGTATTCATGGGAGAAACTTATGATGGTATCTACTTTTGACTATCAATCAATTGTTGTGCCATTGTTGAAGTCATTCATGCGGGTTTGTGTTTTATCCTCTGGGCTGCTCTATTGAATGTTTTTAGTACCTTGTCATCTTAGGATTTAATGTTTTTTGGTATAAATCTCTCCTTTATAGGCACAGCTAGAGAATATGGTTGACAAAGATGCTAAGTCTAATGTTGCAATAGAAGCTCAGTTGTCTAAGCTTGATCTTGATGACAAGATGAGCACTGAAGAAGGAGGTGATTTAGGTAAGAATTTTAATAAATGACTAATTGCGTTTACTTTAAAAAATATTTTGACTAATTATTCATATTTTTATGATAAAAATCGTGTTTAATTTTAAATGTATCTATACGTATGCATGTGTTACATTTTAAAAAAAAAAATAATTTGACTAATTATTTATATTTTTATAATAAAAATTGTATTTAATTTTAAATGCACTCATGCGTTTGTATGGATTACATGCTAGTATATATAAAGTCAAAGCTTAAAGAAAATCTAATTTTTCCCATGTATGGAGTGTGAAATTGTGATTGTTCTTAATTTTTCCCATGTACAAGCTAGCATTTGATTATGAAAAGCAATGATGTTAATTAAGAAAATGTCAAATTTGTCTTAAAAAAATTATTCTTGCTAGTACTAATTATTTTGTCTCTAATTTACTTGAACTCTAGGTGCTGGATGAGGAGGTAGACTGCGCTTGTTCTTGTCATCGCAAATGTTGGCGACATCATTTGAAAGGTGCAAAAGATCAAGAATGTTGCTAGGATTGAAAAGATTCAATTCATCTTGGATTGGGAAATGGATGGGAGCATTAGAATATGAAGTAATATAGTCTTGTGAAATAAATGCTTGTCAAATTTGGATTTACCTGTTTGATCAACACTTATATTCTCTTGTTCCTAAGCATACTTACAATGATACAGGGGCATCTCAGTATAATTGAAAAGCTTCATAGTTAATTGTTAGGAGTTGAAATCCATTAGTGTGCATGACAGTTAGTTGATGTAACTACTTTTATAACAGATTCTGTAGTTGCTTTCTATTACAGCTAGTTCAACCTCTAGGCTTGGTAGTATAAATTCTTTGAACCATAGTAATTGAATCATTTGTTAGTAAATAAATTCAAAGCTTTTGCTGTTGTTTCAGAGATTAGTTCTTTGTGCAGATGTGTGTCCACTTGAGAGCTACTCTAAGCAACTCTCATTTCTTCTTAATTTTTAGTGTACTCTCTGTGCATTTTGCTGCATCATACACTTAAGGCTGAGGAAGAGTGTAAGGTTGAGGAGGAGCAAAGAATGATTCAAAAGAATTTTTATATCATTGTCAGCTTGTGCTTTTTTCAAAATACTCTCTATGATATCCAACTCCATGCTACCCATCTCATCAATCCTTTTCTCCTTCTCAATATCTTTATGCCGCTTTAATAAGAGTGACCTGTAACTCTGTTGATTGCCAGAAATCTCTTTTCTTCTCTTATCTTCTTCCAGACATATTCCCTCAATATCCAGCCATAGCTTCTCGCGTCTCAAATACTTGCATTTCCTTTCACACATATTCTGCAGCCGATGAAATTCAGACTCAATGATCTTGAAAAGTTCCATTCCTAGACTCCTGCTAGCTTCTCTATATTTTTCCCACTCCCTCAATTTCTCCCCAGTAGGCTCACCACCAGTGAATAACCACTGAACAATATTATCTCTATATTCCTGTCCAACATTCTGGATATCATCAACACTTCTAGAAGCTAGTTCACTAGTTTCATCAAGCAGCGGAATTAGATGAGACAATTCATCGTCTTTGAATTGTAATTCTTTGAACCATTGTAATTGAATCATTTGTTAGTAAATAAATTCAAAGCTTTTGCTATTGTTCCAGAGATTAGTTCTTTGTGCAGATGTGTGTCCACTTGAGAGCTACTCTAAGCAACTCTCATTTCTTCTTAATTTTTAGTGTACTCTGTGTATTTTGCTGCATCATACACTTAAGGCTGAGGAAGAGTGTAAGGTTGAGGAGAAGCAAAGAATGATTGAAAAGAATTTGGAGTACCAAAGGCAGATTGAGAATGAGTCTAAACAAAAGTGCCTTGCCAAGCCAAATAAGGCTGGAAATCAGTGCAGGGAATGTGGCAGAGCATGTGCCTTTCAAGTTGACAAGCGCATATGTAAAAGAGCTTAGAGCAGCCATATGTTGATCCTCACTACCACCAGTTGCCTGAAATAAGGGAACTGCATATTATTAGGGAATTAGTTTGCATGAGAGACTCTGTATATAAGATAACCAAATCACAATAAAAGGAAACAGAACAATATCTAGTGGCAGTAATTAAGACCTTAAATTCCTTAGCATTTCTGTGGTCCTTTTTCTTCTTTTTATTCTTTGATTCCCCTGTCCTTGTCTTGCATCATCACCTCCTCTTCCTGTGTTGTTCTTGGCATTAAGATCAAGCTCTGATAACAACACTTCTATTTCAGCATTAGATTTTTCTGTAGCACATTTGTCAACCATATCTTCTAGTTGTGCCTATAGAGGAGAGGTTTATCCCAAAAACATTAAATCATAAGCCAACAAGAAGGTAACCAAAAATATTCAATAGAAAAGTCCAGAGGATCAAACACAAACCCGCATGAATGTCTTTAACAATGTCACCACAATCGATCTATAGTCATAAGAAGTTACCATCTTAAGTTTATTCCATGTTTGCTGCATGGCAGCATTAGTAGCCAGGATTGTAGCATCGGATTTGAAACACTGCAAACATTACACATACAGTATCTCATTAGTTATATTTCAGAATGACTCCCTCTTTAGAAGGGACATGGGAGGACAGATTTAAGAGTAAAAACTATCAGTTCACATTTTCATAGCATTTCATCTAAGTTTGGAAACATCTAAAATTTGGTACCATACCTTCCCACCCATCTGATCAATGTGCATCTGGAATAACATTTTTATGTCATTGTCAGCTTGTGCTTTTTTCAAAATACTCTCTATGATATCCAACTCCATGCTACCCATCTCATCAATACTTTTCTCCTCCTCAATATCTTTTTGCCGCTTTAACAAGAGTGACCTGTAACTCTGTTGATTGCCAGAAATCTCTTTTCTTCTCTTATCTTCTTCCATACATATTCCCTCCATATCCAGCCATAGCTTCTCGGGTATCAAATACTTGCATTTCCTCTCACACATATTCTGCAGCCGATGAAATTCAGACTCAATGATCTTGAAAATTTCCATTCCTAGACTTTTGCTAGCTTCTCTATATTTTTCCCACTCCTTCAATTTCTCCCCAATAGGCTCACCACCAGTGAATAACCACTGAACAATATCATCTCTATATTCCTGTCCAATAGGCTTCTCTATATTGTTATGCTCTTTATTGAGTTATATCGGTGTAGTACTTCGATCAATTTCAATCTAATCAGTCGACTTTGGTTCATTTTGACCAAATCTATTAGAACATGAAGTCATTTAAGCTTTTTTTTTTAATTAATATTAATTAAATAATAAGATCTTTTAAATAATGCATCTTATAAATGTTTTCATTTAAACAATATCATTTACTAACTAAAATTTTTACAATGTGACATAATTGGTTAGTTTCACATCAACAACATGATAAAAAAAAAAATTCCTAAATATTTTTTAGTGACACTGTAGTTACATATGAATCTTACAAATCTATATAATATGTAAAAGTTGAAGTATTGTTCACAGTCTACTTTTATGAGTCAAATTAGCATAATATTTCGGTCCATGATCTACTTCAGTCAATTTGGTCCATTTTGTCCACTTTGATCATTAATTTCGGTCCAATTTGGTCTATTCAATACACTTTAGTCCACTTAGTTTATTTTGGTCCATTCATTTAATTTCGGTCCATTTTAGTATAAGTGTCCTTAAGGTCCAATTCGATCCACTGCAATCAATTTGATCTATTTCGATCTACTTAGGTAGATTTAAGTCCGTTCGATCCATTCAATCCACTTTAATCCATTCAGTCAATTCGGTTCTAAATGGTCCAAATCTTTAATTTTAGTCTAAAATATACAAACAAAATAGATATTAAAAATTAGAGATATGTGCCCCTTAAAAAGCAATTAAAATTATAAATATTCAAAAGATTACTTTAAAATTCAAGTTTCAATCATGCAAATTTATAAAGTGATACAAAATATTTGTTTTCATTTATAAATATTGGTAATATCAACAACTTTAGAATAGTCTAATAACCATGATTTTTTTCTTTTTTAAAATAATTTGATTGTTACAACAAGAGAGGGAAGATTTGAATTTGAATATCTCTATTAAAAATATCAAAAGGTGTTAATCTGTTGAACTCGTCAAATTACAAGGCTTTTGACATGAATTTCAAGTTGTTGCTACCTCTAGAAGTTGAGTGGGTTGCCCTAAAACTTTACTCTTTAAATCGGATAGAAAAGAGAAAAAATTTGGCTTAAGCCCCTTTGCTGAAATGCCCTATATATTAAGACGGGTGTTCTTTAGTCTCACTCATTGGTGTTTTGTCAATCTATCGAACTTGAAAAGTCATAGATCGCATGATAGAGGGCCCGTTTGGCAATTTTTTTAGAAATATGTGTGGATAAAAAAATGTATAAAAATACATGTAATATTGTTTAAAAACTAAAAGCATGTTTTAGAATTCGCGTACCAAACGGAGTGAGAGATTTTTTCTACTCTGTTAGTTTTTGTGGTTCATTACCGTGTGGTGAGGTATGTGATCTATATTGGGTTTTAAGTCCAACACGTGTTGTGATGCCCATCAAACTTAGAGGCCCATTATAACTATTGGGCTTGAACTAATCAAAGCCCAACAAAAATTATTCTAGAACTATATATATAAACAACCTCACCTTATCATCACTAATTTTAGTAGGAATTTCAATTTATTAAGTTGAACTAAAATGTGTCCGTATGATGCAGACTAATTAGAAATTATATATTAACTAATGGATTTCAATAGCTTATCTGATTTTTTTTTCTCTCAAATAAAAGATTTATGTTTAAATCTAGCTTACATTGGAAAAAAAATCTATTATTTTTTAAAGATTTTTAGAATAAAAATAAGTAAACAATAACATTAAAATAATTTAATATAAATTGTATATATTTTTAATATCTTGCAAATGATATGACGTTACGTATCTGTTTAAGAACAGTTTATTTAGCTAAAATTGAATTTTTTATTATTGAAAGTACTGTAAATAAATATAAAAATTAGTTGAAATGGTACAATGTGATGCATAAATAATACCAAAAAATACAATAAAACTTATAAATAATACCAAAAATAAGCTACATAATAAAATAAACTAGCAAAAATAACCTATTCTCAAAAAAAAAAAAAAACAAAAAAAAAACAAAAAAAAACAAAAATAATGAAGGGCAAACTACGCTACATCTTCAAGTCAAAAAGTAGGTTGTCATGTACTTCCTCTTGTAATTTTTAATTCTGGCCTATTGGACAAAAAAGAAATGTTGAACTTCAAGGTGATAAAGTGGGTTTTTTTTTTTTTTTTTTTTTTTACATTAATACGAGGTTGACTTTTTGGATAGAAATGTTGAAATTTTTGGATTAGGATCCGGGGTATTGCAGTTTGCATCCCCTCCACCTCTCACATGCCTTTCACTATTTTAACTAAAATTCTTTAACTAAGCAAAGCCCAACAAAAACAACCTAAAGTTATAAATATATAGATAAACAACCACACCTTATTATTACTAACTTTAGTTTGAATTTCAATTTATTATGTTAAACTAAAATATGTACATATACTACCATACACCTTTGGTGCAATGGTTCCTTTACAAATGTTTGAGTGGTATTTAGGGGGGGGGGAGGGAAGAGCTAGGGTTCAAGTCTAGAACAAAATTTTATACACATATACACTTAGATTATACTATAGTATAATTTCTATTTTGTATATAAAAAAAAATGTGTCCATATAATGCGTAGATTAATTAGAAATTATATATTAATATTTACTTGTGGATTTTAATAGCATATTTGATAATTTTTTTTTCTCAACTAAAATATTTATGTTTAAATCTAGCTTACATTGGGAAAAAAAAACTATTATTTTTTTTAGACTTTTAGAATAAAAATAAGAAACAAATAACATTAAAATAATTTTTTTTGTTAATACATTAAAATAATTTAATATAAAATGGTATATTTTTTTAATATCTTCCAGATGATATGACATTACATCTTCAAAGTTGGATGTCATGTACTTTCTCTTGTAATTTTTATTTATGAGGCCTACAACACGAAAAAAATGTTGGGTCCAGATTAGGTCCAATGTTTAGTGACATTGGACCTATTGGGATTATGACACGTGTTTATTTTTGGACACGTGTCATCATCCGACCAGATCCAGTGCATTGAAAACACTGGACGGAGAACTCCCCCAAAAATGTTAAACTTCAAGGTGATAAAGTGGGGATTTTTTTTTTAAACATTAATACAAGGTTGACTTTTTGGATAGAAATGTAGAAATTTTTGGATTAGGATCCGGGGTATTGCACTTTGACTTTGCACCCCCTCCACCTCTCACAAGCCTTTTCACTATTTTAACTTTAATTCTTTTACTTTTCTTTTTTACTTTTTTTTTATTATTCAAGAATTGAAATTGAAAGTTGTATTTTTTTTTAAAAAAATTCAATCTCAGCTCTTAATAACTATTGCATCAATTGATCTTAATGTTAATTGGTGGGGAGTCATCATACATCAATAAAAAGTTTGGAGAGTATCTATATCTATATCTATATCTATATATATATATATATATATATATATATTAAAGTCAATTTGATATAGGTAAAAATTACATCGATATATTTTTAAAAATTGGATCTATTATAAAACTGAAAAGAGAGTGGTTCTTGGGTTGGTCCATATAAAATAGATATTAATTCTCACACACTCCTTATCATACATTAGTCGTACACATCACACTTTTTCATATTTAAAAGTGGATGTCAATAAAATAAAAATGTGAATATCATATGTATGAAATTATGGGGTGTAATGTGTACACTTGTACATCAACAAATGTGAAAGATCAAAACCTGCAATTATAATCCCATCAAGGCTCCGTTAGTTTACGTGGTATTATTCATTACCGTTATTTTACTTGAGATCGATAAGTTCACACTAAAGATCCCCTTTTTCATTCAGTTAAAAAAAAAAAAAAAAAAGTCTAAAAGATTGTGATTTCAAGTATTGGGTTGATTAGGTTTGCAATAGGGTTTGGGCCTTATCCCAGACATTAGGAACTTAGATTGGGTAGATTCTCTCTTGCAATAATGAAATGCATTCATGACAAGCCCAATTAGAAGATAAATTAGCCTTTATGTGCACATTTTTGATTAAATATTTAAACAAATCATTCTTTTTTGTTTAATGGTAAAATTTCTTATCATTATTCAAAATATCTATAATTAAATCCTGCATATACGGCTACCTATCAGTAAGTAAGCCATAAATGCAATAAATCTTTAATAGATAAATTAAAAAAAAAAAAAAATTATGAAGGCAATTACATTGTTCTCTCTCGCTCTCTCTCTCTCAAAAAAAAAAAAAAAAAAAAAAAATTGTCCTGCTAGTTTTATATTTTCTATTTGTTTGGTGGTGCATCTAGTGCCTCCCTCTCTTGATGTCCAACTAATCGAATTGTGACTTGTGCCATACCCTATGAATTAGAGAAGGTTTTGAGAGCCTATAACAAGCATTGCTTTTTCTGACCTTCACTTATTGACATTATTGTAAAGCTAGTGCGAGAGTGACTTCACTCTTTACACTATCATCATGAATCCAATAATGCCATATAATTGCGAGAAATCAATTCAAGGCCCTGTCACCATGTTGCAATGGTCCAAAAAACTTCAAGGCCACATATAATTAAATCAAAATTGAACAAACCTATTTCAAAATTTTGAAAGTTACAAGAAAGAAAAGAAAAGAAAAAAGAAAAAAATTCAATCTACTAAGAAATAATTTAACAACCGAAATCATTTTAGGATTGGTCATAATGTCTATGTGATAAAACGATGGATATTTGATTTATGACATGTAAAGAATATAACTGAATTTGTCGAAATCCATGATGAGGATTGGCTTGGAAAACTCCAAAGCCTTATAGAAGCCAACCATACTACGTTTATCCAATGGCCAATCAAAAAGGTCAAAATCAAGCAATTGGTTATATTTGTGAGATGTAACTATGTATGACAAATATGCTAAAACATTATATAGCTTCATCATTTATGTTTTTATCAACAATCCAATGCAACGTATCCATGTTAGTATTCTAGTTCCCCCTTCATCCACAACCATTGGATCAAACGACTTCTCAACTTAATTGCACTTCATTACAAAATTAAACCCCAAAATAAAATAAAATATAATAATTAGAACAAAAAATTTCTAAAAAATAAAAAAGAAAATGCAAAGACATTCATGTCATAATGAACAAAAAAAAAAAATCCCTTCTCACATTCCCTTTAATAGAAAAGTAACTCATTTATAGAAGTAAAAAAAAAGTAACTCATTTGTGTGGTGACTTTATAATAGCTTAACCACTCTGTAAAAATATTTTTTTCTCTAACAACAATAATAATTATTTTATCCATAAGATATCTATCCGCATAATTCATCCTTCCACAAAATCCTAAAAAACCAGCTACTAAAAATTTTCCAATCATTTACCGCGCACACACTTAAAAACACCCAAATCTCAACAACCAATCAAACCCCAAAGTTCTCACTACTTTTCCTCTGTCCAACCCAATAACATCCCGCCACGTCAACGCCAATCACTTTGCCAGGTAACTCTATCGTAACCCCCAAACAAAAGAACATTAAAAAAATAAAAAATTACAAGCCCATTATTGAGAGAGAACTAGACAAAGAACGAGGTTGTGTGTGTATATGTGTTTTTTGGTTCTCTCCGAAGTCCAAAGCCGAAGAGCAATTTGCTCAGTCACTCACATTTTAATCTCCCAAAAAAAAAAAAAAAAAAAATCAAATTTTATTTATTTATTTATTTATTTTTCATTGTAGAGAGAGAAATAAAAATTTAGAGAGAGAAAAAAGTGGTCCTTTTTATTTTTTTTTTTTATATTTTTTTTGGTTTTACTAATTTTCTTAATGCTTCAATGGTTGAATTAGAATAGAAAGAAAACCCAAATGATTTTGTGAATTCTTTTTACTCTTTTTTTTTTTCATTGCTGGGGTTTTGATTGAAGCTATGATCTCTGCGAACCCAAAAGAGCGATCGATCTTCGATGCAGTGATTATTGGATTGGTTTGGATTTGAATTTGATTGGTGACCGTTTGATTTAGTGGGGGAGAGCACAATGAACGGTGGTGATGAGGTCGTCGCAGCTCCGGTGGACCCACCTCAGCCTCTGGAGTGGAAATTCTCTCAGGTTTTTGGAGAACGCACCGCTGGTGAAGAAGTTCAGGAAGGTATATATAAATATATTTATTATATAACGTTTTCAATTTTTTTTTGGTAATGTTATCAATTTGTGAGAATTGTTGCTATATGTGCCTGTATTTGGATCCAAGTGATATTTTGTGGAAAGTATTGGGATTAGGGTTTGTTTTAGGGGTTTGGATCCATTTTGGATCATGGGTCGTTGAGAATTTGTGATTTTGGGATGTGGGTATTGGAGGAAATGTTGTCTTTTGTGTTGGGTTGTGGGGGGTTTTGTGATTTGGGGACAAGATAGTTGGGTTTGAGTGTTTGTGCATGTGAATTGTGATTGTGATGATTGAGTTTTGCATTGGGTATTCATTAGATTGGGAAAATGGAGAGTGTGGAAGTGATCTTGGTTGAGTTAGTTTTGTGGGTTTGGTTTTGGTGCATGCACTTGTTGTGGGGTTGGAGTTGGTTCCTTTTTAGTTGTAAATGCGTGAATTTGTGTGTTTAATCTGGGATCTTATTGATTATGCTTTTAGTTTTGGAGTTGTGATTTTGGTTTGTTAGTGCATGGATTAAGTTATAATTTTGCTACTTCAATTTCAAGCAGAATTTGGCTGTTCGACAGCAGTTGCGAGCTAGCTGGGACTATCACTTAGTTTTGTAAAATTTATTAGCCAAAGTGATAGTAATGGTGCCTTGAGAATGTTCATGTAAATACAGATAATATGTTGAGTACCTTTTTTTCCAGATTCAGGGTTATGTGCAATGGTGCTCTGCCATTTTCTTATAATTGAGTGCACTTTGTGAAAACCAAACTGCAGAGTCATTGTAAGCCTTGTTATTTGGATCTCAAGTATGATGTGGGATATGGGAGAGGGCAGTTTAAAAGGAGAATGTGAAAGGGTTGGTGAGATGACTAATCTCGTGGTGAAAGAGGTGTCGTGCATTTGGTGATTGAGAAACAAGGATTGTCAAGTCAGTATGTCTGATGAGGCAATTTCATTGATGTAATGGTGGAGCTCCTATCTTCTTCATTGATGTAATAAATTTAGATCATTTAAAATAGAGAATTGAAGGTCTATAAGAATCCAATAGTTAAATCATTAAACTACACAAAAGTTTTGAACTCTAGTGCATCATTATTGTAAACGAAACAAATGCCCGGAAGTATGTGCTTCTGTTTTAGGTTTAGGATGTTTGAAGTAGAGTGGCAAAATTAGCTTTAGACACCAGTTGTTAATTAAATTTCAAACTAATATGTATGCTTACTATATATTACTTTTTTTTTTAATAAGTAATAAGATATATTGAAATCAAAAGGGAAAGACCCTAGTACACAGGGAGTGAACAAGGAGCCAAACAGATCAAACACAAAAATTGCAAGAATCTAGGAAAACAATCAGAGAAGGGAAAGATTTGTTTTGCAAAGCAAACAACCAATCCAACAAATGCTTACTATATATTACAATCGAAGGTTCCTCCAAGGGTGACTTTCTTTTCATGGTCAGCTTCTTTAAGTAAGATTCTTGCAACTGATAACCTTCGCAAAAGGCATATTGTTGTTCTTGATTGATGTTACATATGCAAGAGGTGTGGAGAGTCGGTGGGTCATCTTTTGCTATATTGTCCCTTAGCCTATGAGTTGTGGTCGTTGGTGTTTTGTTTGTTTGGGCTGCATTGGGTTATGCCACTTAAGGTTATTGAGTTGTTTGAATCTTGGCAAGGTAAATTTGGGCAGCATCGCAATATAGATTTTTGGAGACTTGTGCCACATTGTTTGATGTGGTGTATTTGGAGGGAAAGAAATGCTCGCTGTTTTGAGGGATGTGAACGGTCCTTGCTAGAGATTAAGTCCTTTTCTTACACACTCTCCTTGTTTGGAGTGTAGCCCTGTCGCATTTTTCTCTTCCTCTTTTACTTAATCATTGTAATTTTGGTTCTTGATTTTTGCCCCCACAGTACATCTCCAATGTACTTGGGTTGGCTATTTTTTCTTAATAAAATTTTTCGTTATCTATAAAAAAAAAATTATGTTGATCCATTCATGCATAAATTTTGGCTGGGTGATTTGCTTCTGAGGTATAAACCTTGTTGGTTTTCTGGTAATTCATTTGAAATTTATACACGACCTCTTTAGTTTCTATGTAGGAAAATTTTGCTTGTAATGAAGAGATATTGCAATACTAGAAGGGGTGGCAGACTAGCAGTGGCATATTATATTTACCTTCTGTATTCTTTGCAATTTTTTTTTTTTTTTTTTTGATAACTCAAAATTTTTATTAGAGAAGACTACTTTATGCAAAACAAGCACGAACCAGCCAAATAAATACAAAGAAAACTAAATGCTATGTACAAGAAAGATGAGAGTCAATAAACATTGGGAGGGAATCACTAGATGTGGGATTCCAAGCCCGAGACCAATCAATCAAACAAAGTGCCAACAAATGAGGCAAGGAGTTGATCTCCCAAACTCTCTACATCCCCAAACGTACGGATATTGTGTTCCCTCCAAATACACCACATTAAACACAATAGTGTCAAGTTGTTTTCTTTGCGATTTCTAGTCTAGGCATTTAAATCTTCAATAGTATGAGCAGGTAGAATGGGATTTCTTAGTTAGTTTGTCTGTTTTTCCCTCTGCAGTTGATATAATTTCAGCAATTGAATTTGACAAAACGGGTGACCATCTTGCTACTGGTGACCGTGGAGGCCGGGTGGTACTCTTTGAGAGGACAGATACGAAAGATGTATGTTCTTTCTGCCCTAACTGGTTTCACTACATGCAATAGTGATATATTACATCGTCATTTCTGGTTTGTTGTTACATTATGACTTCTTTGTATACTGTAATGTGTAGCATGGTGGCTCTAGAAGGGATTTGGAGAGGTTGGATTATCCAATTGGTAGGCATCCTGAGTTCCGTTATAAAACAGAGTTTCAGAGCCATGAACCTGAGGTGAATTTTTTTTTTTTTTTTTCAATTAGTTACTGGTTCATGTCTGCATCATTTCTATGCTGTTGCATGCTGGGATCTAAATTTTTTATACTAAAAATTGTGCCTGCATTTCTTCATGTCAGTTTGACTATCTCAAGAGCTTGGAAATTGAGGAGAAAATCAACAAAATTAGATGGTGTCAAACAGCCAACGGGGCTTTATTTCTTCTTTCCACAAATGACAAAACAATTAAATTTTGGAAGGTAAGAAAGGAATGTCATCTTATGACGTTTTTTTTTTTCAAGGTCTCTATCTTTTAATTAGTTCTGCACAAATTACTGCACTTCAATTGAAGTGAATATAAGTATTTTTTTTTTCATTGAAATGAATTAATGGAGATCGAAGGATTGCCAGCTGGCAGAATTTATAATTTGTTTGTATTTCTCTGTTGTATTGGTTCATAATCTTGTGTGCAGAGGATGCGGTATTTGGTATACGTCTGTTATAATTTTTTTCCACCCCCAAATTTCATATCTTGGTTTTTGCCTTGTCTAGAAATGCATGCATGCAATGAGGTTGCATGTTGTACAAACTGAAAATTTGCATGTTGGACTTTGTTCAGTAGAAAGAAAAAAAAGAAATGCAAGGTCACATGCATTAATTGCTGTATTAAATGGGCTGTAAAGATTCACTTACTGAAGGTTACAATTTCTTTGGCTGATTGGTTATTTTAGATGGGGCATAGAAATGGTCACTATATGTTGTAAAGATATAAGCATGAGTATAAACAATCAGCCAAGGAGATCTCAACAAAATGGCATCTCCTTCCTCCATTGGCAAAAGGTGGAGGGCAGAGGTCACTGGATGAATTCTGAGTGTGTGGGTGAGTTGTTTTTTCGGGGAAATAAGAACTATGTATATAAAACAAGGCATACTGTACAAAAAATCTTATTGAATTGTGACACTGGTGCATGTAAATGCTTTCTATGAGTTCTTCACTTCCATGTATCTAAATTTTTGGTTTATGGATGTATGATGGTTCAAATAGTGGCAAAACAGATGTAATGATTTCCACTTTTTATTTAATTTTCTCTTACTTTGATTATTTATGGCTTCATGTGAAAACTGTGGATTTCTTTGCTGTTGCAGGTCCAAGAAAAGAAGATCAAGAAAATTTCTGACATGAATTTGGACTCTTCAAAAGCTGTTGGAAATTGCAGTGTTGCTAGTTCGAGTAATTCACTTAGCCCTAGACCGTACCTTGCAAATGGAGGATGCCCAGACAGATCATACAGTTCTCTGAGCAATGAGCTCTCATTCCCACCTGGGGGCATTCCTTCACTACGTTTACCCATGGTAGTTGTATGTGATCCAGTATATTGATTTTTTTGGTCTGTATAATTTTTATTTTTTGGTTTTTTATGATGCATACATTCTTAAAATGGGCATGAATTATGTTATTATGAATTTTATTTGTATATAAAAATAAATAAAAAATCATCATCAATTGATGCCACTACTCACTAGGTTATAACTTAAACTAGCTCTGAGCACCAAGAAAGATGAATGAAAGAGCCAGAAAAACCCTAGCTGCAGCAGGCATGCCTTGAAGCCTCTCCTTCTTCAGAGAGCAATGATTTTGTCTGGGTCTTAGATTTGGGCTTTAGTGCGAACTTTATTTACATGCAAGTGCTTGTCACGTCTACTTGGATATGGGGCTTTTTTATTATGAGTACAGCTCTTTGAATAAAGTTTGGTTTTATTGGTCAAATTTGTATTAATTTGTTTATTTAAATACTTATTTTTAGCCTTTTCTGTTTAAATTATCCAAATATTTGAGTGTGTGGCCATGTCTATATGTGAATATGTTTGCACTGTGGAAAGTGTAAAATTTATTTTTCCCATTTTAGTTGGATGAAAGGGTTCTTAGAACTGGAGCATAGTCTTAAAGGTCAATGTGGTTTTCTTGTTGTTGCCATGTCTAAATGTGCGCCCATGTCTATCTCTTTTTTTCTTTTGGGGGGGCGCTGGGGGGGAAGGGTGGGGAGGGTGTGTTTAGAAAGAGAAAGTTTTCTCCTCTTATGCAGCACTAACACTTAAAGTTATGAAATATGCAGGTAGCTAGCCTTGAAACCAGTCTTGTAGCTAGATGTCGAAGGGTATATGCTCATGCTCATGATTATCATATCAATTCCATTTCAAATAACAGGTGCCTCCATTTCTTTTGCTAATCTACTACTTGTGTTATTAGTTAATTATTTTTTACTTCTTGTATTATTAGTTTATACTAGGGTTCTTAGGACCTTAAGAAGCAATAAGGCATTTTGTCTGACTATCTATGTATCCGTGCTTTACTGATTTCTTATATCTTAAGAATGGAACATCAATTGATTTGACTTCCATTTTTTTGAAACATCAATAAGATAAGGGTTAAACTTTTAAATGTTTGCCTGAGATGTTATTTCAATAAGATCAATGATGAAGGCCTTTAGGTTTAACCCTATGTTTGGATGAACTTATTTTCATTAGCTTATTATTTTGTATAAAAAAATAAGGTATGTAGAATCGTATGGTTGTGGCTAGAAAAACTGAGGTTTTAAAAGGTTATACATAAGCTGGCAACTGGGATTTTAAGCTAAAACAGACCTGGATCAACTAGTATTGAGTTCCTGCATCCCCCCTCCACACCCACACCACACAATTGAAAAAGCACATTGAATTTCATATTTTGATTTAAGCATATATTTTTCATCAAGAACCGTTTGAGGTACTTAGAGGAAACTGCTGTCTTTTGTTTTCCTCTTGCTTCTCACAATTGCTATGGATGGTGAAACATATTTGTCACTTCAGCTGCACATGCACATCCTTGATGTTATCTAGTTAATCTTTCTAGAGAAAAGTAAATAGGGGATTAAATGTTGACACTTTTTCCACCTTCTACAATAACCTAGCAATGAAGTTTGGTTATCTATATATAGCATTTTGTTTGATGATGTTTATAGATGAGAGATTTTTTTTTTTTTTTTTTTTTTTTTTTTTTGGGGTGGGGGTGGTGGGGGGGGGGGGGTGGTGTGGAAGTAAATAATATATTGGAAACCTTATAAAGGTCACAACCCTATTACACAAGAAGTATATAAGAAAAACACCTAAAGGAAATCTGACCTCAAAAACTTAAGTGGTAATCAACACCAATGATCAACGTCAACAAATTAGAGAAAGGAAAACAAGAAGTAGTAGCCGTCCAATTGTACAAGGAGTGTTAAAATCAAAGCTTCAGTTCCGCAGTGGGAGACTTGAGATCCTTCAAAGTTTCAATCATTTCTCTCCCTCAAAATACTCCACATAATGAACAAAGGAATTGCATATCAAATATTACTACTAAAATGCTTGCCAAAGTTTCCTTGCCAGTATGCCAATAGTTCAGCCCCTATTCTAGGCATAATCCATAAAATTCCAAACAGACAAATCACTGAGAATGCCTTAAAATTTTGAGCTATTGGTGCCACTAAAATTTAGTTGCTAAAATTGTATGACTGGTCTTTATATAAATTTGTTACTATTTGGTCCCTTTATTACTCTAGATTTATTTTGTATCTTGATAGCATTTGTTTGGCTCTGATAGTTGTGCTAGCTGCAGAATCACTGAACGTGTGAGACATCCCACTCATTGGAATTCACTAATAAATTGCTCATGACTGTTTCATTCTTTTAATTGTGCATGCTCAGAGCCATCTTTAGCTTCCATTATGATTTCTGCTGAATCCTTTATTAATTTTATATCCACTGAATGGCCAATAGCCTTGTAGCTCAATTGACAATTCCTAGTGTTTCCAACGGAGACGTCTAGGGTTCAAATCGCCCCCCCACCCCCCTCCCCCCTTCCAATGTAACTATTAAATTATCAAAAGAAAAATTTAGCCACTGAATTTCTTGGATTCATGATTCATGTTTTCAGCTTGTTATTGAACTCTAACTTTACATTTTTCTTTACATATCATCAACTTATAGGCATTGAGCTATAACTATCATGCCCACAATTATGATTTATTGTTCACCTTTCATCTTTGGGATGGTTTCATGAAGCTTTCACTGATCATTTTGTTCTCTCACTTCCAGTGATGGTGAAACTTTTATATCTGCGGATGATCTTCGAATAAATCTTTGGAACTTGGAAATTAGCAATCAGAGTTTTAATATTGTGGATGTGAAGCCTGCAAACATGGAGGATCTGACTGGTAAGCTTTTTAATTCAACTATCCATGGCTTTATCAAGAATTTTAGTTCAGTTACATTTTTGAGTTGCAAACTGTTTTAGCAGATCATATTTTCTTTTTCTTTCTCTTTTTCTTCTTTTGGGATGACAATTTTTTATTATTAATTGAATTTATATAATAAAAAACTACCTCATGCCATGTCTTATATATATATATATATATAAACCTGATGTACAAAAAATATATGCCAGATAGTCTTAGGAATTACATCCAAAGAATTATAAGCAAATGAAAGAGATTCCACCTATATTATAAAAATTAAAAAAAAAAGAAAAACAAATTTATCTATGAACTCTTCAATGGAACTAAAATCACTGAAACCCAAAATAGTCGACCATTCGCATAGTAATATAAGGGAAAAGGTCTTCAGTTGTAGTAATAAAAAAAAAAATGGAAAAAGGTCTTCAGCTGCAAATCTTTTTTTTTTTGATAAGTAATGTAAGAATATTATTAATAATAGAAAAAGTGCCAAACCGAGTACATTGGGGATGTACTATGGGGGCACAAATCATGAAACAAAAGTAAACGGTCAAGAAAAATAGAAAAAGAAGAACAAGAAAAATGAGAAAAGACCACACTCCAATCAAAGAGAGCGTGCAAGAAAAAAGACTAAATCTCTAGCAAAGAACGTTCACAACCCTCAAAGCTTCTAGCATTCCTTTCACGCCAAATGCACCAAATCAAGCAATGAGGCACTAATCTCCAAACATCAATGTGACGATGTCGCGCAAATTTTCCTTGCCAAGCCTCAAACAACTCAAGAACATGATGAGGCATAACCCATTGGATACCAAACAAGCAGAAAACCAAAGACCACAACTCCCAAGCTACGGGGCAATGAAGTAGAAGATGATCTACCGACTCCCCACATCTCTTACACATATAGCACCAGTCAAGCACTGTCACATGTCTTTTACGAAGGTTGTCTGTTGTTAAGATCTTACCTAAGGAAGCAAACCAAGAAAAGAAAGCCACCCTAGGAGGAACCTTTGATTGCCATATCATTTTCCATGGGAACGAAACAGGAGTAGGAGGGCAAATCTGAAACTTCCACTTCTTTAAAAGTAAGACAATTCTTCTCCCTATATAATACCTGCACCTTACGTAAGAGGGATATATATATCACTTCATTAAAAACAGATATACAGGAAGTATGCTGTAAAAACAAAGAATAACAACTAGGAGAAATAGGAAAAGAAAAGGTGAGAAAGCTAGAAGTCTAGAAATAAAGTAATGTCAATTCATTAAAAACAGATATACAGCAAGTATGCAGTAAAAACAAAGAATAACGACTAGGAGAAATAGGAAAAGAAAAGGAGAGAAAGCTAGAAGCCTAGTAATTATTGGTGAATAAGAAGAATCCAAAAACTTCATCATAGAATATGCTGAGAAAGTATAGGATTTTGAGGATAAGGAGAGATCCATATCAGACCTGAAGCTATTTTCCTTTAGAACTCTAATGGATTGGTTGGCTGCCTTGCGGAACCAATCATTTTTTTCCTTTCTTGATTTCCTAGATTTTTGTAACTTTTGTTCTTGATTGTTTGACCCCTTGTACGCTCCCTTTGTACTAGGGTGTTCCTTTTTTTATATCAATAAACTTATTACTTATAAAAAAAAAGAAAAAAGAAAAAAAAAAGGGATTTTGAACCCCATTCATAAAGGGTCTTCAGAAACCAGAACTTAAGATTAGGCAAAGTTAACACTTTTCCCTCATATGTACACCGATTCTTCTCCTTCCACAAGCACCACATAAGACAAGCAGGAGCGGCAACCCACATTTCCTTGAATCTACGGGAACTCAAGGCTCCTTTCCAAGACTCCAACATAGTCATAACAGAACTTGGCATGACCCAAGTGATCCCAACTAGGATGAAAGCCTACAGGTCACAAGCAATAGGAAAATGGAGCAGGAGATGACTTACTGATTCACCATCAGATATGCAGCAGCCCCAGTCTGATATGATAACAACCCTCATTCAGAGATTATCTGTCGTCAAAATATGCGCAAGTGTCGCCACCCAAACAAAGAAGGGTGCAGCTCTTGGCAGGGTTTATGTTTTCCATTTGCATTTCCAAGGAAATTGGATAGGATTTACAGTCCTTACTGAAGCACTCTATTATAAGATATAGCCTGGAATCTGGTCTTAGGTGATGGAAGCCAAACCAATCTATCAGGACCTGTAGGGGTTACCTTCACTGCATACAGATCATCCAAAAAATGGGCCATAGAATCTACTCCCTGTCTTGTGCCTCTCAGATGAAGATAGGTTTCCAATGCACCTGGCTGTTGACCCAATCAAAATAGTCTGAAACCAAAGCCTCATTATCTCTGGCAAAGCTGAACTGCTCAGGTATCTATCCTGGATGGTTCAATTCCTATCCCAATGGTACTTCCAAAACAACACTTGGGAACCAGCTCCCACCGCAAAATGAGTGTAGGATGGAATTTTTATTTTGATAGGTAATATTACTTATATTGAAAAAACTGAACATTGTGTTCATGATGGTGAACACTCTGAACAAGAAACAAATACAACAAGTTCAAGAACTAAAGCTAACAGATTGTAAGAATTCAGAAATTGAAATACAATGCGTAAAACCCCAAATACGAGCCCATTGAAACTAAGTACCGAAGAGAAGAGATTTTAAGAGGCTTACTCATACAGACCTTTCTGATATTTTTCTACAGGCCTACTCGTACAGACCTTTTACCATCCAAAGTACCACTGACATCGAGTAGAATCAATCACTACTCAATATCACCTGTTGAACCCCAAACACACAAAAGTCATAGCTGCACATAGCATAAGCAATTTCACAATGAAGTAACATGTGATCCACCATCTCCCCATCACACCTACACATACAACACTGATCTACTAGTATGATTCCTTTCTTCTTAAGAATATCATTAGTCAAAAATCTTCCTTTAAGCTGCTGTCCACATGGAGAAAGTGACCCGCTTTGGAGCTTTGGCACATCAAATACCTGTGTGGAAAATATATCTCCCTTGGAGCTTGCAAAACAATGTAGTAGTACCGAACATCAAATGCCCCACTTTCTTTTAATGTATGCTTTCTGATGCAAGTTTCCACACTAGAATTGATTTCATGATGTGAGCGTCACAGACTTGCATGTGTGGTGCATGCATGTGCCTGTGGCTGGTCAGAAGACTCAATTTGGTCATTTGAAATTGCACCTGGCTTGGTTTGGTCTAGAAAGCACGGACACAGTGCCAGAGGAGCTGCACCCGTGTCCGACACTGCGACGCGCAAGGGACGCTGCTGACCGCGCGTCGGGCCGCGTCTTGCCATGTGTTTTTTTTTTTTAGCCGACTCGCGCCGACGCCGCTCAGACTCGGGCCGATTCGCGCTGAATCGGGCCGATTCGCGCTGAATCGGGCCGACTTGGGCCGTATCAGGCGAAACCGGTGAACTCATCCCCTTACAGCAGTTTTCCAACACGTCGACGGTTGCTAGAATGAACCCAGGCCATGGCAGAGGCGGCTGCTGCTTCTTCTTCTTCTTCTCCTTTCTTCGTTTTGTCCGCTCGTCCTTTTCAATTCTATTTTAAATTTTGCTTGCCTTGTTTTATGTTTACTTTTTGTTTTGTGAACCTAGCACGTGACTGGGTGTTGGAAATGATAAAGAGATTTGACAAAAGCTTTATTTCTATGGGCCCACACGTAATATATGAATAATAAAACTATTTTAATATTTAACTTGAGCCTTTAAATTGCGTTTTTAATAGTAATTTTTTTAAAGAATATTTTAATAGTAAAATTGTTTTAATAGTATTATTATAATTATTGGATAGATATTTAGACTTGAAATTGATAAATTAGCTGAAATTAGCTTTCAATCTTGTGGAATGTTTTAGTTTCATGGAATGTTTTAGTTTCAATTTTGTGGGTTGTATTTAATTTATGAACATCATGTTTTAGTTATTATCTACTATTGCTTTTAAATTTGGTATATGTTTATATAATGTGAAAAAGTATGCTTAGCAATATATTAAAAATATAAATAAAAATATTTTTAATAATTTTTTAATCAACGAGTCCCACCGCACCCATCTTTTTCAAAAATTGCCGAGTCTCGCACCCGCACCCGCACCCGAGTCCCGAAACGCACCCGTGCTTCATAGGGTTTGGTTAGTGGCAGAAAAAGAGACATTTTGGAATATCTTTCATTGTATGACATCTCTTGTAAACCTGTGAGTTGTTTATTTTCACTAAACTGCCAGTTTGTTTTTTTGTAAGTTTGAGCTGTCCTTAGGAATTTTAAAAGCAGTACATGAAAAACTACTAATAGTTTTCACTTTTGATTACTTGTTTCTCTGATTTAAGTAGTAAGATTTTGTTCTATGATATGTTCTCTCCTTGAGTATGTATTCTATTTATTCTTGCAGAGGTGATAACTTCAGCAGAATTCCACCCTAGCCATTGCAATATGTTAGGATATAGCAGCTCCAAAGGTTCAATCCGCCTCATTGATTTGCGGCAATCAGCTTTATGTGATTCTCATGCCAAATTGTAAGTGTTAAATTGTTTTTGCTCTAATTTGGTCATTCTGCAGCTGCCTTAAAAAGGAAATGTGGTCTGATTTGCTTGCAAAATGTTAGATGGGGGGAAAGAGATAGAGAAGGCTATGAGCTCTAGCTCAGATGGCATCTCCTCCCCTTGGAAGAGTAAGGTGGAGGGTGAGGTCATGGGTTCAAGACCCACTGATGTGTGTGTAATTACAGATAATAATAAAAAGAAGGATAGAGAAAAAGTACTTCTAGGGCTCAGCATATAGATTAAAAATACTCTAATACCCTTCATGGACTAACCAGTAATATCCTTTTGATACAGGTTTGAGGAACCAGAGCCACCTGGTACTAGATCATTTTTCACCGAGATAATTGCTTCAATCTCAGATATTAAATTTGGAAAGGATGGAAGATATATACTTAGTCGTGATTACATGACTCTTAAGGTTTGATTTCTGTACTTGCTTGTGATTTTTGTTTTGTGCTTGGTATTGAATTTCATGATCTTATCAAGTTACATGCACAGAAATATGCTCTTTTTAAGCACTCCATGACAAGTTTTATTTGGCTACATTTGATTTATGAAAGAATCATGTATCTGTATATCCATGAGGCGCTGAAAGGGTATGACTGCAATAAATTTGATCTGCAGTATGGAGAAAGCATAAAATTTTGAAGATAACATTTTCCTGTAAATTCTTTCTGAAGAGAACCATGCCAGAACAGAAACCTGATGCTTTGCATGACAAGCATATAAATAGGATTCCTTGTTCCACTGAAATGTTAGTCCAAGGATTCTCCACTTTAGTATTAATATAGCAAAAATGAGCCGGATTGTATGTGGAAGGAGTGTATGTAGGAATATGTTGCACTCAGTTAAGAGGGGGGTGGGGAGAGAAAGTGAGAAACATGGGTTGCATTAACCAAGATAGAAGGGGATTTTGTCGAAGAGAAACAACCTAACACTATGTTTGGGAGTTTATAAAAGAATATAATGGAAAAGAAAGAAATATATAATTTTAATAGTATGCCTTTTACGTTTTATTTGTCTTTTCTTTAGATATGGATAAAATTGAATTTTACCTCCATTTTGTTAAAGGAATTAGCGTTTCTCTAACTTTTGTAAGGAACTGTTTTTATTTTTTTGGGGGGCGGGGGGAAGAGAATGGAATGGAATATACTTTCCTGTAGCCATTCCATTCTTTTTCTCTAAACCCCCAAACAGGAGAATAGATGAAATATCATTTAAGGATCCTCTTCATTCCTTTCTAAGGAGGTGAAGGGTGATAAATTACCAATTCTTACAAAAACTTAAGCTGCTAGAAAATTGTGGATTTAATCATTTAACCATAATTCTAACACTCCTCATCACATGTGGGTCTAAACTTCCCCTTAATAAGTGTGGCCCAACATGTGAGATTTTTAACATTTTAAATGAGAGGTAGAGTGGAGACATGAATCGAATTTATGATCTTTTGCTTTGATATCATGATAAATGACCAATTCTCCCAAAAGCTTAAGCTAGCAGAAAATAATGAATTTACTCATTTTACTATAATTCGAACACTTCCTCTCATGTGTGGGCCATAATATTATCAGAGGGTGGAGGTCATGGTTTCAAAAGGACGACAAAGAGCAACCTGGTTCACTTTCAGTATGTCCTACTACAATCTTAACACACACACATAAAATAGTATCCAGGCTCAATAACTCTTCTTTCTGCATCCACTCTGTTCCGTGTGATAATAGGTTCCACCTAAAAGAATAGGGTAAATGAATAGGATAACGTGATTTAACAAAAAAGGAGATGAAATAGGCCTACCATATTTGATATGTTCAATTTAACAAAAAAGAGATGAAATAGGTCTAACATATTTGATATGTTCAAAAATATATGTTGATGAATAATTAGGCCAGCCATACTAAATGGTTCAACAAGTTAGGTAGTTTAGAAACATGTTCAGAGAGTTCAAGGCAGCAAGAAAAATGTATGTTAAGTGCTAGCCCCAACTGCAGACAAAACTGGGGGATAATTTCTCTAAAAAATGATTTCCATGTATGATGGAGACCAAATAGGTCTAACATAGTTTACACTTTTTAGGAAGACGACAGGAGGAAGGCCAATAAGAAACAAGATAATTTTTTATAAATAAAAATCAAGATAATAATATAACACTGTAGTCAGCAGAAAATTTGTCTCTTTTTAGGCTTCAATGTCATAACAGAAATTTGACCAATTTAGATATATGGCGATATCTAGTTCTCTAGCTTTGAGTTGGTAGCATCTTCTATGAACTAAAACATGCTTTGATAGCTTTAGACTTCATAGTCATGCCTTACTGTAGGTACCTTTATATTGGTTGGATTAGAATGTTAAGACTTATTCACATGGATGTAATTCTAAAGGAGAAGTTTTAAATGAGTCCACGAGTAAACCAAGATAAATGCCTAGCATAGTATAATTCCGTAGATTCAATAACTAATCTTAGTTCAATACTTGTGGCTTCATATCTCAAATTGATAATCAAATTACATTGTCTCCTATTTCAAGGGGTTGCAACTGTCACTGAACCTTAACAAGTTTTGTCATTCTATGGAGAATATTTAAGATGAGTTGATGTTAATGGTTTCAATTTGTAGTGACCATCCTTTACAGCAAGCTCTCTCCCTGGTAATTTTAGTGTTTCGCTGAGATTTAGCTCAATAGTGATTCTTTCCTTTCTGAAAACAGGGAGAAAACATAAAAGTGATGTGGTTGATAAGGAGATGAACGTAATAATGAGTGATAAAAAAGTATTAATGAGTGATAAAAGTTACTTAGACAGCTATGTCATAGTGTAAATGATATATTAGGGTATCAAACACAGAGAGAGAGACAGAGAGAGAGAGATGACTGAAGTTTCTTTTTGCCTTCTCATTCTTAGGTCTGTTGTCCCCTATCTCCCTTAAAACAAAAATAAAAAGAGCTCCACACAGGAGAAAAACTTGTGTCAGGGGTGGTAGTTCTTATCTAGACATTCCCCTAAAAAAAAAAAAAGAAAAAAAAAATTATATCTTCAATTTATTTGCTTAAGTCATGACTTTCTTTTGTTATATACGATAGCAATGACAATTCAAAATTTAAAATAGCTACTTTTGATTGGTATCTGCTCATCTGTATTTTGATCTCTGCACCTTTTTTTTTAATGATATTTTTTGAATGTTGATTTTTGTAACGTTTATGTCCTACTGTTGCTCTTTTTTTTTTTTTTTGGGTTTCTATTTTGATGTTTTTGTTTTATGCTTGTATTTCTTCCTGGTCTCTAACTTGAGTCTGCATTAATTGTTTGTATAGTTATGGGACATTAATATGGATTCAGGTCCAGTTTCAACCTTCCAGGTTCATGAATATTTAAGACCAAAGGTGAGGTTCCTACTTTGTCAATGCTTAATCTAAGATTTGTGTTGCTATGTTAGGTCTATGCTGATCACACTATTATTGAATGAATCCAGCTGTGTGATTTATATGAAAATGATTCAATCTTTGATAAATTCGAGTGCTGTCTGAGCGGCGATGGATTACGAGTAGCAACTGGTTCTTACAGGTCTGTGTTTTTATGCACATATCTGTGCTTGTAGTCTCATTATTATTCAGAATCTCTGGAGTGCATCTCATGTTTATGTTGATTTTCCCAGCAATTTATTCCGTGTGTTTGGTTCCTCCCCTGGAAGTACTGAGGCAACAACTTTGGAAGCCAGCAAAAATCCTATGAGGTAATTTTTAGCGGAAAATATTGACAAGCATGGCTTAAGCAATCATTCATGTGTCTAATAATAAAGAATTTGATGTGCCCTTTTAGGCGACAAGTTCAGACCCCTTCAAGGCCTTCCAGATCCTTGAGCAGTAGTTTAACAAGAGTTGTCAGACGAGGTCATCAATCCATTCTTTGTTTATTTCTCATCCTTCTTGGTTTATGACTATTTATTTCTGAGCAGTTTTTCCTGTCCTCTTAACATTGAGTTAATTGTAATTTTACTTAAATTTGTCATTTTCCATGATGGGATATCCATAACAGGAGCAGAAAGCCCTGGGGTTGATGCAAATGGAAATTCATTTGATTTTACAACTAAGTTGCTGCACCTAGCATGGCACCCAAGTGAAAAATCAATTGCCTGTGCTGCAGCCAATAGCTTGTACATGTACTATGCATAAAGATGGTCCAAGAAGAAATGTAATTTGCTTGATTAACTGTTTTTTGGTTGCTGTTGGAGAAGGCTCCTCGCCTTTCCCACGACCAGTCTGTTGGAGGCTACATCAAATTCTCACAAATTCAAGTGCCCCGTAAAATCTGTAGCATGTGCTTTAAACACCGAAGTTCAGAAGTGGCTGCCAGAATCCATGAGGAAGCAACCTGATTTTGTTCCCGGGTGGGCAGTGTTTCTTTTTACTTCCTCCTCCCAACCTCCAAAATTTCTTTGTTTTTCTTTTATTACCATCTTTTTTTCTTTTTTCCGTATCTTCTTCTGAAAGGGAAGATGCAGTTATGTTCTAAATTTGCGTTGGGTTGAAGTCAAGAAAGAAAAATGTGATTGTAGCTCTCCTACAACAAACACTAAAGGATGTTCAATATTTGCCACTAGGTTTAAGATAAAAATGTAGCTTTTACTCAGAAATCTTGCTGGGATGGAGATGTTGAAACTTGCAGCGCGTCAATTTTTTTATTGATTCTTTGTCATGGTTTAAATTTCATTGAGGCTGTTTAAGTCTAGTACTTATTTGTAGCTTTCAATTTCAGTATCAGTAAAGAAAAAGCAATAATGGTGTTAGATTTTGATACAATTGTATTTTGGAGTCCATTTTTTTTTTTTTTTTTTTTTTTTTTCAGTTTTTGGTGACAAGGCTGCGAAGTTCAGCTAAAAGTTCCTTATGAAGCTAATTCAATTTTCTGAATCAATGTCCCCCTTCTCCTGGTGGGTGGGAAAAAAAAAGGAAAAAAAGAAGAGAAAATGAAAAATAAATCTGAACCTTTAACCAAACTCAAAGGTTGTTTAAAACAAAAGGGGCAAACTATGATATTGTGGTTTCTATGGGATCAACCTCTTTACTTTTCATTTCTTTTTTCCTTCTTGTGTGTGTGTATAATAATCACATTAATCATATATCTAAACTATTCAAAACAAATGAAAAATGTATTTTTAAATTTGGCCTAAATCAATGAAGAAATAATCTATATCGTTTTTTATATTGGAGTAAGAAGACCATGTTTGTTTTCTACTAAAAATAAATATTGATTTATAATTTTTACTAAAATATCTTGGATATAAAAGATGTTTAATATATTGAATGGCTAAATCAAATGCTATAATATAAAATAAAAGTTGAGTACAAGAAGTTGTGGATGTATTAAGTGGCCAACTTCTTTTCTTTACAAATGGTTGTACTTGTATTCTTCTTGCATCGTGTTACTTTTTATTAAGATTTGAATAAATTACATAATTTCTCTGTATTTTTGGATGGTTTCAAATTAAATTATAAATTATAAAATGTTTGAATCAAAATCATGAAGCTATTAAAATCGGTTTAATTCACGCCTTCAACGATTCATTATTAATAAAAAAAAAATTCACATAGAACTAAACACAAATAATCCATTCTAAAAAATAAAAATAAAATTATAATTGTAGGGACCAGATTCGAGCACTCCTACGTGTAGAGAGTGGACCCAAGCTCAGTTAACCCTGCAATGAATTTGTAGAGTATGGGTTCAAGAGCTAGGCCTTAGTGAGGAATGCAACGGCCATGCATGGTTGTACGTGAATGCTGGTAACTTAAACGTGGGTTAGGGTGCACAATAAGGTTCTTCAGACGGGTTTCACAGAGCTCGAAGTTCTTCTTATTTCTCTGGAGAAAGGTTACAAGGATTGAGAGAATATAAACTGCTACTTCATTCCTTTTCTCTGGTTTTTCCGTCCCCCTCTTCAAGAGGGACTTCTTACATTATATATCTCTTTCTCAGTTGATCCTAGCCTTACATTTGTTTGATCAGCCAGGTCACCACTTGAGAGCCTGTCCCATCAGCCGCATTCCCACCCTTCCTGTGAGTTGCAGCGCCCAAGACGGCACTGTTCAAGGGTCCTACCCTCATTAATGCGGCCAGGGCGTTAGTTGAGGGCATTTAATGTGGAGGTGACAATTCATCTGGGACTTGCTCCTCCACCATGCTTCTATGTCCGGTATTTGGTACCTGCTGTTTGTTCCTTGGATGCTTGGGGAGGTTCCCCTTGATGGCGTGCTGCTTGTTCGTTTTCGAATCTCGGAATTCCGAGGACGTTATCATCCTCGGCACTGATTCCTGGGCAGCTGGGCATTACACTTCAGTCCTCAGACCTTGGACGCGTCCTCGGCACGGGCCTTGGGCCTGATTTGAAGTGGGCCGGGGTTGCCTGACCATTTCTGGCCCCACAATAATCATTTAAAATAAAATTATAAGACATCAAGTATACCATATAAGGGTTATAAAATTAATAATAAATCATGTCTCTATTATTCCTAGCACATTCATAAATAGAAGCTCAAGTGTAATGCATATCATATACCATATAATAAAAATTATTTCCTATACATTATGTTTGGTCACATGGATGCCCTCTCATTTTTATTTTCAATTTTCATTTTACTTCTCATGTCATGTGATATACTATAGATTCTCAAAAAAAGAAAAAAGAAAAAAAAAGTGATATACTATAATTACATTGAAATAATTGGTATAATTTTTCTAAGTAAGTTCCTATAGCTAAAATTTCGATAAGTTTAGAAAACACAACTTCAAATGAAATTATATTAACAAGAGTTTCTAGAATTTTTATTTTTATTTTCTTTAATAATCTATCAAAATTGTCTATTTTAATAATAGAAGTTAGATATTACAAGTTGAACTTACATTATGTAGCTCAATGTAAATATTATTAATTATGTGACATAATTTCATCATATGACCCATTGTAGGTAAATTAAAATTACTAATGCAGTTAACAATAAGAAAAGCTCCATTATTATAATTAAATTTTTTTAAAGATTACTCTGGTTAAAACTAAATCAAAATTATTATTGTGGGGCCAGCAAGTCTTACGGCCCAGCCCACTTCGTTCTTGGGCCGAAGACCTGAGCCGAGGAGGCACCCAAAATCCGAGGAGGAAAAGAAGAAGCCCAGGCGCTCAACAGGCCGTGCTGAGGACGACCCCATCATCGGACGTCCGAGAACTTAAGGCAACCAGCAACACTTCCAAGGAAGCCTTCATGACTACTCAAAGGGCCGAGGGGGAATACCACGCGCCTGCAATATAAATCTGGTGGAGGGACAAGCTCATGACAAACAGTCACCTTCATATTAAATACACCTGACTACCGCCCTGGCCGCATTAATGAGGAAAGGACTCCGCACCAGTGCCACCTTGGTTGCCGCGACTCCCAAAGAGAATGGGAAGGCGGCTGATGGGACAGGCACCTGAGTAATGTCCTGATCGCTCAACAAGTGTAGGGTTAGGATTGGTTGGGTGAAGGGTATATAATGTAAGAGAATCCCTCCTAGAGAGGGGGCCGAGGCTCCTCGGACAAAGGTCGAGGAGTAATTTTAGCAAAGAACTAAGGCATTTAGCCTTCAATGGCAACGAACCCACGAAAAAAGCTCCGTTTGCCTGTAAGGGCCATATTCTTCAACCCACTCTCTACAAATTCATTGTTTGGGGCCTACAGGATGATATCCCTTCTAAGTTCAGAGGGTCCTTCCAAAAATCGAGTCCCTACAATTATATACACACACACACACACACACACACACACACACACACATATAGTGCAACTCAAAAACTCAACTCTAGCTATGGCATTTGTAGGGTCAGTTTTTGTAGCCCAAATCCATGAGATATGGAATATGAGCCTTATGAACCCCAGACAGTGAATTTGTAGAGTGTGAGTGAAAGAACTGGGCTGGATATAAATTAAACAAGAGTTGGTTATGGTATTTACAAATAAACTAACCTGCAATCACGTAGGGCAAATGCAAACATGAATATCCGAAGAGGTATTCTATTGAATGGAATTAGGTTACAAGTTTCAGAACTACAATAAAGTAGTTTTTTCTTTTTCTTTCTTCTTTTTGTGGTCCTCCTCCTTTATCAGAGGCCTTTCCTCCTTATATAGCAATCTCTCCAGTCATCTTCGTCGTCCACTTGTTCATCATCTAAACCTCCACTTGAGTACATGTCCCATAAGGTATCTTCTTTTAGCCTTGCATGAGTGGCGGCAACTGATATGATACTGTTCAGGGGTCTTCTCCACATTAATGCAGCCAGAAAAGTAGCTGCAGTGCATTTAACGTGATGGTTGAAGTTTGTCTTTTAGATATTTCTCCGTCTCTATCATCTCCATGTGCGCCTGAGGTTCATCTTTATCATTAGAGTTGTCAGGAGGATTGCTTGAACTTCCCAGACATCTGTTTGACCAAGCTCCTTTGAATCCGAGAATAATGGACTCTTCGGACAACTGAATATCTCCTTGGACTGTGCCCCACATTCATCCCCAGGTATGTTTCTTTCACATGGGCTTCTTCTGAAATTATTCCCTCTCCTCGGACAAACAGTAGTCTTCAATTAGGGCCTTAAGCCCAACACATTAGGTTGGGCCTTTCACCCCCCCACAATAGCCCCTCAAAATTTTAGTTTTTCCCTCGCATCCGAGGAGAAAAAATAGGATTTTGACTTATCACGAAATGGCAGTTTGAAACGACCAAAATATCTGAACTTACTAACGTGTAGGCATAGAAATAGGCGCCTCATAAATGCTGCTGTCGTTTCAATATTCCCAAAGCGTTATCAATTACTCCAGGCAGCGCTTTGTCTTTGGAATCCAACGGTGGGTTATTGATCCAACGGACATGATCTTCCTCAGGATCTGGGCGCGATGACTCTGGCTCTTTTGCCTGCCCCCATATAAAGTCTCTGAACAAGTCATTTCTCCTTCACTTCGCAAATTCTCAGAGCGCCCAGCAAACTCAAGCACTCAGATCTTTCAAGTTCTTTCAACCACCGGTCTTAGCTTTACTCAGAATCCGTAAGAATTTCTCAACGTGTTCGAGGCTCAGTCTCCCATTTAGTTTGAGTAAGTTCTTCTCCATTAAAACCTTCCGTTGTCTCTTCGGCCAGCCTTTTCGGCTTTCAAATTGTCCTTTGTGAGTCTATGTTTAGTACTTTCTTCTTCCCAGTTAGTGAAGATGGGTAGATTCCAATATCGGGTCGATGGCCCCGCCGAAATAGAGGAGTTTAGGAGGACATACCGTATACCTCAAAATGTGGGTTTGAGGTATTGTCCTCCAGAGAAAATACTAACAGACCAAAAAACTGGCGAAGTTGTAATCCCCATCATCGCCTTTCTAGAAGGGGGGATGACCATCCCTATGGGTCTCATTACTAGTAGCTACCTCCGCAACCATAGGCTTAGTCCTGACCAATGCGCGCCCAACCTCTTTAGAATCCTAGGAGCCATTGACGATCTGAACCGTCATCTGGGATTGGGACTCACCTGGCGTGACGTGGTACACATGTATGAGTGTCACAGCCAGCAAGGGGTGGGATATTATCTTAAATCCCGATCCGATGTCGTTAGACTCCTCTCCTGCCTTCCCAAGTCTAACAAAGGACTGAAAGACGACTATGTGATCGTCTCGGGCGTGTGGCATGACGGCCCTCATTGCCGAACCAAGCCAGGAGAGCCAGGTGGGACATGTTAGACTTAGGTTTGCTAACAATGGGCTTAAGATTTCCCCCTTCTAACAATTTTTCTTTTCGTGTCATTATTTACAAGTTTCTGACCACTTTTTGTTGTGATGTTTAACAAATAGAGAACACGTCTCTCCTCGGCTCAGCCTTTCAAATACTGCTGCGCTCAATTACTTATTAAGGTCAGAGATCTTTGTAAGTAAGGACGGACAGCTTCGATCGGTTCCCCTTATCCTCGGTTACAAGTCAAGCAAGAAGGATTTTCAGCCGGCTGGCAATGCGATAAGGCAGGGAGACTATCGTCTCAACTGTATAGACGTAGCTCAGAAGGGTTTTTTGGCTCCTTACGACCTTCCACCCGTGCCACACCCCAATCCACAGGGTGTACCCCTGCTCCTCCAGCCAATCCAACAAGTTCCTCTCGGGGCAGCAGAAGCAGGAGAAGGAGCTGCCTCTTCACTTGACGATCAGATAGACAAGTTCAAGTTTGAAGGAGAGGCTTCAAAAGAGGTTGAAGTGATAACAGTGCCTGACATCGAGGAGGAAGCTGATAGACAATCTGCCATACATCCTCCTGTTCTAATCACTGCCCTTCCAGCGGACTCTTCAGACGAGGAAGATATGGCAGATTTGAGGAACTTGATGAAGAACAGGGGCAAAAAAGCTGAGCCCAAAGGGACCAATACGTCCCAACCGCCTGTGAGCCTTCCTTCAGCACCTCCTCAGGCTCCTGATCTCGGCTTGAAGCTTTTGTCAGATCCAAAAAAGAAAAGACCCCACGTCTCTACGGACGAGGAGAAAGAGGTAGCGCCCCCGAGGGGGACCAAACAATAGAAGGTGGTGAAAGACCACCGGAATAAGAGGGCCTCGTCTGTTGAGAGCCGAGACGAGGTCGTCGTGGCAGATGTCTGCCGAGGAGGGCCTCGCATCTAGTCTCCGAGGTTGGAGTTAGATGGCGCTTCGATCCCTTGGGACACCTCCCTTAGGAATTACGATGGGGGAAGGGCAGGCTATATTGCTAAGGCCTTGGAGCAGCCACTCCTCCTCCCACATGATATGGAGTCCTACAGGTTTTTCAACTAGCAGGAGCTCTTCCTATCCCTTAAGAGGGATATAGCCATGGTAAGTGGACTTAGTCTGCTCAGTTAAATTGTTGAGCCTTTTTAATCCTTCCCTTTTTTCTGTGCTTTACATTCGAACTTTCCATTATGTAGGTTACCCAGCAAATCTTTGTGGCCGAGGAATGGAATAAAAAGTCCTACCTTGAAGCCCAAGCGGCGATCTGATCTCGGTCTGAAGCGGAGAAGTCTTTGGGGAACCTGAAGGAGGATTATTCTCTGCTGTCCGAGCAGTTAAAGGAGATGACTAACCAGTGAAACAGTTTGGACGCGGGCCTGAAGAATGCTGAAAGGCAGGCCGAAGAGCAACGTAAGTTGCTGAACATGACCGAGATTAACTTGGCAACTGAGAAAGCACTTGTGGGGCAACTTCGATCTGAACTTCAGAAAGCCAAGGAGGCTGCCAAGCTGGCTCAAAAGGACGCTCAACTGGCCAAGGAGGCGACCGAGGCTGAAAAGAAAGCAGCGCGTACCAACTGGGAGTGGAGGAGACCGGAAAGGGACTAACGGAGCAGTTTGCCTCGGTCAGCCGAGAATACTGCAACATAACATGGAGCGAGGCCATGGACGCCGCTGGGGTTCCTGCAGACTCCCCCTTGGGGCTGCCTGTGAGTGTGTATTATGATCCAGACATCCGTGAACTCCCAGAAGCTCAGAAGCAGCCCCCAGCTGACCAGGCCACTCTTCCTTCAGTTGAAGCAACCAACGAGTCTGCGGGCACAAAAGAAAAAGACAAAGAACAAGTCCCAGACGTTGCTGCTGCCCAGTCCAGCCAAATAACTGATCCCCCGGCTGCTCGGACGGAGAGTTGATGTGACCCATAGCTTTTACTTTGTATTTATAAACCATTTAGTTCAGTCGTTGGTTTTGTTGTTTACTCGTTTTTTTTGTTTTGTTTTGTTTTTTTTTTAGTAAGGACTTGTAAACCTCTTTATTCAGATTAATGGAATCCTCTCTTTTACATTTAATATGCTTGTGGCTTAAATTGTAAATCTCGCTATTACAGCAAACAACTTGAACCATATGATTACAGTAGCAAAGGTAAACTCAAACATGCTATCATGATAATAAGGCCAATAATTTAAACTAATGCCGAAGAGGGTAGGTTATGCAAGAGTTATTTAAGAAGTAAGGAAGACGACGAGTGAGACGAAAATTTTACAGGCTTTCATGTGAGTGTGCAAAGCAGGTTTTTAGCTGAGGAGTCTAGTTATAACTTAAAGTTAAACGCATCCAAGGATTTTGAGCGCGATAAATTCAAACACTAACAATAACTATATGAAGACGCTCTTTAAGCCAAATGATCCGGTCCGAAGATTACAGTTATGATCTAATGTAAGTTTAAACATTTAGAAAGCTTGGAACCAGTGTTAACTAACCCAAATTATCTGGTTCGAGGACTACAGGCATGATTGAATTTAAGTTTAAACACTTAGAGAACTTGGAATGAGTGTTAACTAACCCAAATCATCTAGTTCGAAAACTACAGGAATGACTGAATTTAAGTTTAAACACTTAAGAGAACTTGGAATGAGTGTTAACTAACCCAAATCATCTGGTCCGAGGACTACAAGCATTATTGGATTTAAGTTTAAACACTTAGAGAACAGTAACAGTGTTAACTAACCCAAATCATCTGGTCCGAGGACTACAGGCATGATTGGATTTAAATCTAAACACAAAGAACAGTAACATTGTTAACTAACCCAAATCATGTGGTCCGAGGACTACAGGCATGATTGGATTTAAGTCTAAACACAGAGAACAGTAACAGTGTTAACTAACCCAAATCATCTGGTCCGAGGACTACATGTATGATTGGATTTAAGTTTAAACACTTAAAGAACATTAACATATACAGAATCAGCATATTAATTGGAGAGAACGTTCGATTAATAATAGTACCTTTTAAGGTTATTTACATTCCAAGGGCGTTGTATTACATGACTATCCAAATCTTCTAAGAAATACGCCCCAATGCCAGCCCCTGAAGTAGTACGATACGGCCCTTCCCAATTGGGTCCTAACTTTCCCCAAGCTGGGTTCTTTGCAGTATCACAACTTTCCTCAGCACCAGATCACCGGGTTCTAAAGGCCTTAGCCTTACATTAGCATCGTAGCTTTGCTTGAGCTTTTGCTGGTAATGTGCCAGGTGAACCATTGCCCTTTCCCTCCTTTCATCAATCAGGTCTAAACTCCTCTCTAGCTGCTCATTGTTGCTGGTCGGACTGAATGAACTGGTCTTCAGTGTTGGGAACCCCATTTCCAGAGGTATGACAGCTTCAGCTCCATAGGTCATTGAGAAGGGGGTCTCTCCAGTAGATCTGCGAGGCGCAGTTCTGTAGGCCCAAAGTACGTGTGGCAGCTCTTCCACCCATTTGCCCTTCGCGTTGTCAAGTCTTTTCTTTAGGCCATTTACTATGACCTTGTTGACGGCCTCTGCTTGCCCATTACCCTAGGGATAAGCAGGGGTGGAGTATCTGTTTATAATTCCTAGCTCGCTACAATAGTTCCTGAATGCTTTGCTATTGAACTGCAGGCCATTGTCTGAGATTAAAGCATGAGGAATCCCAAACCGAGTGACAATGTTATTCCATACAAACTTTTGCACATCCACGTCTCTGATGTTGGCCAGAGGTTCAGCTTCGACCCACTTGGTGAAATAGTCTGTTCCGACTAAGAGGTATTTCCTGTTTCCTGCAGCTTTAGGGAATGGTCCCACGATGTCTAAGCCCTATTGGGCGAAAGGCCATGGGCTGGATAGTGGATTAAGAGTTCCACCTGGTTGATGAATGTTTGGGGCGAATCTCTGACACTGATCGCACTTTTTAACATACTCGAGGGCTTCTTTTTGCATGTTCGGCCACCAATAGCCTTGAGTAATAGCCCGATGAGCCTAAGACCTTCCTCCCGTATGACTTCCACATATTCCTTCATGTAATTCTTCCAGCAGTAACTCGGCTGCTTTAGGATGCATGCATAATAAATATGGTCCCGAATAGGAGCGTTTATATAATCTCTGGTCCTCAGATAGCCAGAATCTGGTCGCCTTCCTCTGAATTTTGTCGGCTTCCTCTCTTTCTTCAGGCAAGATGTCTCCTTTCAAGAATTTAATTATAGGGTCTATCTAGCAGGGTCCGGTCCTAACTTGGTGAACCTGAACTACATCCCTTTTTGTCTCTGTAGGTCCATGCAAGTCCTCAACGAGGATGACTCTGGGAAAATTTTGCACCGAGGAGGTAGCAAGCGTAGCCAAAGAGTCAGCATGTGTGTTACCATTTCTGGGGATGTGTAGCAAACTAAAAGATTCGAACTCCGATTGCAGACATTTAACTCGACTCAGGTACCCCTGCATTCTTTCATCTTTCGCCTCGAACTCTCCTTGTACTTGACCCACGACTAACCTTGAGTCCGAGAACAATTCCACAGACTTTCCTCCCATTTTTCGGACCATAGCCATTCCCGTCAATAGGGCCTCATACTCTGCCTCATTGTTCGTTGCCGAGAAGTCTAGCCTTAACGACTTTTCGATAATGATTCTTTCAGGGGATATCAACACTAGCCCCACTCCAGAACCTTTTTGATTTGCAGCACTGTCTACGTACACTTTCTAATGGGAGGGGTCTTGCTGAGAAATCATGCCAACTGATTTTTCATCCATGTTCGACATAGGCATTACTTCTTCTATTTTGGGCTCCGTGAACTCAGCCACTAAATCCGCAAGGACCTGGCCTTTGACCGATGTGCGGGACATATATTTGATATCGAAAGCCCCCAAAATCGTACCCCACTTAGTAATTCTCCCCGTATAGTCGGCACTTCGGAGTATAGCCCTGAGTGGGAGCTGAGTAAGAACAATGACCGTATGTGCTTGGAAATAGTGAGGTAGCTTTCGTGTACCAAGCACCACTGCTAGGATAGCCTTCTCCAGTGGCAAATAACGGATCTCGGCCTCATGCAGCGACTTACTCACATAATAAACCGGTCTTTGCACACCACAATTCGATCGTATCTGCACCAAGCTCACCGCGCAGGGAGCTACAGCAATGTAAGCAAATAATACTTCATCTTGCTCAGGACTGGACATAATTGGTGGCCGAGCTAGATAATCTTTAAGTTGCTGAAAGGCCAAAGCACATTCTTCGGTCCACTCGAATCCCTTCCACTTGTGGAGCAAAGAGAAAAAGGGCCGACACCGGTCTGCTGATCGAGAGATAAATCGACTCAAGACAGCAGTCATTCCAGTCAGCTTCTGAACTTCCTTGGGGTTCCGAGGAGTTTGTAAATCGTTGATGGCTTTAATCTGATTGGGGTTAACCTCAATTCCCCTGTGAGTTACCATGTATCCCAAAAACTTACCAGACCCCATGCCAAATGAGCACTTGGAAGCGTTTAGGCGGAGCTTGTACTTTCTAAGGACTTCAAAGGTACTTTCAAGGTCCTTCACATGCTCAGCAACAATCTTGCTTTTCACCACCATGTCGTCTATATAGATCTCGATATTTTTGCCCAGATATGGTTCAAACATCCTCGTCATTATTCTTTAATAAGTAGACCCTGCGTTTTTTAAGCCAAACGGCATTACTTTATAGTGGTAGTTACCAATTGGGGTGACAAAAGCAGTCTTCTCCTGGTCATCCAGAGTTAGTGGTATCTGGTGGTAGCCTTGAAAAGCGTCTAGGAAGCTCATCCGAGGGTGGCCGACAGTGGCATCCACAAGCTGATCAATTTTTGGCATGGGGAATGGATCCTTGGGACAAGCCTTATTCAAGTCAGTAAAGTCCACACAGACTCGCCATTTTCCGTTTTTCTTCTTTACTACCACAGTATTTGCTAACCACTCCGGGTAAAAAACTTCTTTAATAGCTCCAGCTTGTTTGAGCTTGGCCACCTCTTCTTTCATTGCATCAGCATGCTCTCTAGATGGGCGCCGAGGAGGCTGCTTCTTGGGAATAATCAATGGGTTGACTTTGAGATGGTGGCAAATGAATTGGGGATCCACCCCTGGGGCTTCGTAAGCATTCCAGACAAACACGTCAAGATTCCTATTGAACAACTCTATTAGCTCTTCTTTCTCCTGAGGAGGCAGCTGAGATCCGACTTGAAAGAATTTTTCAGGATCGTCCCCAATGACAACTTTCACTAAATCTTCGCATCGAGCGCCCTCGTTCGAATCCTCAATGGGTAATGTCCGAGACTTTAACTGCTATAAACCCCTTTCGGCCCTGGACGAGGGCTCGGCTTCGGGCTCGTGTTGGATGGCAGCCACTAAACACTGTCTAGCTACGAACTGATCTCCTCGGATCTCATAAACCTGCCCTTCAGCTGGGTACTTGACTTTCTGATGCAAAGTAGAGGAAACAGCCCCCAGTGTATGAAGCCAAGGTCTGGCTACGATTGCTGTATATGGTGAGTACACGTCCACAACTACAAAATCCACCTCTACCACTTCAGAGCCGGTCTGCATGGGCAAGCATATCTGGCCTTTCGGGATGACAACTCTTCCTTCAAAACTCACGAGGGGGGAATTGTATGGTGTTAGATCTTGAGGTTTTAGACCTAGCCCCTTGTATAGATCGGGGTACATTATCTCCACAGCACTACCCTGGTCTACCATCACCCTTTTTACATCGTATCCTCCAATTCTGAGGGTGATTACCAAAGCATCATCATGGGGCTGAACGGTCTCTATTTTGTCCTCGTCCGAGAATCCTATAATCAATAGGGCATCTGACATTAATAGTTCCCAATGGCGGTTTTGAAGAATCATCTTTTCGGGGCCCTAAACTCATCTGCCCTCCTTGGCCGCTGGAATGATGCAGAAGGTGTCTTAGCTTACCCTCGCCGACCAGCTGATCTAAATGATCCCACAGGCTCCTACAATCATCCGTGCTATGCCCGTGGTCTTGATGATACTGGCAATAGAGATTATGATTACGCCTCTCAGGGTTTCCTACCATCTTATTTGGCCACCTGAAGAATGGCTCGTTTTTTATCTTTTCCAAAACTTGGTGCACCAGCTCTTTAAATACAGTATTGACCGCTTGAGGGTTGGTCGACCCTGATTGCCCAGCAAAATCTCTATGCGGTTTACTGCTATTGTAACGATCCGACCGGAAATCCCTCCTCTCCTGGGGGGTAGCTTTGTCCTTTCCCTTCCCTTGCTGCTGATCTTCCTCAATTCTTTTAAATTTTTCTATACGGTCCATATGCTGACGCATGTTAGTGACTGGTTTGCCAGATAAGGAGGTCCTTAGACCGTGGTCAGTAGGGAGGCCGAGCTTGAACGTGCTGAGGGCCATTGCATCAGAGTTGCCCTCCATATCATTAAACATCTCCCAGTACCTATTCGAATACGCCTTTAGAGTTTCGCCCTCTTGCATGCTCAAGGACAATAGTGAAGACAAGGGTCTGGCTACTCTTCGGCATGTGACAAAGCGCGAACCAAATGCTTGAGTGAGCTCTTTAAAGGAGTTAATAGAGTTTGCCTTCAAGCTATCAAATCACCTCATTGCCACCGGCCCCAGACTGGAGGGGAAAACCTTACACATCAGGGCTTCGTCTCTGGAGTAGACAGCCATCCTTTGGTTAAAGTGGCTCACGTGCTCCACCAGGTCTGTTTTATCGTTGTAGATGGTAAACATTGGCTGGTTAAAAAGTCGAAGGAGTCTTGCCTCCTCAATTCTGCGAGTAAAAGGTGACTGAGAGATCTGATTCAAGGCCCTGCTCATAGCATCATTCCCTACGCCTCCGCGTGATGGACTTCTAGATTGCTTCTTGCGATGAGGCTCTTCTTCGCAGGAAAAGGATTCACTGGCCGGTATCTGAGATTTCTGCTAATAAGCGACGTCTGGCTCGTCATCGGAATCTTCATCAGAATACGAGGAAATCCGTTTCCTCTTTGCATGGCGCAACTCCCTTTTCAGTTTTTCAACTTCTAGTTGCAAGTCCCGGTTCTTCTCTGCATGGGACACGTGACTTCCGCCATGTGACTGGCTTTGGCCAGTATGCACAGTGTGCACACTACCCTCACGATCTTGCCTTCTTTCCAAGTTAAGAAAATGGTCAGCATGTTGGGATGCCCCAGATTCTGCTTGTTGTTGACTTCGTTCTGCCATCACCAACGTTTGTTTTCACCCCTGCACAAGCTCTTCCCACAGACGGAGCCAATTGTAGGGTCAGTTTTTGTAGCCCAAGCCCACGAGATATGGAATATGAGCCTTATGAACCCCAGACAATGAATTTGTAGAGCGTGGGTGAAAGAACTGGGTTGGATATGAATTAAACAAGAGTTGGTTATGGTATTTACAAATAAACTAACATGCAATCACGTAGGGCAAATGCAGACATGAATATCCAAAGAGGTATTCTATTGAATGGAATTAGGTTACAAGTTTCAGAGCTACAATAAAGTAGTTTTTTCTTTTTCTTTCTTCTTTTTGTGGTCCTCCTCCTTTATCAGAGGCCTCTCCTCCTTATATAGCAATTTCTCTAGTCATCTTTGTCGTCCACTTGTTCGTCATCTAAACCTCTACTTGAGTATATGTCCCATCAGGTATCTTCTTTTAGCCTTGCATGAGTGGCGGCAGCTGATATGATACTGTTCAGGGGTCTTCTCCACATTAATGCTGCCAGAAAAGTAGCTGCAGTGCATTTAATGTGATGGTTGAAGTTTGTCTTCTAGATATTTCTCCGTCTCTATCATCTCCATGTGCACCTGAGGTTCATCTTTATCATTAGAGTTGTCAGGAGGATTGCTTGAACTTCCCAAACATCCATTTGGCCAAGCTCCTTTGAATCCGAGAATAATGGACTCTTCGGACAATTGAATATCTCCTCGGACTGTGCCCCACATTCATCCCCAGGTATGTTTCTTTCACATGGGCTTCTCAAATTATTCCCTCTCCTCGAACAAACAGTAGTCTTCAATTAGGGCCTTAAGCCCAACACATTAGGTTGGGCCTTTCACCCCCCCACAGCGTTAATTGAGCAAGATTAGGATTGCAATTAATTTGTATTATGGGCTAATATTAATTCACAATGGGAGATTTAAACGATAACAAGAAACAACTACATCCCAATCATATAGAACTAAATTTCATTATTTTATATCTTGGATTGTGTTACAAGGGTTTTTCTCAAGAACAAAGATACTCTATTCTTCTTGAAAATCTCTATCTTTCTCACATGTATTCTGTGTCTCTTTTCTTTGCCCTTATATTCCCTTATATTTGCTCTATTTCTTTCTTCAGTGTGTGTTGTCCTTATCTAGCTAGCTAGCTTCATGTCCTATTGGGCTTTTCTTTCCTCACTTTTTCATCATGAAATGAGACTTTTGGGTTTTTATACTATCCTAGATTGTCATTCTGCATTACATGTGGTGGTGTTGGGCAGGTGACTATCATTAATGTGGAGGTTATTGTAGAATCATCAGGAAGCTTCAAAAAACTTCCTCAGATGAACTCGTGTGTTCTAGAATTCTTCCTCGGGAGCTCAACAGATATTTAACTTCTTGGATTAAATGATCCTTAGAATTGAGATGACAAGTCATTTGATTCGTGATCCGATATCTGGTTCTTTTAGGGAAGGCCCATATTTAGAGTGGACTCGTTGATATTGGGCTTATGTTTGCCCATGGCTTGATATTATTTGGGCCTATAAAACCATACTCCTAAATATATATATATATATATATATATATATATATATATATATATATATATATATATATATATATAGAAGTTTCATTATTACATTGCATAAAAATATATTATAATTTTTTGTTTTAGTAAAATTTAATCTTATAAGTTTTACTTTTTTCCACACAATTTGAAGCTAAAAATTTGTTTTATTATTCAATGAAATATATCAATGAAATATTTTTTAAAATATATTGAATGACATAAATTACACTAAAATTTCATTATTAGAAAAGAAAAAAAGTGTATACGTGTAGCAATATGCAGTTTTAGCCCAATAAAAATTCAGTCTCGAATTAACAAGCGTTCACATATTTTGTACTAAGAATCAATGGGTAGGTTACTTCTTAAACCTTTGAATTTGGGTACATTTTAATTAAATCTTAAACTTTCAAAATGTTTCATCTAGTTAAATTAAGACATATTTTATATGAAATCTCTATCACATGTTTTCTGTGAACACCGTTAAACATCACATGACTAACTAGTTTAAGTGAAATTTATTTCAAAATTTGAGATTATATTGAAACTTAAACGCTAAAGTTTAAAATAAAACCATCTCAGACTATATAAGGTTCAACAATGGTTTAACAATAATTGAAACATTTTCATAAACAACAATAACTGAAACATTTTTATAAGCCTCAAATTTAAATAAAACATTTTGAAAATTTAAGATTTAAATGAAGCATGTTTAAAATTCTAAAATTTAAAAAACAAATTACACGTAATAAATCTAATTCTGTCTAAAAAAAGAAAAGGAAAAAAGAAAATAGGATTCTATAAATTTCTGTATAGGTGGGCCATACATTCAATTGAAATTTCTGGGGTTTAATTCCTGTCTACATCAAAAACTGATTGGTGTTTTGGTTTAATAATAAAGAGTACAATCATTAGAAGTGGACGTTATAGGTTAAAACACACACACACACACACACACACACACACACACTCTCTCTCTCTCTCTCTCTCTCTCTCTCTCTCTCTCTCTCTCTCTCTCTCTCTCTCTCTATATATATATATATATAAAAGTAGCCTCCTTCGTGCACAAATTGCATGTTAGTACATAGTATTTAACATGCACATGCATCTCACATGACATGCATTCTCACATGCACACACATCTTTACATGCTTACATGTCCATGCATACTCACATATACATGCATCCCCATGGGTTTCCTTGAAAGCCAAATCAAATGCCAAACATTTCAAATGATAAAAATTATGATTAAACCAAAATAAGGTACAATCTGGCATTGTGAGATGCTTAATACATTCCCAACACATAATAAAACTTTTGACTTCATGTCTTTTGTTCGAGACATTTGCCTTAACCTTTAGCTTAGGAACCCTTAGCGTAATCCTTAGTTAAATAGGTATAAAATGATTTAGACATAAGTGACTAGTTACACCTAAAAAACTTAATGGTTAGTAGCGACTCTACTAAAATATAAAGACAATAAATAGAGTTGTCACTCTAGTGTAGGACATAAATCACACGCTTGGTTCGCACATGGCCAAGAAACTCCTCAAATGTAGGAGGTCAATTAGATGCATTTGGGCACTTTTTCTGGCTTCAACAATGAGTTGTCAGCCTCTCATTCTCTTTCTCAAATATGAAATCTTGTTAGTTAGGGGAAGAGAAAGTTATGTAGCTGATCTAGATCTAGCCTTTTTGGTATCAGCTGCTATTTCGATTGGTTTTGGTTATAAGAGGAGTCTCATTTGTAACGTAACGAGCTTTTTGCTCCTATTATATAGATTTATTCATTTCTTTTGACAATATATTCTCTCTAAAACAAGCTTTTCTTTAATCTCCCTCTCAAAGTTAGAACTTTGACTCTCTCTCTCTCTCACACACACACACACACACACACACGTACACAAAAATAAAAGTTGAGTTCTCTCTCTCCCTCAAATAAAAGTTTCTTAAAAACTCTCTTTCTCAAAGCTTCAAGCTCTTTCTCTGATTAAAAAAAAACTACAAACTCTCTCATAGTTGGTGTGATCAAATGGCTGCTCTTATACCAAGACATACAGCTTCAAAGCTAGCCTTGCTTTCATCCCAAAGGTCCACCTTGCTCCACACAACCCCTTTAGCACTCACGTCCTCCTCTAACTCGCCGGCTCCTACATACCACGGTGGCTCAACAACCACTCTTCCGCCGCGTACTACAAGCTTGAGCAAGGCGGGAGAGTACGTAATATTAAAGGTGGATGATCTCATGAACTGGGCTCGCACAGGGTCCATATGGCCAGTGACTTTTGGGCTGGCCTGCTGCGCTGTTGAGATGATGCACACCTCAGCCCCCAGGTACGATCAAGACCGTTTCGGCATTATCTTCAGGCCCAGCCCACGACAAGCCGATGTTTTGATTGTGGCTGGCACTCTTACTAATAAGATGGCTCCTCCACTTCGTAGGTAAGTTTTGATGATATTGATCATTTTGTTATTAGTTCTTTTTTTTTTTTTTTTTTTTTTTTTTAATTGTAGATGTTTTATAGTACAATTTACAATTTAAAATAATTAGATTTTTTTTTTTAGTTTTTTAAATATTATTTATTTTAAAAAGAATTTCAAATTTTAAATACTGTTGTCCAATTTTGAGGTATTAATATTAATTATGTTTCTTCCCCACCCCCATTATATATTTGAGAAATGATATGTCCACAATATTTTTACAACAAATCATAAGTGACAGATTATCATTGGTTGTTGTTATTGGGACAAAAATGTAATCTTAGTATTAGGTTTAAATTTAAACCAATAGCAATTATATATTTTGTACTTTTTTTTTCAAAAATAGAACCCATGATTTTTCGGGTGAAGAGATTAATTTTTTACTTCTTGTCTATGTAATTGTGGAATTGTTTGTTTTTGTTTTTGTTTTTGTTTTGTTTTGTTTTTTTTTTTTTTTGGGCATAATTATGGAATTGGTTTTAAGTACTTCCAACAATTATAAGTTCATTAGATCAATCACGTTAGTGCTTGTATAATAGAAAAAGTATCACATTTTAGCCAACCAAACAAAAAATTCACCCACATCAGTCTTTGCAAAATTGTGTAAAAATACATGGTTGCTACAATAATTGAGTAAATTTATACTCACACTATTCATATTGTATTTAGTTTATTATTATTATTTTTATGTATCCAAAAAATGAAGGAAGAGAGTAAATAGTAGTTGTTGCGTGTGAAGAAGAAAAAAATAAATCAAGAAAAAAAATGATATTTTAATGAAATATAGTGTAAATAAGTAATCTGATGTGATGTATTTTGAAAAGTAAGTACTTAATATAGAAAAAAATAGATTCTTATACTAAAATAAACAACATCTTTTGCAGGAGCTTATGCAAATGCTCTTAGTTGCCAAAACTACCACCAAGGCGCCAAAGGAATTTGGATATTACGCTATGAAGCATATACCACTAGTTAAACTGGTTAAAAAAACTTATTTCATTTTTATTATCTTTTTAACTTTTTATCATCTTAACTTTTACATCTCACAACAAGTGGTATTGCATACTATAATATTCCTAGTTATTGTACTAGAACTAAATCGTACCAAGGAGATGCAATCGAAACACTTTAACTTCTAATTATTCTCTTAATATTAGGTCACATAAACTTTAAATGCATCACAATTTTACACATTATTATAATATATATATATATATATATATATATATTTATATTTAAACTCTTCGTTAAAATATTTTCATATAAAATTTTCTTAATTTTTCTTTAAATGGTAGAATGGATAGTTCAATAGACAAATTGAATAATAGTAAATATCAATTAATTATTATTAAAATTCCTTAAAAAAAAATAGAGAGAGAAAGTTAAAAAAAAAAATTTCATGTATTGCATGAATTACTGACTAGTTATTATGAATTCATCAATATTTTAGAAGAAATATCTTAACGGAAATAACCCTGTGAATATTTTGTAATCAATTGTGGTTAGCATCATGTAATGGGCTCTTTATATAAGTTCAATGACAAATTTTTTGAGGACCCTTTGATTTATTTATTTCCTTATGAACTAGGATTATCTAAGTGAAGATGATATATGTTTTTTTTTAAAAATGAAAAAAAGGTGAGTAGGGACTAGCCTTGACTACCCTATCCAATTGTGATCATAATAATATTTCTACCCATCGAGAAATTAATTCCTAAATGGTCATGTGAGTTGAGCCATACTCAAGAGCTTAGCCCAATCTAAAGAGTTACTAAGAATTTAAGTCAATTTTTAACTTCCTTCAAGAATTAAAGAAATTGGAAGGAATAGATCCATTTTAAATCAATTTTTACTAAAGTTGTTATGATTCTCTTTCTTTTCCATTCAACTCCAAAAAAGTTTACTTATTATTCCACTAATTCCCTTTTAAACATCCAAATACGAGAGAGATCAATATTTAATTCATTTCCACTCCTTTCTATTCTATTTATTTCATTCTTTTCTCTTTCCTTACAAACTCCCAAACATAGTGTAAGTCGCACCAACATGCCATCTTTGTTTATGAATGTTTGAATTCAAAAACTTCCATTGAGGCATGACTCAGGATGATAGATGTAATCGTGTTTATTTATTTATTTATTTTTTTTGAGGGATTGTATCGTTCTTTTGTCCAAAGGTCATTACCAAACGTGGTCTCATTTAATTTGGAGATTGTGAATGATGAATCAATTATTGCACTATCTTTTGATATTTTTATATAATTTTGGACCTTCTCAAGGCTCAGAATTCAAAAACTTGTGCTTAACCACCCAAGATGTTACTTTTTTATGCAGTACATTTAAAGAGTGGGGAGGTTTTGTAGTGATTCACCTATAAGTATGACAAATACTGACCATACCAACCAATACAGTACAATTTCGAAAACATTGATTTCTGTTACAAGGAATCACATATTTGAACCAAAACTCATTGACCAATCCAATGCTTTTCCATTACACAAGGCAATGGCCCCCAGGCCCCAACCCCAGCAATGGTGTTCTTTAGTCTAGTTCTATTGTATCAACCATAATATCAAGAATTGATTTTTATACTGTGCAAAACGCACACTTTGCCATTTTGTATTAATATAATTTGATTGGAATGTGAATCTTTATGTTGCATTAATCTTTAAGGTATTTTTTTTTTTTTTTGGCAGGGTCTATGATCAAATGCCAGACCCACGCTGGGTTGTTTCTATGGGAAGCTGTGCAAATGGGGGTGGCTATTACCATTACTCTTACTCAGTTGTTCGAGGCTGTGACAGGATTATCCCGGTTGACATATATGTTCCTGGGTGTCCACCATCGTGTGAGGCCCTACTCTATGCACTACTCCAGTTGCAGAAGAAGATTAGGAGGAGGAGGGATTTTCTTCATTGGTGGAATAAGTGATTAATGGCCCTTGTCTTTTGGGCTGGCCTGTTACATTGTTAAGATGACACACAGCAGTGGCCCCAGGTATGATCTGGACCGCTATGGCATCATATTCAAGCCCAGCCCACGGCATTCTAATGTTATGATTGTGGGCTCACACTCTTACTAATAAAATGGGGCTTGCACTTTGGATCTATTTATGATTTTGTTATTATCTCGAATCTTTTTAATTGATATGTTTTTTTTAGTCCAATTTAAAATTTAAAATAATTGATTTTTTTTAAATTTTAAATATGGTTATCCAATTTTGAGGTATTAATACGAATTAATCTCAAAATTCAATCATCAATCTATAGAAAGCACATGGATAATCCCAAGAACACATGATAAAATATTAGGTTTCACCTCTGACCCTAACTAGATATTTAGGTTACACATAGTTATGCAAAAGAAATCCATAAAAAAAATGCTAAACGTCTCATTTTTTTTTTAATTTTTAAAGATGAAAAACGTTCTAGGGTTTTTCCTCCACTATAACCTCTACCTCCTTCATAATAAAAAGAGAAAATCCCTCAAATTTAGCAAATGAAATCCGTAATTTTTGAATTTTTTTTCAATGTTAGCTTCCAGCCCTCGTTTGACCTTCAAAATGATCTACAAAAAATTAGGTCAATCAGACATTTGTGCAATAAGTTATGGCAAAAATACTAAGACAATGCAGAATGTTTCCATATTAGGATTTTTACAATTTTGGCTTAAATGAATCTCTTTATTCCCTCTTTTATTTTTTTTTTCTTTTTTTTTCCAAGCGTTTTTTACTTATTTAACGCTTCAAAAAGCATGCCCTAATTTGTCTTGACCTTTGGATTCTCTTAGTTGCATGTCATCATGATCAGTTGATTAGTTTCAATCTCCTACAAGAGACACGTAATGAGTATATTTTCAAACTGCCATATTTATGTGTAATTGAACATTTAATTGATATGATACCAACTACAAAAAGTAAGTGTAGGGACTGGGTTTGAGCACTTTATCCGCTAGACGAGTGGACTTAGACCCAACTAGCCCAATACAATGAATTTGTAGAGAGTGGGCCAAAGAACTAAGTTTTAGTCCAAGGGCGACGGTCAATATGGCATTCGTAACCACCAAATCGGGATGAACTTGGGGTTATCTAAAAGAGTTTGTCCTCGGCACAGTCCGAGGAGTTTTGTTCTAATGATTGAGGGCAGAGAGTCATTCCCGGGAGCCCCCCCTTTCATGGTTAGTTTCTCCCATTATATAGTCCGCCCTAGACGATCTTTGCCTTCCACTTGTTGATCATCCAAGACTGTCCCTGACTGCCTGTTCCATCAGTCACCTTATCAAACCTCCTGTGAGTTGCAATATCCTAGACAACTCTGTTCAGGGGTTACTTCCTCATTAATGCGGGCAGAACGTTAGTTGTGGGCATTTAATGTGGAGGTGACAGTTTATCCTGGAATCGCTCCTCCACCATGCTTCCATGGCTGACACATTGTACTTTTCCTTTCTCTTGAGGTGCTCTGGGAGGCTACCTTTGATGGCGTGCCACTTTTCCTATCTATTACCTCGGCAAGCTGAGGACAGGATCGTCCTCGGCGATATTTCTTGTCAACTTGGGCTTTCTTCGATCATCCTCAGACGTTTTTCCATCCTCGGCATGGGCTTTGGGCTTAATGCAAAGTGGGCTGGGGTTGCCAGATTTTTAGACCCCACACTAAGATAATAATGTAATTTTAAGCAATTATCATGTAATAGTCCTAGTTATTGTATCAAATTTATTTCTACCAAGGAGATGCATTTGAAACAATCTAACTTTTGATTATTCTCTGTAATCAATTGTGGTTGGCATCATGTAATAAGTTCAGTGACAAATTTGTTGAGAGCCCTTTGATTTCTTTATTTAACTCAGATTATTATTATTATTATTATTATTATTATTATTATTATTATTATTATTATTAGAGAAGAAGATCAAACATCGAGATATTGTTTACTTTGCTTGAAAATCAACCAATACAAGAGAAAAACAATAGGAAGAAACATCTTCCATTCAATCCAGTAAAAGGGAAGAAAATCTTGCTCTTCTAACTAAAGACATTTTGCTAAAGCATTACATTGCCGATAAACATGAGAGAAAGAATAACTCTATGAAGAGTTTACATGAACAAGAGTATCTTTAATTAAGTGACTATAAGCAGATTGTAAAGTGTACCCCCGTTTGAGGAAGTTTATGGCTATTTCAGAGTCACCCTCAAAGATAGATTGGCTAATATCAATTTCTTGAACAAACTGTATAGCACGTTTAGCTGCTAATAGTCCTAGGAAAAACACATAGGAGGGTTTTGGTATTAATTCTGAAAGGGAAGCCATCACTTTACCATGGGAGTTGCGAACCACCACACTGATACTAGCTTCATTAGTCTCTTTAAAAAATGGCCCCATCAAAATTTGTTTTAAAAGCTAGATTGCCAGGGGGTTTCGGCTTAATATTTCAATCTCAAGGTTGAAATTTGATATGTGTTTAAAAAAAATAAAGAACATGCAATTCAACTGTTAGATTTTCAAAATATGTAGTCATGCTAATTTGTTTAGTGAGAGTTGTAGCATTAAACTATAACTAAGTTTGTAGCCAAATTTTGTCCTTAAACTTAGTCACTTTAACAAAATATTTGGCCTTTACAAGAAAAAAAAAAGAAAAGCTTAAAATTTTTTTATTAAATTAAAATTTTCAAAGAGATGTAGCTTGTAATCCTGACAATGAGACTATCATGCAATAATTTCAAAATTAAAAAAAAAAATTGAAGAAAATTGTAAAATTTTATATATTTGCGTGTTTTGTTTTGTTTTTACTTTTTTGACTTTGTTGTTAATATCTGAAATTCTCTTTTATTAGTGTTAAATATTAGTATTGATATACCATGTTGAATATGCTAGTATGGATACGGAAGCGAAAGCATAAAATATAGAATACAATAACACACGAGGGTTACGTGATTCAGTCTAACGGCTTACATCCACGGAGGAAACCCTAAAAGGCTGCATCAATAATATATTATAGTGTAGAACAAATTCTGTGTTACAATGAATTATAACATGTGTATAAATAGTAGACTAAACCCTAGACTAATAGACTTCTAGTATAAGTAGGAGACTTGGCTTGCACACAAAGTAGAATTAGGCTTGGGCCTATGCTAATGGGTTAATATATCTCTAACACCTTCTCTCAAACTCAAGATGGAAGCTTGATGAAATCTTGAGATTTGATAAGGTTGAGAAGATCCCTTGAATTAATGAAGTTTGGCTTTGTGATGGTAGTTTGAGGAAGGCAATGGTCTTGCAGTGTTGATGTGACTTCTAATGGTGGGATGACTATACCGGAGAGTTTTGACGACAGCAGTAGGAAGCCAAAGAAGATGAACGTAGCAAAAAAACACCGAGGAAGACAAAGATTGCTCTTAAATATACCACAAGGACAGAAAACCATGACCACAAGAAGGTGGCTCTGATACCATGTTAAATATTAGCATTAATACACTATGTTGAATATACTACATAACCCAGCCTAACGGCTTACATCTACGGAGAAAACCCTAAAAGGCTACATCAATAATATATTATAGTGTAGTACAAATCCTATGTTACAATGAATTATAACATGTGTATAAATAGTAGACCAAACCCTAGACTAATATACTTCTAGTACAAGTAGGAGATTTGACTTGCACACAAAGTAGAATTAGGCTTGAGCCTTTGTTAATGGGCTAATATATCTATAACAATTAGATTTTGTATATTTAAGTTTCATATTGACCACTTGGAAAAAAAATGCCTGGAGTTGCCACTGGAGGAGGGTCTTGGCAGATTCAGCCATTTTTTCTGGTGGTAACACGACCTCTCCCAACCTTGTCATGTTTCTTGAGTTCCATATGTACTAGATAGTGACAGCAAAGAGTTCCAGTTGGTGAGATTGATACTTAACCAAATCGAAAAGCTCTGCAAAAGTACCCAATGCAAAATCACCCAAGCTCGCTGTCCTTTTGTCAATCTAACCGAAGTATTTTTTTTCCATACTACCTGTGCAGTTTCACAACCCCATAGAACATGTAAAATGGTTTCAGCGGAGTAAGAACAAAGTGCACAAGTGGAATCAGGAATAACCTTCTTCTTCTGCAAATTACATTTTGTTGGCAGAGCATCATTGCAAGCTCTCCAAACAAAATGTTTTAATAACCTGGGATTTTAAAGTTCCATACACCTCACCAAAACAGTCTTGAAACAACAGAAGCTGCACGAGCTTGTTCATTACATAAGATAAAATTTTCACTTCTGTCCCACGGCCAAACCAACTAATAATCTTGGGCAGTAACTAGGGGCAGCTCCACATTGAACCTAGGGTTGTTACAGGACCAACTTGACCTAGAAAAAAAATTTATTATATATAAATTTTAAAAATTTTAATGATATTTTTACATTTAAAAAAAAATTTGTGATAGTCCTAAATATTTTTAAGTTCAACATAATTAAACTCTGGACAAAATTTGACAACAATCTTAGTTGTAGACTAAAGTTACAACTCCACTTAATATATATATATATATATATATATATATATATTATTTGATGTGAATTTTGACAAGTCTAATATCAGATTACATTTTTTTCTTATATCTTCCATGCTTGCAAAATTCCAATAAGACCAAAGATCAATAGCTATATTTTCAATCAAATGTTTAAATTTTGAGTTTTGTAGTCTAAAATACATAAATAAATAAAAAAAATTTATTAATCGAATAGTAAATAACATGTGTTTTTTTATACTACTATTTAAGGGGTTTTCCCTGTTTGGATTCCTCATTTTTTTTGTTAAAAAGCCCCTACACTCTATCTTTAAGTAAAAACAAAATTAAAAGACAATCTGGTAAAAATACAAAGTCTAACTCTCACTAATACATTGCCTAAAATACTCTCATCATACCCACTTATAAGTTTTCAACTAATAGGGATAAATATGTAAATTAAAACCCCTACACTTTAAGACCCACAAACTCACGTATACTGCCATTTTCTATTTCACTTTCTATCTCTCATTCTTCTTCAGATTGAAGACATTTAATTTAGCTCTACACTCTTTTTTTTTATTTTTCTTCAGATTGAAAACATTTACTGTCAAAGGCTCCAACAATTTTTCAGGTTTTATCCTTTCACAGTGGCTTATTATTGTCGTTGACTTCAATGTTTTAAATTGGAGAGTTTGTGTGCTTGAACTGGTTGCTTGAAAAGGATATTGGTAAGGTTGTTTCTTTTTATTTTGGCCTAGAATTAAACATATACTCCTTTTTCGGGTTTTTTTTTTTTTTGGGTGTGGAATTTATGGTATTTTTATTAAGGGAATTAAGCTAATTGGATGAGAATTAAGACTGATTGGTTTTGCATTTATACGTGTAGGTATTGGATAGGATTCGATTTGAGAGCCTCACAGACAAAATCAACAAGACTCTCTCTATTTATGCATGTAAGTGCTTATATATTATTCTTCTCTATTTGGTCCAAGAACTTAATATTTAATGTGATTTTAGATTGCTAACACTTTTTCTGATTTTTGGGTTATAGATTTGGTGAACAATTTGGGTACAATTACGAGGTCTAGGACCAAGGAATTTATGGAGGCATTGAAGGCTGGAGCGAATGTGAGCATGATTGGTCAATTTGGTGTTGAGTTTTAAGGGAATTAAGCTGCTTGAAGTGGTAATTTATGCTACTTTTTAAAATATAATTTAGGCTACTTTTTTTTAGCGGGTATTGTTATATATTTGATGTATCATGTTAATAGTTACCCAATTTAAACCTCACATGAAGTGGTTATTATCTAAGAAATTGTTGTAAAAAAATTTCTTTTGTAACATAAATTATGTTCATCATTTGTATAATTCTATGTGAAATTCAATTTACATTTTTTTTATAATTATTAATTTACTACTCCATAAAAAATGTTACATACAATTTCTGAGTTTTAAGGGTAGTTGATATCTTTGAAATTTAAACTCTTTTTATTTTTTGTTATGGATTTATAGTAAGTGGCTTACTATTACGATTAAAACACTACATTTTAAGATTAAAATTTATCCTTTTACCATAAAATAAATATATTTGAAATTTAAACTCTTTTTCACTTTTGTTATGGATGTGTAATAAGTTGCTTACTTTTAGGATTAAAACAGTATATGTAGTTATCCACAAATGTGTACTGCTTTTAAACTTTGAATTTGAAAAAAAAAAAATAAAGGTGGCCGGGTAGTGTTTCTTGGATAGAAGGTGGGATTTAAAAAAAAAAAAAAAAAGTTTAATCCGAAATTTTTAAATGTGTAGTTTTTTTTTTTTTTTTTTATAAACTTTTAAATAAGGATAGGGTAACACCAATTCTCCATGTTAATCTTTTAAATTTTCCTAAAATTTAGCTTTTTATTTTCTTTCAAAACTAGATATGTTAGTGCCTAAATTGAAGGAGATGGATGGAAAAGTTATAGTAGTGGTTTTATAGCAGGAGTCTTTTTTTCCCCCCCCCCCCTCAAAATAAAGAAGAGATTTAAAAGGAAAATAGAAGAAGAGGAAAACATGAGATTTTTTTTTACAAAAGAAAACGTGAGTAAGGAAAGTGAGGTTTAAAAAAAATCGAAATAAAAAAATAGATAAATCTTGATAAAAGAAAAAAGGAAGAGAGAGAGAGAGAGAGAGATGAGTTTACTTTGAAAAATAATAGAAAAGTTGTCCTATTTTGTAGGGAGTTAGATATATAATTTTACCAGAGTATTCTTTAGTTTTGTCTTTGTTTAAATCCAAGGGTCACACCAATTCCCCATGTTAATCTTTTAAATTTTCCTAAAATTTAGCTTTTTATTTTTCTTTCAAAATCAGATATCCTGAAAATTAGGTTTTTTATTATATTTATTTTTTAGTTTTTTTTTTCTTTTTAAAAAATTCTGTACAGATGAAGGTGTTTACATATTATGGGGATTGCATTTTTCACGTGGTAGTGGTTATGATTTTTAATTTTTAAAATAAACATAAAAAAATGGGAAATTATTTTGTGAGAATTAAAAAAAAAAAAAAAGCAATCGGCAATTTTTCCTAAATTAGGAATTATTTTTGGATAATATAATATATTGGCAAGCAAAATTTGAATTTGAATGATTATTTTTTAATGATAATTTGATAATTGGAAAGATTGATTTGAACATCGAACATCTCCATTAAAATAAAATTATTGATATAGGTTAGCATGGGATAAGGATAAGGTATTTTTAAACTTTGAATTAAAAAAAAAAAAAAAATGGGTGGTCGGGTTGGGTTTTTTTTTGGATTGAAAGTGGGATAATTTTATGTTTTTTTTTTCTCAAAATAAGGGTAGCTTTTTTTTGGATAAAACATACGACTTAAAGAAATGTTACATACTATTTTCTCAGTTTTAAAGGTTGTTGATATATTTGAAATTTACTTGTATGTAGAAAAGGCCATTGAGTTTGCCGTGGATGCTGGATTCTCTGAATTAGTCTTTGAAGGGGATAACAGCTCTGCTATGAAAGCTATTTCAGCTTTGAAGGATGATCAGTCAATGCTTGGGAATGTGATCGGGGATATTCAACACTTGATTAGAAATTTACAATGGGTAAGTATTGAATGTACTAGGAGAGAGGGGAATAGGGTCGCTCATGTGTTAGCTCAGTTTGCGAGGAATATTATTGATGATATGTATTGGATGGAAGATGTACCTCCAATAGCTAGGGAAGCTTTGTATCAAGATGCTAATTTTTTTGATTAATTGATTGGAATGCTTCTGTTTCAAAAAAATTTACGCTCTTTTTAACTTTTGTTATGGATGTGTAGTAAATGGCTAACTTTTAGGACTAAAAAAGTAAAATTTTGGATTAAACAAAAATTGATAAATGTTATTAATTTTTTTTTAAAAGAACAACACCAAAAATAACGTGTATCTCCTGCCATAAAATTTTAAATTTAAGCTTTTATTTACATATTACTTATGTTATGGATGTATAGTAAATGACTAAATTTTAGGATTAAAAAAGTACTTTTTAGGATTAGACAAAAAATGATAACTGCCATACATTAAATTTGAAAAAATAACAACATCAACAACACCAAAAAGGAAAAAAAAAGGTGGATGTGTAGTTACTAAATTTTAGGATCTTTTCAGGAGCATTTCCTTTAACAAAAATATTATTAATTTACTATTCCATAAAAAATGTTACATACCTTATAAAATACTAGCCTCTTAGCATGCGCTCACGTGCGTGCTCAGAGGCTCTTCTATTTTTTGGATAAGGGTTAATTTAGGGCATTTATTATAATTTGGGATTGCTACATTTTTCCAATCGCAAAAAAACCTAGGGGTGTGATGAGTATTATGTGTGGTGAAATAATTTTTCACCACACACCTAGATTTTTTTTTTTTTTTTTTTTTGTTGTGATTGAAAAATGTAGTAATCTCAAATTATAATAAATGCTCTGAATTAACCCTTACTCAAAAAATAGAAGAGCCTCTGAGCATGCATGCGCGTGAGCGCATGCTAAGAGGCAAGTAAAAATATAAAGAATATGCAATTCAACAGTTAGATTTTCAAAATATGTAGCTATGTTAATTTTTTTTATTGAGAATTGTAGTTTTAGGGTATAACTAAGTTTATAGTCAAAATTTGTTCTTAAACTTTGGTCCCCTTAACAGTATACTATGCCCTTACAAACAAGAAGGAAAAGCCCCAAAATTTTTTTTTTTATTGAACTAAAATTTTGAAAGAAATGTAGCTTGCAACATTAATAATAAGACTATATATTATGCAATGATTTCAAAATAAAAAAAACTTGAAGATGGAAATTGTAAAATTTCATGTGTATTCGCATGTGTTTGTTCTTTGTATTTTTTTTTTTTGGGTTAATATACGAAGTTCTCTTTTTATCAGATTTTATATAATTTAAGTTTCATAACAACTACCTTAAAAAAATTGAGTTTCAAATTAACAGACGTTCACATGTTTTTGTATTAATAACAAATGGGAAGGTTACTTCTTAAACCTTTGAATTTTTGGGTGCATTTTATTTAAATCTTAAACTTTCCACATGTTTCATCCAACTAAAGCACATATTTTCTAAAAATATTTTATATAAAGTCTGTCTCTCAGGTTTTCTGTGAACACTGTTAAACATCAAATGGCTGATTGATTTAAATGAAATTTATTTTGAAATTCGAGATTATAATGAAACTTACCAAAAACACTATAGTTTAAATACAACTATCTAAGACAATAAGGTTTAACAATAATTGAAACATTTTAAAAAGTCTAAATTTAAATAAATTTTTTTGAAAATTTAAGATTTAAATGAAGCATGTTCTAAATTCGAAAAATTTAAAAACTAATTTATGCTTAATATATCTAATTCTGTTTAAGAGAAAGGAAAAAAGAAATTAGGATTTTAGAAATTTCTGTATAGGTGGACCATACATTCAGCTAAAAATAACCCATTCAAAAGTAGCCTCTTTTGCTTAATTAGATAATAAAAAGCTACTATTAGGTGTGGACGTGATAGATTGAAATTCTCTCGATCTCTTTCTCTCAAAAAAAAAAAAAAAAAGCCTTCTTTGCCCACAAATTGCAGGAATACTAAATCAACAAAACATTCAACCGGAAAAATAAAAAATATAAAAGAAAGAAAACTTGTGTCTCTAACTCCTGACTTATGCAATACCCTTGACAAGAAAAGCAAATTTATAATAAATTAGTTTGTTTTTTTAATAATTAATATATATGTAAAAAGAAATGAATGTGAAAAATCATTAAGGATAGCGCGCAGTACGTGGACATATAGACAAACGCAAATGTAAACAAACTTGTTCATGGGAGCATCCTCACTCTCAAAAATCAGGATATTGATAAAACACTGTTATAATTTAAATTAATTCAGTTTAACAATAAGAATAGAGAGATAACTATTTATATAATTTAAAAAAATATTTACATTCCTTTTTATAATTATTGAGATGTTATATTTTTATATCATAATTAATGCTAATAAAAATGATATCAATAATGATTTATATACAAATTATATTGTTTCAAGCATAATTTATAAGGCAATAGTTGTGAAAATGACTGTACTAGAAGCATTACCATTACATTTAGTTTAAAGACAGAAACTTGAAAATAATTATACCGTGCTTTTTTCTATTCTTTCTTTTTTAATTATATTAAATTCCACACCACTTCATGCTAGAAGCTCCGAACCCCCGTAGTCTTTGCCAAAAAAAAAAAAAAAAAAAACCTATCTCTCTCTCAAAGATAAAATCTTCACTCTATCTCTCTAAAACAAGATTTCTAAAATCTCCCTCTCAAACATAAAACTTTGACTCTCTCTCTCACACAGAAAAATAAAACTTGGGTTCCCTCTTTCTCTCCCTCAAATTTTAAGTTCCTTAAAACTGTCTCTTTCTCTCTCTCTCTCTCAAAGCTTCAAGCTATTTCTCACATCAAAATCTATAAACTCTCTCTTATTTGGTCTGATAAAATATATGCTCTTATACCAAGACATACCGCTTCAAAGCTAGCCTTGTTCTTATCCCAAAGGTCCACTTTGCTCCACACAACAACCCCTTTATCACTCATGTCCTCCTCTCACTCTTTCTCTTAGTCTCACTGGCTGGCTCCTCCATATTATAGTGGCTCAACAATTTCTCTTCCTACCAGTATTGCAGGCTTGAAGATTGGCTGCCAGGTACGATCTGGACTGCTTTGGCCTCATCTTTAGGCCCAGCCCACGACAGTCTGATGTTATGATTGTGGCTGCCACTCTAACTAATAAGATGGCTCCTGCACTTCGAAAGTAAGTTTTGATGATATTGATCATTTTGTTATTAGCTCGATTTTTTTTTTAAATTTTATATTATAGTCCAATTTAAAATTTAAAATAATTGGATTTTCTTTTTGTTTTTAAAATTTTAAAAATTTTTAGAAGAATTTATAATTCTAAATATGATTGTCTAATTTTTAGGTATTACTATTAAGGGTAAGAGTTGGGTCTAGTGTCGACACTAAGTTTCTGTCTGCCCCCTCCCTCCCTCCACTATATATATTGTACTTTTTTTTATTATAGCAAATGATATTTGGGGTGAAGAGATTAATTTTTTTACTAGTCCTATCTATGTAATTGTGGAACTATTTATATTTATATTTTTGTCATAAATTGTAGAATTGGTTTTAAGTGCTTATGATTGCTTTCTTCCAAGTTCCAACAGTTATATGTTCATTGGTTTCCAAAACTACTACCAAGGGATTTGGATCCGAAGCTACCAAGCAATTACCATCTATTGTGAGATGTAAAATTTAAAAAAGGTCAGTTTGTTAAAGTAGCTATAGCGTCAACATGCAAGGCAAAAACTCTTAAACCTTAGAGGGTGACCAAACAGATCTCTCATCTGAAGAAACTGATCATCTTGTTCGCAGCAAAAAGAAAGAAAAAGTTGGTTCCACCACTTTTTGCGCTAAAAGACCCATTCGTTTCTACAAAGATACTATTGTCCATCCTACAAATGAATGGGAAGACCACACTCCCACATCTCTTGTTGATGAAAACGACGCTAGCTCTGATATTAACCTTGACGACGACGAGCCTTATCCCGTCATCCTCATTTCCTGTGAAGACAAGAAGCGCCTCAAATTCCCCTATTGCTTTGCTCTTATAGTTAAGGCTTTTGGAAAATCTCTTGGCTTTAAATACTTAAAATACAAGATCAGAGCAATCTAGAAACCGAACGGTGATCTCCAAGTCATCGACTTAGGACTAGATTTCTTTCTCATTCGTTTTAAAATCAAAAAAGATTATAGGAAGGTTCTTAGTGAGGGTCCCTAGTTCATAGGCCAACAATTCCTTTCCCTTCGCAGATGGTCACCGAGTTTCTGTCCCTCGAAAGCAAAAATCACCACCACTGCTATTTGGGCTCCACTACTTGAACTCCTGATTGAATTTTATGATTACTCCATTCTCTGTAGGATTGGAAACCAAATTGGAACTCTCCACAAGGTTGACACTTGCACTATGGACAACGTGCGAGGGAGGTACGCTTGTTTATGTGTCCAAATAGACCTAGAATGTCCCCTAACATCAAAAATCCGCATTGGTAAGCTCCTCCAACCAATACAGTATGAAGGCATCACAACTATTTGTTTTGAGTGTTGTTTTGTTGGCCACTGAGCCCCTCATTGTCCTTCTATTGTTCGACCTCCTTTGTCCTCCAACCTCCCTTTTGAACCACAGCCACCCTCCCCTTCCTCAGATCTAACTCCCAACCAAGATCCCAATCCACAAAAAGAGTTTGGTGAATGGATGCTTGTGTAGCAGAGAGAATCTTCCAAAGCCAAAAACCCTAGCATCGACACCACCAACCTTAGGCCATCCTCCAAATCCCATGCATAAGCACATGAATCTTATTCAACCTCACTTGAGCACCTCTCTCATGTTAATAAACCTCGTGCTCCCTTCTCTCAATATCCTTGTGAGTCCAAAAATCAGGATAAAGCCCAAGCCCAATCTCAAAAGATCCGTGCAGCCCAAAAATTTGACCCAACTCCTTCTCCCCTTTTTTCAAACACTTCTAGGCATGCCTCAAAAAGCACTGACCACTCTGCTTCCTATTCTTCAACCTCTTCAAATATCAAAACGTCCTCAGCCACCTCGAAAGGTAAAGCTACTCAAAATTTCCTTATTCCTCATTCCTCAATCTCTGTCTCATCTCCCTAAGCTCTTGCTCCTTCCATTCTATTCATTCTAAACCATGACCTCATGGTCACAGATACACTTCCCACACAAAACCTTAACCCTCTAGCCATCTCTATTAAGACCACACACAAAAATCCAAAAATCATTCTGGCCCCTCAAAATCATTCTGGCCCCCAAAGCTCCAGCATCCACTGCCAATTAAAAACTAACTCTTCCCTACCTTCCCCACCTTGGTGCACCATGTCCCAACTGACCGAAACCTCTAGGCAAATCCTCTTGACCTCCAAACCTCGTCCGTTGATGACCTCCCAGACCCAATTCCTCAATCCCCGAACCTAGAAAAATTGTATACTCCTCTCACAAGATTGAATCAGACCTATTGAGACAAACTTGCTTAGCTAGTTTTAGGCATGCCCCAACTCCTTCTGGGCATAAATCAAAAGGGAAATGGATAGAACACTAAAGGCATAAGCCCCTCTCTTTCCCCCAAACACCACATTCGGTTGAGTGGTGATCTCTCTATCCCCAAACCTCGCAATCGCTTCCCCAATCGTAATGTTTCGCCCCTTAGCTCCTCTCCACCTCCCATTTAGAGAAGCTCATCCCCAAGGAAGACCCTTGACGACATCAAGGAGAACTATAAAGCGGAACACTATAAGAGCCCATGAAGTTTCAACAATGTTTCTCTTACTAGAAATCTCCATCATTGGCCTCATTCTCCTAGTGAAAGAGAAGTCAGTGAAGATCATCTCAATCCTTCATCAAGTCCAATGCTTCAGAATTTCCCTAAACTTTCTTCAGAGCATACACTAGAAGTATTACTCTTATCACCTATTATTGAACTTGTAATCTCTGGCACTTTTGACCCCAACCCCATGGGAATGGAGAAACAGATTGCATCATCAGGCCAACCCTTTTAACCCTTCCCCAATGAAGATCCTAGTGTGGAACTGGAGAGGAGCTGGCAATGCAAACTTCTACAGAAATTTCTCCAACATTATCCATAACCATTGGCCCTCTATAGCGGTGTGTTTAGGTGATCGAGCAAATGCTGCCAGCTCAAACCTTGGTTTTGATAGTGTCTACTGCTCAAATGCAAATGGCTTTAATGGAGGTATTTGGGTACTCTGGAACTCTTGGGACATAAGTTCGGACATTCTCTCTGTGAATGATCAAACTATCCATGCCTTTGTTCAGGTGAGTGTCTCAATCCTTTCATCAAATTAGATATTCACTGCTGTATATGTTAGCCCTGATTTAAATACTCACCTTCATTTCTGGGAAAACCTGTCTTTTTTTTGTTAATTCTCACGCCATGCCCTGGCTTCTTACTAGTAATTTCATTGATGTTTTGGGTAACTATGAAAACCTCAGCTACTCTCTTTCCAATCGAAACCGTATGTCTATGTTCAATAATCTGCTTAATAACCGCAATCTCTTGGACCTAAGCTATAATGGTCCCCATTTCATTTAGACCAATAAAAGAGACTCTAGACTGGTCATGAAACGTCTCGATAGGGCCCTGTGTAACCCAGATTGACAGCTTCTATTTGAAGATACAAACATCTTCCACCTCCCCAAAACCTCATCTGACTACCACCCAATTCTCATAGACACCTTCCCCTCTACCTCGGACCGATTCAACCGTCCTTTTCTACTTGAAACAATATGGTTTAGTAATCTCTCCTTCCCAAATATTATCAAAGACGCTTGGAGCTCTCACCCAAATAATGCCATTCTTGCCCTGAAAGATTTCATAAAGAGAGTCAAAGTTTGGAACCGTCACGTGTTCGGAAATATTTTCAGCAAAAAGAGGAGACTCCTTGCCCAGTTAAATGGAATTCAAGCTAGCCTTTGTTCAAAGCAATCTACATTTTTCCTCAATCTTGAAAAAGAGTTGGCTTCGGAATACCAACAAATCTTAAGTCTCGAAGAAGAATTCTAGGACTTAAAATTTCGACTAGAGTGGACCTTATTGGGAGACGGCAAAACAAAATTCTTTCACTTGTCCACCATCTACAGAAGACACCACAACAAAATTTGGTGTCTTACGAATTCCATAGGTGTTTAAACTCACTCTTCTCTCGAAATTCAGAACCAAATTCTCTCCTACTTTATCAACTTCTACACCTTTGTATCTACCTGTGACCACCTCTCCTTCCTCACTCCTTAAAATTCTCCCTCAATCCCCCACACCACACATAACCTCCTTGTCCATAACATCACCAATTCAAAAATTAAAGAGGCTATTCTTTCTTTCAAACCTTTAAAAGCCCCGGGTCCGGATGGTTTTGACCCTATTTTCTTCCAAAAATTTTGGAATATTGTTGGCTTCTCGGTCACCAACTTCATCAAACAAATTTTCGTCTCCAAAAAAAATCCCAAATAATCTCAACTCCACCCCCATTTGCCTCATTCCAAAAATTGCAAAACTTGAAACTGTCCACCAACTCTAACCTATTGGTCTTTGCAATACCCTCTACGAAACTATCATAAAAATTCTTGTCTGTAGACTGAAGCCCCATCTCAATAGCTTGATCCACCCCCTCCAAGCTAGCTTCATTCCTGATAGAAAAGCTAGTCACAACATCATCATTGCCCAAGAAATTGTCCACACGATGACTACTTCCAAAAGCAAGAATGGCACCATTGCCATCAAGATTGATCTAGAAAAAGCTTTTGACAGACTTGAATGGGTATTCATTAGACAAACCCTCTACTTCTTTAAGTTTCTCATTGATTGGATTAACATCATCATGTCTTGCATCTCTTCCTCTAGCCTCTTGATCCTCCTAAATGGAGAGCACCTTGACCTTTTCCTCCCTTCCAGAGGTATTACACTAGGTGATCTTATTTTCCCTTACATCTTCATTCTCTACATGGCTTATTTAAGAGGAAGTTTCTACGCGTAATTGGCTTGGCTTCAAAATTTCCAGAAATGGCCTAACAACCTCATCCTCTTTGCAAAGGCTAGAAAAAAAAAATTGCATCACAATCAAAAGAGTTCTTGATAAATTTTGCAAAGCTTTAGGCCAAAAAATCAATCTCTCGAAGTCAAAAATTTACTTTTCACCTTGCACTTCTCCTAGTGACATTGAGATGGTAGAAAATGAACTTGGAATCTCCTACACCTCCAATTTTTTGAAACACATTGGCGCACCTATCCTCACTAATAGAAGAAATAAGAGATCTTATGACTTCATCATTGACAAGCTTAGAAATAGGCTTGCATGTTGGAAAGCAAACTCTCTCAATATGGTTGACCGTCTCACCCTCATCAACATTGTCACAATTGCAATGTCTACCCACATCATGTAATGCACCATCCTCCCCATAATAATCTATAAAGAGATGGACAATATGAATCAAAATTTCTTGTGGGGAGACTCAGACTCTAGGAAGACTCCACTTGAAAAATTGGGACACTGTCACCAAACCAAAAGTTACTGGTGGATTAGGAATAAAAAGAAGTCACCCTTAAAATCTAGCTTTGCTTACAAAAGAACTTAGGCTCTCCGATTTAAACTCTACTACTTTATAGGCCACTATACTTAAGAGTAAATATCCTAGTATACTTCTTCCATCAAAGAAAATGTCCTTAACTTGGCATAGCCTCACAAAAGCTAACCATATCTATGACAAGGAACTGGTTGGCTCATCCAAGATGGGAACTCCATAAATTTTTAGCGTGACAATTGGACCAGTTGGGGCCTTCTTCGAAACTCTACTCAAGGCCCCCTAAATAGAGAGGAAGGCTCCTTGAAAGTTTGTGACCTCTAGGATCAAAATGGCAACTAAAAACTTGACACTCTTTCCATTAATCTTCCTGACCGACTTAGGGACATCATCAAGGCTACTCCTAAACCCATTCATCCCTTACACCCCGACAAATCCTTTTGGCTCCCCTCCTCAAATGGTCACTTCAACACAAATTCAACCAACCTCATCGCCCTCAAACTTGACCCCATCTAGCAAAATCAACCTAATTGGAAATGGCTTTGCAAACTCCCCACTCTCCCCAAAATAACCACCTTCCTCTGGCTAGCTTGCCAAAATTGCCTCCCCACAAAAATTCATCTCTATAATAGAAAAATTCTCATTGAAGACAAATGCCCCCTTTGCAAAAACCATCCTTCATATTCTCAGGGACTACTAAATAGTTCACCCCATCTGGACTAATCTTGGCAATCTTCCCTTACATCAAGACTTCCTATCTCCTTGAGTCTTTGATTGGATCAAGAAAATGTCCACTCCCTCCCTCACCACCCAATCCCACCCTAACATCCCTTGGAATGTAGCTTTTCCCATATCCATTTGGATAGCTAGAAATAAGCTTGTTATGGAAAACAAAGCCTTCATCGCCAGTGAAATTTTAAAAAGAATTCATTCCCTCACCACTGAGCTCTTCTTCTCCTTACATATCAAAGAGAAAATGCCCTTCCATGACAATATCCACATTAATTGGAGCCCCCCTCATTTGGGTTTCTTAAAACTTAACACTGATGGTTTTGTGAGGGTAACACAGCCCACAGGTAGAGCTAGCACTGGCGACCTTATTAGAAATTCTATGGGCTAATGGGTTAGAGGTTTCTCTAGAAGCATAGGGATCACCCATTTCTTGGCTGCTGAACTTTGGGGCCTTCAAGATGGCGTTGCACTTGCAAAGAATTTGAATATCAAAGAACTCTACATTGAGCTTGACGCAAAAGCTGTTATTACAATTCCTACATCTCATGATACCTCATTTGGTTTATCTCACCCCCGTGGTAATATGATTTCTGATTGCAGGACCCTCCTCCAATGTTTTGAGGTAGCTCACATCACCACATTTATATCGAAGGAAATCAATGCGCAGACATTTTGGCAAAAGAGGGATCTCCCACTAGTGATAGTTTCATTTTGTAATCGCAACCCCTTCCCATTATTTTTTTTATCAGCTATTTTAGGATGCTAGGGGTATTTCTTACCCAAGACTTTGTATTCCTGTTTAATTAATTACGATTTACTAAAAAAAAAAAATTAAAGGTAAAAAAAAAAAAACTTTTACCTTATGATTATTATTTTTTTTTTTAACTTTTTACTACCTTTCTAACTTTTTACTTTTTTACTGTCTTAACTTTTACACCTCTTAACAAGTGGCAATTGCATGGAATAATAACCCTAGTTATTGTATAAGATCTAAATTGTACTTAGGAGATGCAATCAAAACAATTTAACTTATGATTATCCTCTTAAAATTAGTTCATATAAATTTTGTAAGCCTCACAATTTTACACATTATTATTATAATATGTATATTTTAATTTATTTTCAACTCTAACTTTTATTTAAATTCTTCACTAAAATCTTTTCATATCAAATTTTCTTAATTTTTCTTTAAATGGTAGAATGGATAGTTCCATAGAAAAACATAATAATAGTAAATATCAGTTAATAATTATTAAAATTCCTAGAAATTAAAAAGAAAAGTAAAGAGAGAGAGTTAAACTTTTCCGTGTATTGAATGAATTAATAACTAATTTTTATATATTCACCGGACAAAATGGGCTTTTGCCCTTTTCGGGCAAATTAAATAGCTTTATACCCCTTTTCCCAAACTAATTAGGGAAATTCCCCTCTTTTAAAACTCAATTTATGATAAATCGAGTTAGAAAAAAAAAATTCTGAAGCCCTATGGTGGCGTTTTAAGGAGCCCATAGTGACATTTTAAGGATCTATAGTGACGTTTTTTAACTCGACTTCAATAAAATCGAGTTATAGGCAATTTTTTTACCTATAACTCGATTTCATTGAGGTCGATTTACAAAACGCCACTATAGGGCCTTAAAACGTCACTATAGGCTTCTTAAAAACGCCACTATAGGGCCTAACTCGATTTATCACAAATCGAGTTTTAAAAGAGAGACATTTCCCTGATTAGTTTAGAAAATGGGGTATAAAACTATTTAATTTTCCCAAAAAGGGAAAAAGCCCATTTTGTCCTATATTCACTAGTATTTTGGAAGAAATATGTTAACAAAAATAACCCTTTCAATCTTTTGTAACCAATTGTGGTTGGCATCATGTAATGGCTTCTCTATATAAGTTCAATGACAGATTTTTTGAGGGCCACTTGATTTCTATATTTTCTTACAAACTCGGACTATCTAAGTGAAGATAATATATGAAATTATTTTTTTTTATTTTTTTTTCTGTTAAATGAAAATAAGGTGAGAGGGGACTGGTCGTGACCATTCTATCCAATTGTGATCATAATAATTTTTCTACCTATCGAGAAATTAATGCCTGAATGGTCATGTGAGTTGAGCCATAATCCAGAACATAGCCCAATCTAGAATATCATATTTAAAAAATTTCTATGAGTTTAAGTCAATTTTTAACTCCCTCCAACGATTGGAGAAATGGGAGGGAAAAGAATTTTTTTTAAATTAATTTTACTAAAGTCCCATGATACCTTTAGTTTTTTCTTAAATGTCTATACTACTGCTTATATTAAAGAAACGACACAATAGTAATATTGTAAAAAGATTTCTCTGCATTCCTTTTCATTCAACTTTCAAATAAGGTCACTTCACAAGTATTAAGTCTTTGTGGGGTGTAGGAGGCAAGAACCAAGATTCAAGTTTCCAGAAGGGAATTTCACATATATACTTAAATTAGGTTAAAGTAGAATTTGTATCTTGTATAAAAATAAATAAATAAATAAAATAAGGTTACTTATTATTATGAAAGTTCCCTTTTAAACATCCAAATACGAGAGAGATTAATTCACTTTCATTCCTTTCCTTCCCCATTTAATCTTTAAGGTCGTTTTTTGCAAGGTTTATGATCAAATGCCAGAGCCACGTTGGGTTATCTCTACAGGATGTTGTGCAAATCGGTAGTGTCGGCTCAAGGCCTAGGCAAGTTAGGCCTAGGCCTAAGGCCCACCCAAAAAACAAAATTTTCCTTAAGAAAAAAGGCCCCATTTTCCATAGTTAAAAGCCCAAATTTTTATAAAATTATATATATATATATATATATATTTTTTTTTTCTAAAGGTTGTATATTTTTTTATTAGTGATATTAAGGATATTACAAATTTTACTATTGGCTTACAAATTGCCATGTTATTAATCTCAAAAAAGTGATATAAACATTTATTAGTTAAATTAATGAAGTTCATCAATGAGAGACAATATCACATTATATTTTGAACATTTTATAGTGCTTATAATTAGCGCATTTTTCTTTTTCATTTCTATTATGACTCTCAAAGTACGAGACCAATAGAACCTTAACTCAATTGAAATCCTAAAATATTTCAAAAAGATGTTGCAAATGTATTAAATCATCAATTATAGATTAATCTCTCCTTATAGTTTGAAACTTTGATTTTTGTAAAATAATATCCTACAAACCCACACACAAAATAATATCTATCTCTTTCTCTTAAAATCAAAATATAAAATTAAAAATTAGATTACAACTTTATTTAACTATGTATCGTCTTATATTCAAAATAAAGTATCTTTTTCAATCGCAATATATTTTTATTTCTTTTTATTAATATTTATAGGTTCAACTATAATATTCAATTCTCTATATGAAATTAACATTAGTCTAGTTGGTATTATTTATGTATTTATTGTATCAAATTAACCTTAATTTGATTAGTATTAAATAATTTTGTTTAATTAATATATACATATTAAAGGTCCCGCATAAATTTTTCGCCTTAGGCCCCAAATTATGTTGGGCCGCCTCTGCAAATCGGGGTGGCTATTCCGACCACTACTCATATGCGGTTGTTCGAAGCTGTGACAGAATTGTCCCAGTTGACATTTATGTTCTTGAGTGTCCTCTGATGGCTGAGGCCCTACTCTATGGAATACTTCAATTGCAAAAGAAGATTAACAAGAGGTGAGATTTTCTTCAATAATGGACTAAGTGATTAATCAAACATTTACTTGGACTGAAGCTTACCTCTCCCATGATCTATATATGTAGCATTTGAACTTGTTCCTTGATGTCCTCTTTTGGATGCAGAGGTGGCATTATCTGTAATGTGTTGTATGTTACATTCTCTCACATTGGAGTGGATCTCACATTTGTAGGGAACACACTCATGTGGGAGGATGTTGTATACAACATATTATAAATATAATAAATCTTATTTAAACTTGTAAGTTGTGTTTTTCACATGGAGTCTTTTCTTTGTAGCATATTATGAAATAATAAACACTAATAAAAGAAAAAGGAAAAAGAAAAAGGATAGTGGCTCATTTTTATAGTCTCTCTCTCTCTCACACACACACACACACACACACACACACATATATATATATATATATTGCTTATATAATATATAATTAATTTCATGTATATGTTTTTGTGCATTTACACGTGATAAATCTAATTTTGTCTAAAAAAAAAGAAAAAGAAACTTGAAAATGATTATATATGTCCCACGAGCATTGCCATTACAGTTAGTTTGAAGAAAGAAACTTGAAAAGAATTATACCATCGCCATGCCTCTTTTGTTTTGTTTTGTTTTTTTGTTTTAATCTAAAATATTTATTATATTAAATTCCATGCCATCTTCGTGCTAGAAGCTCCGAATTCCCATTAATCTATATCAGTGAGGAAATAGTCATACACCAGAAATTAACACAACTCTGGAGTCCCACCAAAATCCAACGGTGCTCACATCCCCATTTCCCTTGACTTCCCCAATTAGTAATTCTTTTGCATATGGTCGCTCCTTGGTTCTACATTTCTGTTTCAAGAAAATATTCTTACACATTTTAAACGCAAACTCTGTATACACAATATTTATATTTTACACGTATTTTTCACATTTTTTAATGTGTTCAAATTTGACAAATAACATCAGTAACATATCTATAAGATATAGGCAAAAATACCATCTTGGTCCCACTATATTCTGGGATTACTATTAATTTGGTCCTCTTAAGTTGATAGCAGTTAGTTTTGTCTATATTATTTTCAACTTGCAGTCACATTTTGTTAGTAAGTTGACGGTATGAGCATAATTAACCGCTATCAAAATGTAAGGACAAAATTGATCATGAATCTGGAGTCCCACCAAAATCCAATGGTGCTTACATCCCCAATTACCGGAAGTTCCCCAATTAGTAATTCCTTTGAATATGGTGGCTCCTTGGTTCTACATTCCAATATTTATATTTTGCACGTGTTTTCCACATTTTTTTAATATATTCACATTTGAAAAATACCATTTTGGTCTATTTTGTGATTACAATTACTTTGGTTTTTACATTTTGGTATCAATCAGTTAGGTCTATATGCTATTTCAACTTGTAGTCAAATTTTGTTAGTGAGTTGATAGTAAAATTAAATTGATTGCTACCAAAATGTATGAACCAAATTGATTATAACCCCAAAACGTAGGAACAATGATGTAATGAATGTTGGATGCTAAATTTTGTCCGTTCCTTCATCACCCTCAAAGCAGAATACAAAGAAGGAAAGAAGAAATTCAGAAGTAGAGAACCATACAGAAAATCCCCATCAACTTCTCTCTCTTCCTTACTAACTAGATTTTCATTTTTTATTTATATATTCCTTTTCAGCCAAAAAAGATATGTAAGCAGAGCAGTAACAGAACACAGAAATAAAGGATATTCAAATTCAAGCAGAAGAAAAAGAAAGGTTGAAGCAAGCAATTAACAGCCAGCAAGGAGACAACAGCTGTGGGTTATATCCAAATCGCTCGTATTTGTCTCCATACTTGCATTTTTTTTTCATCTATTCTATGTGAGCATTATCACTTCCTAAAAATTGTTCACATTCAGTCCCTTTTTTCACAATCTATATTCTATACACAATGCTCATTGAGACACCAGATTTTCACTACAAACACCAAACACAACAAATTTCAAAGCCACTTATACAAATTTTGCACAAGCATTTGCCCAGACTTACCATTCCATCTACAAATAAAAACCACAATAGCAAAGCATTCAATCTATTCACCAAAAAAATCACACGAGCCCCCTTAGGCCCGTATTGAGAGAAGGTGAGATCGAAGATTCACTAACGGGTTTCGATCTACAGAGCTTGAAGCTCCAGCCATGGAGGCCAAGAGAGCAAGTGAGATCGAGGTTAGAGAAAAAGAGAGAGAATGGGCTGGGTTCAAAGACAGAACCACCGTAGGAGGTGGTGGAGATACAAGGTCGAAGCTTTCCCATGGAGGCCATGATCTTCGGTTGAGAGAGAGAGAGAGAGGTAGGGAACCCGGTTGAAGAAATATGAAGCTGGGGTCGGGTTTGTGTCAATCTTCATGCCTCCTCCATACTGGTATTGAAGGTTCTCCATCCCACAATAAAAAGGTTGATGTTTGCACCATTTTCAGGGAAAGAAAACAAAAATTAGAGGCCTGGTAAGAGATTTCTAGTAATATTGTTTAAATTTTATGAAAATACGTATGGGTAAAAAAGTGTGTAGAAATAAGTGTTATGATGTTTAGACAACTGCTTTTGTTGTTTATTTTACACTAAAATTTTCTTTATTGTTGTTTATTTTGAATGGAATGATTACAAGAAGAGCTAAGTAATAAATTGCTAATGGATTGGGGTAAATTTCTTGCACTTAGAATAATTTCTCTATGCATGCCTAATTGCATTTCCTCATATGCTAGTACATAGCATTCCTTACATGCAGCTCATATTATCTAACACTAACATGCCGTGCATTCTCACATGCACACACATCTTCACATGCTCACATGTCCATGCACACTCACATATACATGTATTCCCACATGTTTCCTTGCATACTCACATATACATGCATCCCCACATATTTCCTTGAAAGCTAAATGCCAAATCAATGAGTCACTTGAGTCACATTTCAAATGATAGAAATTAGGATTAAACCAAAACAATGTACTATTATAGGATAGGCATTACCCACTACAAAAAACGCGACTTTAAGCCGCGTTTTTTAGCTGCGTTTTATAAAAACGCGGCTAAAAACGAGACTTGGAGCTGCATTTTTCATAAACGCGGCTCCACCATGGAGCTATAGCCGCGTTTACTAAACGCGACTATAGACCAACCCTGAAGCCGCGTTTTATGCTATTGAAGCTGCGTTTTTTGGGCCAGGGCGTACAGAGCTGCGTTTATAAAACGCAGCTCTGGGTTTGTTACAAATTAAAAAAAAAAAAAAAAAAAACCCTCAGTTCAACACAACAACGAAAAAAACCCTTAATTTTCTGAAAAAACCTCTCAGCTCCCTCTCTAGCTCTTGATCCCTAATCTCGCCGCCGTGCTCTGACCAATATCCTTTCCTCCCAAATCTTGAAGGGATCGTCGATAAGTTAAGGTTTCCTCCTTCTGAGTTTTTGGGTCTTTTTATATACATATTTAATTTTTTGTTATTGTTGTTGTTAATCTTATTTTAGTAGAAGTATCTAAGGCTTTGTTGTTGTTGTTGTTCTCAGAAACTGTCACGCACTCTCTTCCTCTGTTCTCAGTATCAGTGCTTCTTTCTCTCTTTCTCGCAGCAAGGTTTGTCTCTCTCAACTCTTTTCTTCCTCTTTATTTCTCTATTTCTACTAAATCTGAATCATAAAGGCTTTGGGGTTTTCTGTGGGTTTCATTTTGTCTTTCTTTTGTGGGTTTGTTTGGGTTTCCTCTGATTTGTGTGTGGGTTTTTTTTTGGGATTCGTTTGATTCGTTTGTGGGTTTTGTTTCATAGTATTTTCAATGATTTGTTTTGAGTTTGTCTTTATTTTCTATTTCTATTTTCATTCGTGGTTTTGTAATGCAAATTATGTGTTTGTTCAAATGCTTCTATGAACTGATATGTGTGTGTGTGTGTAAACAGTTCTTGTAGCTATTTGTTGAATTTTTTTCACTGAGGCTGTACACTGAAAAAATACACTTGAAAGAAATACACGTGGTAAAGACCTTAAAAGAAATACACTTGAATTGTGGTCAATATTTTGCGTTTAACTATCTCAATTGAACAATAACACTGGAATGGGCTTCAACACAATTAACTTTTATGTGAGCTTTGTAAAATTATATTTATAAAATTTTTATTTATTTGCTTTAATCTTAAATTAACCAGCAAGTGATATGCAGCTCTGTTCTTGTGAATCCCTTACCAAAGGAGTTGGGAACTATTACTACTCTCACATACCTGTTCTTTTTGTCCTTTTCTTCTCCACACACTTTTGAAAATGCATTGTTCTGCATCACATTAATTGATATTACGTAATTGTAGTACTTCTTCAACTCTTCAATAGCACTCCTCTCTTGAGGTGGACCTCACCTTTTGACAGCAGGATGTTGATGAAACAATAATTTAAGGAAATCAAAAATAAAAATAAAAATAAATAACATACATCCCTTTAGGTGTTGGTATTGGCCATTAAATATGACTGTGGCGCCTCTATTAAATTGGCCTAATAATTAAATTGGTTTTAAAATTATAATGGTTGGTTGTTTTTTTTTTATAGAAGGATTAGGTTGGTTGTTGGGGAAATAAATTTGACTGAAGGAAATAATTGGTTTTAGTTGCAATGCACAGTTGATTGGTGGGCATTTTAAATTTGATTAACAAGGAAACAACAAGCAAAGATAGTAATCAATGATATAATATGGTCATGGTCATGGTTGTACAGACATGTCAAGTTCTCAATGAATTTGTGGAGGAACTTGTAGAATTTTAGGTTGTAGGAAAAGCCATAACATGGCCAAGTTAACACTTTCATTCATTTCTTGTGTTCTGCTTGAGTTGTTTGTTCGTTTGTCCAAATGGAAAGACAAGCATATGTATATTGTGAAATTTTGTAGTGTCTGGTTTAGTATAATATATTGTCATAAATGCAAAGTACTGATGCATCAAACACCATTACTTTCCATCCGTTACAACTAACTCATTAACAACCATGCCTTTCTTTTCTTCTTTTTAAATTCAATTCCATTTACCCATAAGCTCCACCACCATTGCATCATTTCAGTTCCACACTCTATTGCTACCTTCTGTAAGGTCTTTCTGTGTGTGTGCGCGTGCAAAAGAGGTTGGTTTATGATAGCTTAATAAAGGGGTTATGGTGGTTTTGTGAATTAACCCTTCTGTTTGCGTAATAATTAAAAATAAAATAAGCCTTTTGTTTTGTCAAATGGGATTTCTTGTGTATGTCTGAGGATTAATTTCAGTGTTTCCAAGGACCATGGTTTAGTTTGCGCCAACCTTTTTTATGCGGCTAGTGTGATCACTGATGGCGTCATATGTGTGTTTGGTTGGATATATACGATTATGATTATGCATGAGTCATGAAGATTCTTTTTGTTATTCATTTGAGTTCTATTTTGTTTTCTTTTTCCTGTGGACTTTTGCATCTGATTAGACATGAAATTTAATGCAGTTATTTCTTTCTTTTTCTCATATAGGATATAATTAGACCAGTGGAGAGTAATTCTTCAGTTTCACCTCTGTTGTGGTAAGCTTCCATTTCCTTATTACTTTCGAAAATTAGAATGTTATGCTTTTAGTTTTTTTTGGAAATTTACGTTCTGGCTCTTTGATTCTCTGTATTGAATACATTCATGGTAAGGTTTTGCAAAAAAATTGGACTCTGGATTTGGGTATTGTAGGTTGATATATATATATATATATTAATTCCATTATATGTTTTGTTTTAATCAGTTTGTGGGTTTTTAATTTGATGTGGTCTTTCGAATGGATTATTAGAGACGTGTAGTTAGTATAGGATGAATAAAATTGTCCTTCTCAAGCAAGCAAGCAAGCATCTCCTAATCCATAGCATCCAGATGTATTGGTCTAGTGTGCTTATCCTCCTTAAGAAAGCCGTCAAAACTATTGAACAAAGATTCAACCCTTTCTTTCTTCTTCTTCTCTTTTGGTAAGGGTCTAATGATGGTAGGGGAAATTTAAAAGTTTCTTAGGATCAAGTGTGCATTCCAAAAAAGAAAGGGGTGTTACGGCTTAAAATGGTGGAATATTGGAACAGGGCAGTGGTCACTCAAACTGGCTCCTTGTGGGAAGCATAAGGTGTTGTTGAAGGGTAGGTGCTTTTTAATACTGACACTTTTTAGGGAAGTGGCTAGGCAATTCTTAAAACCATGATGTTGGTGATGGAAAGAAAATCTTTTTGTGTTTAGACAGATGGCGTCCAGTTTAATTTCTGTATCAAACTTATGGATATAGAATAGTCATAGCAACAAGTTCTCTTGAAGCAAAAGTTGGACAGTCACTATGTTGAAGAATAAGATGTGGTGTTACAAGCCAGCAAACTGAGTTTGGTGTAGATAAAATATAATAAATAAGGATAGTGTGGTCTAGTTAGAATCTTCTTTAGGTATATTCCACCGAGGAAAGAATTTGAAGCTATAAAGAAGGGGGTGCCTTTGTGGAAACTGACCTGGTTTCCAATTGTAAAAAAAAGGGCGGGGTCATATAATACTAATTAAAGATTAAAGACCTTGATTAATACCTATATATATAGTTAAAAACAACAAATCAGAAATAGGCCGGTTAAGTGTTAACTCAAAATAGGCAAAAAGAGATGGGTATAGTAAGATTGAGAATATGAATGTGGATGATCGAGGAGGGCAAAATGGTGAATGTGTGTTAGGGTTGGTAAGGAAGTAGAGCGGTACTATAATTAATTAATTGTATATAGGTGCAGAAGAGATGGGTGAACATGTAAGGTGTTGTTTTATATTTCAATAAATTAAGGAATTATTTCACTTATTATTATCGGTTTTGGGATTATATTTGTTTGTTTCCTAATATGCTGGATGGTGGGTGAGGTTTTTTTTTTTTTTTTTTTTTTTTTTGGTTCAGCTTGATAGTTTTCCCTATATATAATACTTTTCACCTTCCTCTTCTGCCATCTGCCATCTGCCATCTGATCTTTGATAAGGAAATTTGATTTTTGTGTGTGGAAATCAGCTTAGGAGGACTCCACTTTACAATGTTTTTTGATTTGTCTGAAATTTTGTTCCGTCTTTTTTGTTCTCATAGTCATTGCATGGCTACTATTTTACATTTTTAAGAAAACATTTTAAAAAATGGTTTTGACAAGACTGGTCATTTTTTGGCCTTCAACTAGCTTGGGAAGGTCAAAATTAGGCACTTCGACATTATTGCAGAGTTGAGGGGGGTTTGGGGTTTTTATTTTTATTAATGTGTTTTTTAATTTGGAAATAATAATTTTATTTATTGAATTTTCTTAAATTAGCTAAATGATGCCAGTCTGAGTGTGTCTTAACTTATCAGCATGACTATTTTTATCATTTGATATATATATATATATATTTTTTTTTTTTTCAACGTAAATTACATGTACGACCATGTTTAAGTTAATGATTCTTTAAATTGATAAACCCACCTATTTTGCAAGTTAAAAAAAAAAAAAGCCCAAACAAAAATTTCAATCACTCAAAAAAGAAGTTAAAAAAATTTCAAGTCAAATGTCTTATAGTTGCTAAGGCAGTTCATTCTATATTTTATAACTAATACCCATGGTGGCCATGGGTGATGCGTGGACAATGGGCATCTTTGATCTGGGGTAGCCTTTATCAATGACTCTTGAAAATTTTCCTTTATGTAAAAATAAAGAATAAGTCAATACTCGATCTAGCGTTGAGTTCTAGATATTTGACTTTTTTTTATTCAATTAATTACTCTTTGCATTCGGTTCATTGAATATCACCCTTCTTTGTTGTCTTGGCTGTTGGTTTCAGAGTTTTCCAACCCCAAGAATAAGACTCAAGCTTTGTCAGTGAAAGCAAAAGAGTTTATTTGCTATTTGTAGATTATTAAATATTAAAAAAAACAAAACTTTTCTTTTTGAGGAATATACTATGAGGACAAAATCCAAGATGGTGGGTCTTATCCATTTGATCTTATATTCGTGAAAGTTTACAACAATTTAGTATCTATTTAATGGGTTAAGAATTTTTTCAAAAGAGATACCAAAATTTTTTCAAATGGTTTCCTTATATAACTACCATGCAAGCTAGAGAAATAACCATGGTGTTTATGATCTGTAAACTACTAATTGAAATTTTGGATTTCAATACATTGATGTAGCCAAGTTGTTCACTCTCTCTTTTACTGCCATGTCACATGATACAAAAGGGTCCAATACCATGATATTTTCAGTGTAATAAAACCATTTGATTATGATATGTACTATTTGATTAAAGAAAAAGGTAGAGCAATTATCATGATTGAAGGGAGACTGTATAACATATAGGACACAAAAGCGAATAGATTAATACTTTATTTTATTCCATCACATAATAACCCATAAAGCAACAAGCTAGTCATTCTCAATACACACTGGGATACATTGAAACATAAAATGGTAGCATCTATTTATTTCCCTTCTCATTAGCCTTTTCGTTAGAATGAAGGGCTGAGAAAAAAAAAAGGGTTAACTTTCAAAGGAGTCCCTTGAAACGCAGCTCCACCAGTCCCAGGAGCAACCATCTTTCCAGCATTGCTGCCACTGCCCTTTGAAGAGTTATCACCGCCACTTTGGACACCAACACCACCAACTTTTTGCCCCCATCACTTCCTCCTCCTCTGGCCCCTCCACCAGCACCAACACCTTTGCCGTCCATTTTGAATATGTGTAGCTGCTTAGTATGTATATGTATTACTAACTTATACAGATGGGGGGGAAAAAACCTATAGCCGCGTTTTGAAAAACGCGGCTACAAGTACGTGGCCGTATGCTCAAGCTTGACCTATGGCCGCGTTTTCCAAAACGCGGCTGTATGTCAGCAGCCGTAGCCGCGTTTATAAACGCGGCTCAAGCATGACCTATAGCCGCGTTTTTAAAAAACGCGGCTATAGGACTAGCCCCAAATTAGATCTTTACAGGGGAGAAAACGCGGCTTCAGATCTTACCTATGGCTGCGTTTTCATGAAACGCGGCTATAGGGATAACCTATGGCCGCGTTTTTGAAAAACGCGGCCATAGTTCTGTTGCTGCGGTACTTAAGCGGCGTTTGAAAACACGGCTATTAAAAACGCGGCTATAGCCGCGTTTTTTTGGGCTATAGCTGCGTTTTTTAAACGCGGCTATAGACCCCTTTTTTTGTAGTGACCTAACAACTTCCCAACAATAGAACTTTCGAGTTCTTAGTCAAATCTTAATTAAATATGTATAAAATAGATTAGAAATAGGTGACCAATTACACCTAGAAAACCCAATAATTAGTGGACACTTTACTAAAATGCAAAGATAATGAATATATTCACTTGCACCCACATCACCCTAGTGTAGGAAATAAATCACACACTTGGATCACACGTTGCGGCAAAGAAACTCCTTACATGTAGGAGGTTGATTATATGCATTTGGACATTATTTCCAGGTTTAACAATGAGTTGTCAACCTCTTCCTCTATCTATCTCTAAAATAAAATCTTGTTAGTTAGGGGAAGAGAAAGTTATATGGCTAATCTAGCACTAGCCTTGTTGGTATCAAATGCTATTTCGGTTGGTTTTGGTTGGATGAATCTCATTTGTAGCGTAACGAGCGTTTTGCTCCTATTTTATAGACATTTTCTTTCTTCTTTTGACTCTATTTCTCTCTAAAAGAAGCTTTCTTAATTTAAATATCTTCGTCTCAAATATAAAACTTTGACTCTCTTGGGTTCTCTATCTTTCTCAAAGCATCAAGCTCTTTCTCTGATAAAAAAAAAAAAAAAAAAAACTATACTCTCTCTCTCTCTCTTTGTTGGTGTGATCAAATGGCTGCTCTTATACCAAGACATACAGCTTCAAAGCTAGCCTTGCTCTCATCCCAAAGGTCCACCTTGCTCCACACAACCCCTTCATCACTCATGTCCTCTCGCTTGCCTGCTATTCAAAATGGCCCACGAACTACCCTTCCATCCAGATCCCCTACTGCAAGCTTGAGCAAGACGGGAGAGTACTTAATATTAAAGGTGGATGCTCTTGCGAACTGGGCCCAATCAGCGTCCATATGGCCCGTGACTTTAGGGCTGGCCTGCTGCGCTGTTGAGATGATGCACGCCAGCTGCTCCAGGTATGATCTGGACCGCATGGGCACCTTCTTCAGGCCCTCCCCACGACAAGCCGATTTGATGATTGTGGCTGGCACTCTTACCAATAAGATGGCTCCTGCACTTCGGAAGTAAGTTTTGATACTATTTTTATGATAAATAAAAAAAAAAACTGTTTAAATATTAATTTTTTTAATTTTCCATAAAATCTTTATTTAAATGAATTATTAACCAGTGCCCTAAGGGCACTCGTTAGCATTTCTCATTTTATTATTAGCTCATATATTTTTTTTAATTGTATATGTTTTATCGTCCAATTTACAAAATTTTAAAAAATTGATTTTTTTTGGTTTTTTTAAATTTTAAATATTTTAGAAGAATTTATATTTTTTTAATATGATTGTTCAATGTCGAGGTACTAATATTTTAATGAAATGTAATGTAAAATATGTAATATGATGTGATGTGTTTTGAAAAGTAAGTAAAATAGAAAAAGTAGATTCTTATACTAAAATAAACAACAATTTTCATACGAGGTAATGCAAATGCTCTTAGTTGCCAAAACTACTGCCAAGTAGGGTGACAAAATTCAACACCATCTGCGAACACAATATAGCACGACACAAAGTTGACAGGTTATGCTTTGAAGATAAATAGGTTTGCATCATACTTATGTTGTCATGACTGGCCCGTTTAATCAACGTGTAGGGTTTGTGTCCATCTTATCAAGGGCGGAGCTACATGTTAGGGTAGGGGCCATGGCCCCCCCAAAATTTTTGAATTTTTTTTTTTACTATATAGAAATATTTATTATTTTAATAATTGGCCCTCAAAAATGGGACTCCCCCCCCCCCCCCCCAACTATTTGAGTTGGTCTAATAATGTTCTTAAAAAAAAATTGTCCAATTTGTCTAGTAGTTATAGAGAACGTATTGTTTCTCAAATTCATTTTTTATGGTAAAATGTGTTCTCGTATTTTTTAAAGTTTTGGATCATTTATGCCTGTGAACACTTCATTAATTCAATTGAAATTTTTTTACTCACAATGGTAGACAATTTGGTAACTTATATTGAAAATAAAAATGTAAGGATTTCACTATGGAAGATGGTGAAAGATTAATTTAATTCTATGAAACATTTAATTTTAAGGATTCATTATGAAAGATATTAATTTTTTGTATATGTGTATAGATACATGTGTTTGTGTATGTGTATAAAAGTTTGTATAGACTAATAAATTAGCAACACAAATCGGCCCCCCCAAACAAAAATTTCTGTCTCCGCCCCTACATCTTATGGAATTTGTTTGACTCATTTAACTAAAGATCATTTTACCAATATAGCATTCGAAACCCTAGGTGTATAAAATTATTTTCTTTCCTAGTTGCATTTCTCCAAGCCACATGATCACCTATTACTCTCAGACCTCAATCTCACCTTATTTTCTTAGTCACTGTTACACATTTGTCACTGCAGTGCCAATCTGTCGTTTCCCTCGTCCTTCATTTCTCTCTATAACTTGAAATTCAGGTCGTTGTCATCCTTTATTTGTACTTAAGTTTGTATTATTATTATTATTATTATTTTACTTCTAAAAAAAAACTAATAAACTGGTCAACACAATTAACTCGTTTAATAAAGTGTTAAGGTTGATAAATCTTAACCTATTTAATAAATATGTCGGGTTATTATTAACCCATAAAGTCGAATACTCATAAGTTCACGTGACGCGAACCCAACATGCAAACACAAACTGCCACTCCTACCGTTAAGGGGATTTGGATATGATGCTACCTAGAAATTACCACTAGTTAAAATGGTTTTTTTTTAATCTTTTTTTTTTTTTTTTTTTTGTAAAACCTTTTTATTACCTTTTTAACTTTTTATCATCTTAACTTTTAAATCTTACAAGAAGTGGTAATTGCATACTATAATAGTCCTAGTTATTGTACTAGATCTAAATCGTACCAAGGAGTCACAATCGAAAAAATTTAACGTCTAATCATTCTCTTAATATTAGGTCACATAAACTTTGAAAGCCTCACAATTTTACACATTATTATTATTATTATTATTATTATTATTATTATTATTTTAACTCTTCATTAAAATCTTTTCATATAAAATTTTCTTAATTTTTCTTTAAATGATAGAATGGATAGTTACATTGACAGTCATAATAATAGTAAATATCAATTAATAATTATTAAATATCCTAGAAAATAAAAATAAAAGAGAGAGAGAGTTAAAATTTTTCATGTATTGCATGAGTTCCTGACTAATTGTTAAATATTCATCAATATTTTGGAAGAAATATCTTAACAGAAATAACCCTGTGAATCTTTTGTAATCAATTATGGTTGGCATCATGTAATGGGTGATTTATATGAGTACAATAACAAATTTGTTGAAAGCCCTTTGATTTCTTTATTTCCTTATGAACTCGAATTATCTAAGTGAAGATGATATATGACTTTTTTTTTTTTATTATGAAAAAAAGGTGAGAGAGGACTAGCTGTGACTACCCCATCCAATTATGGTCATAATAATATTACTGCCCATCGAGAAATTAATGACTGAATGGTCATGTGAGTTGAGCCTTAATCCAAAACTTAACCAAATCTAGAATATCCGGCTCAAAGAATTTCAAAGAGTTTAGGTCAATTTTTAACTCCCTCTAAAAATGGGAGAAATTGGAAGGAATAGAGTATGTTTTAAATTAATTTTTACTTACGTCCCCGTGATTCTATTTTTCTTTTCTTAAATGTCTACACCCCCACTTTAATTAAAGAAATGAAATGTTATAAAAGGATTTCTTTGCATTCTTTCTCAAAAAAAAAAAAAAAAAAAAAAAAAAACTCCCAAATTCACTTATTATTCCACTAATTCTCTTTTAAACATCCAAATACGAGAGAGATTAATATTTAATTCCTTTCCTTTCCTTTCTATTCTATCCAATTTATTCATTTCCATTTCTTTACAAACTCCAAAATATAGTGTAAGTCACACCAATATGACACCTTTGTTCATGAAGGTTTAAATTCAAAAACCACCACTAAGGCATGACTCTAGATGATAGATATAATTGTGTTTCATTTTGTTTGAGGGATTCTATTGGTCTTTTGTCTAAAGGTCATTACAAAATATGGTCTCATTCAATGGCGGCTTCAAGAATTTTGTTGAGGGGAGTCATTAAGAAACTTAAATTTAAAAAAAAAAATTAATAAAAGGAGAATTTGAATATATCAAGTTATCGACAAAAAAAATAAAATAAAATAATATATGAAGTCTTACAATTTTTTTTTACAGGTTTTCAAATTTTTAATTGTTACATAATAATTCACTATGAGTATTTATTGCCAATGTAGGTAGCTATGAGCCTATGACCATTTTATTTTGTTAAGTTTGTCAAACATTTTTATCTTTATGCAGTTGTTATTATCTATTTGTTTTTGTTTTTATAAAAATATTTTAAACTAAATTACTAATCTCAATTCTCAACTGATTGGTTCCGTATTAATTATTGACACACACAACCATATTTATTCATATTATATAAAATTATACACTACATGTCTACTTAACCAATCAAATGCTTAAACAATCACTAACTTTACAATTTTTTTTCTTGAATTGTACTCACTTTATAAAAAAAAATGATTATAATATGATAACAATACACAAACATGTAAAAAAACCCTCTCTATTTCCTAATTATTAAATTATATAAAGTTATATCATATATATATATATTGTACACACAAACATCCACACACATCATAATTCACACAAATAACATTATAATAAAAAGTAATGCACACAATCAATATTAGACACACTCACACACATATAATATAAATTTATAATAAAGAGTGAGACTTATAATTCACAAAGACTTACTCTTTACTCTTAGAGTCTGAAATACTTGTAATAAGGGTGTGCAAGATTTAAGTCAAAGTGTGAAAAAAAAAATATTTAAGAATAAATTAAAGTATTAAGCTAAAAAAAATATTTTATGTATATAATATTTTTTATTTTTTTCAGGGGGGTTATTTGAACCCCTGAATAAACTGTAGTGCTGCCCCTGAGTCTCATTTAAATGGGAGATTGAGAATTTTTTTTTCTTTTGAGAAACAAATGGGAGTATGAGAATGAGAATGATGAATCAATTATGGTTCTATCCTTTGATATTTTTGTCTAATCTTGGACCTTCACAAGACTCGAAATCAAAAACTTGTGCTTACCTGCCCAAGATGTTACCTTTTTTTTTTGTGTGGAGATTATACTTGCACCCAATACTTTTAATTCTATGAACTCACCTTCCATTTAAGCGTGTCTGCTTCTATTGCTGACTTCAAAATTTTTTTGTATTTTTTGATATCCACCAGTATGCCTGGTGGTATTTTATTCAGTATGCTTTATGGCTTGTTTTGATTGAGGGAGAGGTTTGTATTGATTCATCTATAGGCACGACAAATACTGACCATACCAATCAATACAGTACAATATCGAAAACTTTGATCTCTGTTACAAGGAATCACATATTTGAACCAAAACTCATTGGCCAGCCAATACTTCTTCATTACAGACGACACTGACCCCCAAGCTCCAACCCCAACAATGGTGTTCTTTAGTCTAGTTCTAATGTATCCACCATAATATCAATCATTGATTTCTATACGGTGAAAACTGCACACTTTGCCATCTGCTATTAATATAATTTGATTGGATTTTGAAACTTTATATTGCATTATTTAAGGTCATTTTTTGTAGGGTCTATGATCAAATGCCAGATCCACGTTATGTCATCTCTATGGGAAGCTGTGCAAATGGGGGTGGCTATTACCACTACTCATATTCTGTTGTTCGAGGCTGTGACAGGATTGTCCCGGTTGACTTTTATGTTCCTGGGTGTCCTCCAACAGCTGAGGCCCTAATCTATACAATACTCCAGTTGAAGAAGAAGATAAACAGGAAGAGGGATTTTCTTTACTGGTGGACTAAGTGATTAATCAAACATTTACTTGGACTGAGGCTTAGCCCTTCCATGATCCATATATGTAGCATATGAACTTGTCCCTTGATGGCCTCTTTTAATTAAATGTAATTGTGTTATTATGTGTGACATTTTGCATATGACATTCTCTCACGTTGGAGTAGATCTCACACTTTTGGGGTATACAAATGTGGGAGGATGTTATATACAACATATTATAAGAATAATAAATCTTACTGTTGTGTTTCTCAAGGAGTTTTTTTCTTTGTAGCATGTTATGAAATAATAAACACCAATAGAAGATTTGGTTGGTTTGCCAATTGGCAAGTGGCACCTCGGTTCCCTGGTAGCCTCTTATACCAACAATTATCAAGGAAAAAAAAAGATGTGGATTATTTTTATAGTCTACAAGTATGACAGAATGAAAATTTTGTAATCATAACCTTCTTAAATAAAGAACGAAACTAGAAAAGAATTATACAATCGCCATGCATTTTTGTTTTTTTATTTTAATTTTTTATTATATTAAACTAGTCGCAGATTCACGCATAACATGAGAATAAATAATTAATTTATAATTGCGGTATAATATACAATTTGCTCTCTAATTTCACTACAAAAAAGATTGTTATTTGTGACGAAACTTTTTCGATGACTATAAAAAGCCGTCGGAAAAACTAGCTTTTTCGACGGCAAGTCTTTTTCGTCGACAATTACTCGTCAAATATTAAAATATTTGTGACGGCAAAATGAGTTTGTCGAGAATGGCTATTATTTTTATCGAAAATATGATTTGTTTTGGAGGGAAGTTTTCTCGCCTTACTTTTTATGACAGCATAAAAATATTCATCGCTAATAAAGTATTATTTACGATGACCGAATAAAAACCGTCGAAACTAGTAACACCTGTGACGACTTTTGTGTGTCGAAGATACAAAATAAATATTTTTTATGGTGTTATTATTTGAGACAAACATTCTTCCTTCGTAAATATAAAAGAGGGTATTATTTTCGATGACCGAAGAAAAACCGTCAGAACTATTAACACTTGTGACAGCTTTTGTACGTCGAAAATACAAAATATATATTTTTTATGGTGTTATTATTTGCAACAAACATTCTTCCATCGTAAATATAAAAGAGGCTATTAGTGATAGCCATGAAGCCATCGAAAATGGTGAAATATTTTGGAGGGAAAATTCCCCCTTACTTTTCACAATATTGGTGACGACATTTATCCATCGCAATTAATTTTTTTATTTTTCTAACTGAGTTCGTATTTGCGACAAACATACTGACCGTCGTAAATAGTTAATTTGCTTTAAAAGAAAGAACGTATTAGTGATAGAATTGGATCCCACCCAATAAATAATATTTGCGATGGACCTAAGTGGTCAACAATGGTAATTTTTTTTAAAGGGGGGGAATTCATGCCCTTATTTTTATGTGTTTGACGATTGTTTTCCATCACTATATATTGCATTGTTATTTGTGACAGACATTTTGGTCGTCGTTAATAGTTAAAAATTTCTTAAGAAAAGAAGGTATTAGTGTCGGTAAGGTAAATCTGTCACAATAAAGGTGATTTCCAACATATATATGGCCATAAAAATTTATTATTTTCTTTGAATGGTAAATTTTCCTCAATTTTGTCTTAAAAATGTAGAATTTTTTCTTAATTTTAAAAATTGCAAAAAAAAAAAAAAAAAAAAAAATCTTTCAAGACCCTCCAAGTAAAAGGTTTTTTTATTACTTTGAAGCTTTTAGGGGAACTTTCATCACTTTAGAAGTTTATGGGTATTTTGGTTATTTCCTAGCTTTGATGGTGTATTTTAGCCATTTTGGATGGTCGGATTGTGTCAACAGGGTTAATCAAAGTTTCCTAGTGGGTGGTACAACAACACATGTCCATCATGCAACTAGATGGAGATCCAAAATCTGACTATTGGATTGGTAGAATGTGGTGAAATATTTGTGTTTGTAAATTAAAGTGACAATTAGACGATCAAATTGTAAGAACAAAGAAGTCAAATCTTGCGAAACTTCGTCAAAGTCTATTAAACTTGGTCAAACTTCAAAGTTGGTTCCAAGACCACTGAATTTGATCAAATTAGGTAGATCAGGAGGTTTTAAGTAGGTTTTGGGTATTGGTCAGTGTTTTAAGGATTTTTGGGTTTTTATGCCTTTATCAGTTTCAAGTTTAAAAATGGCGAAGTCAAAGGTCATATGCAAATCCATTGGGGGTCATTTTGCAGGTTTTTGGTTGCATTTTGTAGATCATTTTCTCGATTCTTAGTGATATTTATATAGTTTATAACTCACTTGGAAGAGTATTGTATATTTTTATTGATTGAAGTTTCATGATAGGTGGATACAACGACACGCATCCATCTTGTGCCAGAGTTAGATTAAAACTTTGATCATTAGTTTGAAAGAGTGGGATAAATATTGGTTTTGATGGATTTTGAGCTTAATCAAACAGTTGGATTAAGAGAATGTGACCAATCAAAATTTCTTAGTGTCTTGGTACAACAACACATTGAAGTTGGGCCGTTGGATTAGAAGAATGTGGACCAATCAGAAGTTGGGCCGTTGGATTAGAAGAAGTTGGGCCGTTGGACCAATCAAAATTTCTTAGTGTCTTAGTGTCTTGGTACAACAACCAAAATCCGACCGTTGGATTAGAAGAATATGGTGAGATATTGGTGTTGGCGAAGTATGACAACAATTAGACGGTTAGATTGTGAGAACTGAGTAGCCAAAGTTTGCAAAACTTGGTCAATATTTGGTCAAACATGGTCAACCATTGAAGTTGGGCCTATGCCTACTCGATAGGATCAAATTAGGTTGAATAGGGAGGTTTTGAGTGGATTTTGGGTATTGGTTTGTATTTTTGGGTTTTCTCGACGTTCATGCTTTTCTATAAAATTTTCTTTATCAAAGTTTAACAATGAATAGTACATACAATACTAAAAATCTTAGAATAATAATACAAATTTTATCAAGCACCAAAATACTTGCAACGACAATTCTCTCCAAAACCCTTTGAAAAAAATTTAAAAAAATGTCATACTAAATATTTTAAAATAATCTTTAATTAAAATTTGAAATCAATGTATTTTAATTATGAAATAAGATGATTTTTGAAATTTACGGGCAGGTTTGTACACAACATTCTTAATATTAATTTAACAAAATTTGGTTAATGAGATGTCAAGTGGAAAATGGTTTTTCCTTCAAATGGAGTGGTTTTGCCAAATAAAATACACAAAGTTTATTTTTATTTATTTTTAAAATATTGAGGTTATATTTCTGTAAAATAAATCCACCTAAATAATATTGAGTTTATATTTCCCTGACATTATTTAAAAGAACACTTGCTAAAAAATAATTGCAAAAAGTAAGATTTCATAGTGTTTCTATCTTTTATTAATAATAATAATAATAATTAAAAAAAAATGATATTTCAAAGTGACCAAAAAAAGAAAGTGACGTGGTTGTCATAAAAAAATATACATAATTTTAATAAATAAAACAAAAAGAGAAGTCACATTGCATAAAAAAACACACACACAATATCATTTTAACTTTTTAAAAAAGAAGAAGAAGAAGACAAAACCCTACCTCTCCCTATCACTAAAAAACAAGCGCCCCACCTTTTTATTTTTTCAATCCCATGCCTCCCTTTTTACCCTTTTTACTCACTAAATACTAACACTCTATTTCACTCACTAAGAAAAGAAAGAAGAAAAAGCTCTCACCTTTATAGCCCAAGTTAGTTTTCTTAAATCTTTATATCTTGATTTATATATTTTGTTAATGTAGTGGATTACTAAATGGATTTGTTGGTTGATTTATTTTATCCAAATTTTGGGTTTGTTTAGATATATCTCGTTCATAATATAGAATCTCGTATTGTAGGCAAGGAAATTAATTCCGTACCATACCGGCCAGTACGGCTAGAATTTTTCGTGTTGGTGCTTGGACCAATACAGAAACTAGGTTGATTCGTACCGTCTTAAATACCGGTGTGTTTCGGCTTGTTTTGGCCATTTCGGCAGATTTCGGTGCTTTCGAGCGGTATCTTCGTTTCGGACCTGTATAAACTGAAATGGGTTTTCATAAAAAAAAAAATTGCTACGTATAGCGCCTCTTCACCATTGTTGAACCTTCATCCACCAATGAAATATTGTTAGATCTCGAGGCTTGAGCTCGTTGCCATCCCATAGTAGCTTCTTGAGTTTTCTTCTCTTCCTCATTGTCACTCTCTTTCTTTTTGGCATTTCTGGTCTGGGTTTCTAAACATAATGTTAGCAGAGAAACCCAGGACAGAGTTCAAGATGACTTCCACTTTTTTACACCTACCCACTTCCTGCTTCTTACTAAAAGGTTTTTTTTTTTTTTTTTTAATTATTATTTAAAAAAAGTTATTAAGGGGTGGACAAACCAACGTGGTTTATCTGCCACTCGTTTACAGTTTACTATTCTTTTCTTTTTGACCACTCAGAAGTCTTATTATGGTTTTTAATTTTTTTTTTAAATTTTTTTTTATTGAGTAGTGAAATGGGCTAGGCATTAACTTAAAATAATTTGAACAAAAGAGGTAAAAATTTGAAATGTAAATAGATATATTAATTTTTATAGAATTTGTCACTTTAAAATTTTATATACATATATATATATATATATTAGTGGTAATCCCGAAACGGTATACCGGTATTGACTGGTACCCGAAATATATCATACTGTTGGCCAAACCGGTACAGCCTTCGGTACGGTATTGACTTCCTTGATTGTAGGTGAAGTTCTTGATAGTTTGGTAATAGACCATAGTGTAATGTTTGTGTGTATTGGTGGCCCCAACCAATTTGTTTATTAGTTTAATTATATGCAAGCACCTATTACACATATAATTTTTTCTAGTATAACCAACATAAATTTTTTTTCCCTATTTTATTGTGGTTGTTGAAATCAATGATAAATTTGCTTATTACAGTTTTCAATTAATTGCTATTCTTAGTTCATATATAATTTTATGTGACTTATTGTGATGATAGATATATTGTTAAGAGTGATGGGGATGTACTATTAATGTGGTTATTGGTGGTGGATGTATTCTTGGAAGTTCTCATTCACAGGAGAACTACAAGGTTCTTGACAGTAGTAATGATTTATAATAGATGTAATGTTTGTGTCGGTAGTAAGGATTTATTTTTGATGTTTTGTCATTTTATCGTGGTGATTGTGTTAATGTTTTTAAATGAATATATTTTAGTTAATTCTTTATTATTTACAGTAAATATAAAAATTTGTGTAGTTATAATTTTTTTATTTATTTATTTAGTTTAATCTAAAATATTGCAGACCAATGTTAGGGAGGAGATCGTAGTGTGAATAATTACACAAGATGACTTTGAGGAGGAAGGTGACTCTCAGCTAGAGGAAATTGGCTTGGATGATGACTGATCTTCCAATACTTATGCTTTCAAGTTTAGTGAAGGATATAATATAGCTTACATGTATTATTGAATATCATGCTATTTTGTAGACCTTTTAATATTTTCATTTTTATTGCATTATTCACTTATTAGTTTTGAACAATTATGGATTTGTACTTGTTTTTTGAATGGAAATTTTTTTATGAGATGTATGTTTGTAATTTATATATTATTTTATTTACTTTCATATAATTCATGTATTTCTTTTCGACAGAATTGTTTTGTTGCAATTAAACTACTAGAAATGGCCTTTTTTTTTTTTCGACAAAGCTATTTTGTTGCAAATAATATATTAGTGACGTGGTAACTAATTTTTAATAACGGTCAAAGTTCGTTGAAAAGACATAAATGGTCACTAAGATTTTGTATTTTTTACGAAAAGGTAAGTATTTACGATGGCTTTTGGTCGTTGAAAAAAATATATTAATGATGGCTATAGTTCGTCGCAAAATGTATTTGGTTGTTTGACTTCATCGTTTGAAATTGTATTTTTGATGGCAAATCAAGTATTTATGACGACTTTTAGTCATCGAAAAAATACATTAACGATGACCTTAGTTCGTTGCAAAATATATTTGGTTGTCCAACTTCCTCGTACAAAGTTGTATTTTCAATGGCAAAACAAGTATTTATGATGACTTTTCGTCGTCGAAAAAATACATTAATGACGGCCTTAGTTCATCACAAAATGTATTTGGTCGTCCAACTTCCTCTTATGAAGAAGTATTTTCGACAGAAAAAATAAATTGCTTACGACAGCTTTTTATGGTCGAAAATGAGTGTTAGCGACGGCATTGTCGGTAATATAGTATTATCAATGAGGCTTTTACCAAATTATGTCAACGGCCTTTTGCCGTTGACACTACTAATCTGCGACCGTTTTTTGTGTTGTTGCGATGAACTTTGGCTATCACTAATAGCAATCTTTTTTGTAGTGTTTGTTGAATATAATCTCTTTTCTCCAAAAATTAAACAATTTCTAATTTTAATTTTCATCTTTCAGTCTCTACCAATATATCATTCTATTATTTTTAGTGTAGTATTTGATTGATATAATTCATTTATAAGCTAGTTTATATTCTTTGAAATTATGTTATAGTATGCTATATTTTTCCATTTTTTTTCTCTACAACTAAACTTTTTAAGTTTCAAATGAATTTTTCAAATTTCTCATTCTCATAAAGAAGATTATCATGATAATCAAAACTCATAACAAAAATACTTTTTAATATTACTTAAATAATTGATAGACACATTCAAATGCATAGCCAATATTGTGTTTTAGTATAAATTCAAATTCTCACTTCCAAAATAACTAAGTATTAACTCAAACAAAAATCAAACCAAAGTTATAAGAGTGAGAGACTACTTGTGTTGGGGAACTCAAAAATACAACACCAAAACATATTAATCCAAAACAGAGTTATAAAAAAACACAATGATTCATCAACCTAAAATGGAGTTGCAAGAAATATATAAAAATTTGAGAGAGAGATCGAGAGAGAAAGAATAATAATTTTTTCAGGAGAGAATGTGAGAGATAACAAATTTTTAAAAAAATTAGATGAGAAGAAAAAGAGTTAAAAGATGTAGTAATAAACACCAAATTATCATAGTTGTGCTATGTAATAGAATAAAATTATATTCATATATACTATATTTATAATGCAATGGGATAATATCTATGAAATCAAATAAAAGAAAAAAGATAACAATTTAAAAACATAAAATTAAATCACATTAACCTAAAGTAAAGTTCTAAAGAACACAAAAGTTTATAATCAACCTCAAATAGAGATGCAGGATATAAAAATCCACTAAAAAATGCAAAAAAAAAAAAAATTTGAGATATATATATATATATATATATATATATATATATATATATAAAACCTTTTTGAGTTGGAATTAGGAAATTTATGCATGGGTTGTGAGAGAAAAGCAAATTTATAGTAAAATAATGAGAATAAGATAAGACAAAAATAAAGATAAAAGGATAGAGGAATAGTGATACTAAGGTAGCAAGTAGTGGGGATATGAAAAGGTAAAAGGGATGAAAAATGTTGGAAAAAGTGTAAGATTAATTTGTGAATTAATAAGAAGAAAAATAGTTAAAAATGAGAGAGAGAGAGAGAGAGAGAGAGAGAGAGAGAGAGGTGGATGATATGGCTCAATAGGATTGTAACAACAATAAACGCTACCTTAGAAAATAAAACAACTCTAGAATCTCACCAAAATCCAACGGTGCTTATATTCCCATTTCCCTGGGCTTCCCCAAATAGTAATTACTTTGGATATGGTGGTTCCTTGGTTCTCCATGTCTCTTTCAAGAAAATATTCTTACACAATTTTTAATGCAAACTCCATATACACAATATTTACATTTTGCAAGCGTTTTCTGCATTTTTTTTTTAATATTTTAACATTTGACAAATGACATGTTTAACATGTATGTAAGATATAGGCGAAAATACCATTTAGGTCCCTTTATATTTTGGTAATAGTTCATTTGGTCTATTCTATTTTCAACTTGTAGTTGAAGATAGAGATTAAATTGATTGCTAACAAAATGTAGGAATCAAAATGGTGTTTTTACATAAGATATACACTAATGAGTGTTGATGCCAAATTTTTTCCAGCCCTAGATCTTGATGGAGACCTGAGCTCTTAAATCAAGGGATTTTGTGAATTTAATGCTTAAATCCTATTTTTATTGATTTTGATAAATTTTATGGGGTTAACAAAGCTTAAATTAAATACCATAAAATTTCCTTCAAATTGACTTTCCTTGAACAAAAGCCAAGCTTGAATTGGACAAGTTATTGTGAGAATATGAAAATTGTCCAATTGAAACTTTCCTAGAAAATGTGCAATTTTGCATTAAAACTTGTGAGTTGGGCACATTCTTGAAAGTCACATTTTAATTCTTAGGGTAATTTCCATTAAACCACCTTGAGGTTTTGGCTAATACTAACTAGGTCCAAAACTTTTAAAAAATGACCAACTTGATCCTTAAAAGACAAATTTGTCCCTGACTCTGTTAGCACCATTACTTAAGCCCAAACCCTTCTCTTCTACTCATCTTAGACCCAAACCCTTCTCCTCTCTCTCTCTCTCAAACCTCTGGCTATTTTTTTTTTTTTTTCTCTTTCACTAATGCCAGCTTCCTCTCTCTCTCCCCACACCCACGGCGGTTGAAGACTCCATTTTTCATGGCCGAAACCCATGTTTTTCCACTACCATCTTCCACTCTCTTCTCAAATCAATGCCATGGAGACTTTTGGCTAGGGATTTTCGAGCTTCGCATCACCACCACTACTGTTGTTCCATGCCAATAGCTTTGATTTGGTGCCAAACGTGTTTGGGTCTTTGTTTCTGGGTTTGCATCTCTATTTCTGGGTTTGGGTCTTTATTTGTGTTTGAGTTTGTGTGCCAAACATCAAGGGAACGTTTGACATAGACCCACGAGCTCCACCACCACTGGTGGATGCCGATCTCTATCCTCCTTTTTTTTTTTTTTTTTTTCTTTTTCTTTTTTTTTTCTTTCTCTTTTGGTTTGGCTCTTTGTTGGTTTAGGTCTTGGTCAATTTAGGGATTGGGTTTTCTTATGTGATATAAAGATTTGGTGATTTTTTATTTGGGTTTAAAAGGGGTTTGGGTATGGTAATTTGCATATTTATGGGTATTTTTTTGATTTAGGGTTTGTCTCAAAATGGCTCTAATACGGTGATTTTTTTCGTGTGTGCATATGAATTTGTGTGTATAATTGGTAATCTGGGATGATTTTTGGGAGTTTCAAGTTTTGGAATTTATATGGCTGTGCGTATGATTGTGTTCTATGACATGGTGCAACAGTGTAGTGTGATTTGTGCTCTAATACATGCTCATGTTAGTGTAATCACAGTGAATAGAACTTAAATATCTTAGTATGTAATAAACATTTACTAGAGAAGAGAAGATATAAGAGAATAGAGTGAAGTGAGGGTCAAAGATGAGAAAGAGAAGAGTGAATAGAATGTGAAAAAAGAGTAATTGTGCTAAACGGAGTTAGAAATAAAATTGTCTTGTAAGGACTAAGTTGGTCATTTTTTAAAAGTTTTAGACCTAGTGTTGAGGTCTAAAAAGTTACAATGTTGCACCAAGGCCCAAAATGGCATAGAGAATTGAACTCCATAAAAGAATAAAATACTTGAGCCTGCAATATAGAAAAAGATGGTAAGCCCAAGTCCATTAAGGGTTTTAAGGAAGAACCGAAGCCTACAAATGGGTAAGCTTTAGAAATCATGAAACGAAGGGAAGAAGAAAAGCCCAGCCCACCAAGGTCAGAAAATCGCTAGGGACTGCCAAGAGCTTAGGATCCTCGGAATGTGCAGCAAAGCTTAGGATCCTCGGAACGTGCAGCAAAGCTAAGGTTTGATTAAGACAGTTCAAAGGGGATGCCAAGAGACACAAGGAACGATAACAGATATGTCCCTATCAGCCACCCAATGATGCAAAAAGGAATCAGAAAGCTTGGGAACCAACAATTCATGAACAAGGGGCTAGTACCTCGGGGAATCTAGAAAGAAGAACCATGAAGGGAAGTGGCTGGGAAACTTTCAACCTAGTAGGAAGGAATCAGCTCACTTGGGAAAAATGACAAAGGGAAAGGCAGCCAAAAGCTGAGTCTAAAAAGGTGGGAACTAGAAACCTTGAAAGAAGAAAAACCCAAGGTCAACTCTTCAAGACATACCAGAACGGAAAGGCAGCAAGAGACTTTTTAGGAAGAAACACAAAAAGAAGAAAATTATGAGAAATAAGGAAGGGGCCAGCCACCGATGTTGCTGGCACAACATTAGTTCTGGTACCAAGGGGAGCAAATGGGGGGAATTAGTGGTACCCCGGGGACCCTATGATGACACTATAAAAGGGGGAAGCAGCCAACAGTGAGGGGCATTCAGCAACAATGAATTAGAGTAGAATCATTGACAAAACTCTGTTAGAATTCAAAGAAAGTAAGAAAAGAAAGGAAAATACGGCCCAGTATCCTCAAATAGCCCCTAGAGAACACACTTGAATTTAAAGGGATTCAAACTTTACAAGTCATAGAAGCCTGAAGAGCCATCTAAGTCTATGCTTTTTGAACTTATTTGGACCTTGTGATGCATCCTAGTGAGCATGATGTATTACACAATTGAGAAAGTAATGAAATATTTCACATTATCTTAAGGACCCCTAACATTTACTTTGTGTCTTTCTTTGTCACATTGCCCCTTTATTGTTTCTTACTGTTCAATGCATATTTTTCCTGTTTGTTAGCGTGTATGTGTTGTAGGATTCTTACTCTATGCACCATCTGGTTCGAAATCAGCCTATTAAACTGTGGTAAACCAAACCCAATCCCTTAAAACAACAAGTAAAAAGGGCTCAAGGTCCTTGTTTTTACTTGGGCCTGGGTGCTGTCCAAAAAGAACCCATACACCTAGTTAGTATTAACCCAAACTTCAGGGTGGTTTAGTGGAATTTTCTCTATTTCTAAATATTAACGGATGTTACATAGAATGTGTGTCACAATATTTATTGACTCCAATTTTATTGGAGTTCGTGTTCCTTAGAAACTCATTTACTTTTCCTAGGAACACGTTCAAATTCTATTAAATCAAGTCATCACCATTTTACTATGCTTTGCTTTTTATTAAGAATAATGCTAGAGGTGTAAACTATTTTACAAAAAAAAAAATTACAAATTGTTAATGTGGTGAGGAATTACTAATAAATAAAAAAGTGATATTAATGGTGGGTTTAGATGAAAACCATTAATAGGTTAGCTATATCAATATTTTGTAAAATTGTTGTAAAACAATTTGTGATTGTAGCATTGCTCTTTTATTAATTGCCTAAACAAGTGCACATTTGAAATGGGTATGGTCCCTAATTATGCCAAGTGGCGGTACTTAATTGGATCACTTGCCTAAATCTCACATCTTCTAGAACCCATCTAGGAGAAGGCTTAACAAATTTTGTCCTTAAAACCCCAAGCTTGCACAGCCAATTTGGTTCCCATGCACAGCCAAATATTTTCCACACCCACAACAAATTGCAAGCTGGCCAAATGCCAAAGAAAAAGCTATCTCACATCCCATGTGACCTCACCATCTTTTACAATAAAATAGGGCCTCCCATGCAAAGCAAGTTTCATCACCCTAAATATTTTCCACACACGTCTCTACCCTCTCCACAGAGAAACACCCAAACTCCCAAACAAACACTACAAAAACCCGAAAATACACAAAAAAACTTCTCACAAACAAAATCTGCAAAAAAAAAAATTCCTCAATCACATAGAAATCCAACCAAAAACCCAGCTCTAAACCCCTACAAACTTTATAGAGAAACACCCAATTCCCAGCCAAACACCACCAAAAATACCCAAAAAAAATGCCCTTGCAAACCCAAATAGAACCATAAAAATCCGTGTTAACCCATAAAATCAACCCCAAAATCTACACTCTCAAGCCCCACTGAAAACAACCCAGCAAATCGTCCAAAACTCTCACTGCAAATATCCTATAAAAAGCCAAGAAAATCCCACTGGAAAAACAGTCAAAACCCCACTGTCAAGCCCCTAACAATTCTCAGCAAGACCCAAAAAATAGTCACTGTAAACCCAACACTGAAAATTCCATCAGATACCAAGAAAAATCCCTTCATCCAAACCAACCAGAAAACCCATTTGGAAACAGCATCAACAGAGCATAAAAAACAATGAAAGGTAAAAGGAGCAGAAGCATTAGATAAATACCAAGACATGAAAGCAGAATACAAAGAAGGATAGAAAAAATTCAAAAGCAGAGAACCATACAGAAAATCCCAATGAGCTTCTCTCTCTCTCTCTCTCTGTTTTATTTCTTTCTCACTCACTATTTCTTCCTCACTAACATGATTTTCATTTTTTATTTCTGTATTCCTTTTTAACGAAACAGGATATGGAAGCAGAGCAGTAACAGAACATGGAAATAAAGAAATAAAGGAGATCAAATTCAAGAGTTAGAAAAAGAAAGTTTGAAGCAAGCAATTAACAGCCATCAAGGAGACAAGAAGTATGGGTAGTATCCAAATCACTCGTATTTGTCTCTATACTTGCATTTTCATCTATTCTGTGTGTGCATTATCACTTCCTGAAATTTTTTCACATACAATACCATTTTTCACAATCTATATTCTATACACACACAAAAATTTGAATTCTACATCATTCTCACTGTTACAATGCTCACTGAGAGACCAGATTTTCATAACAAACACCAAACACAAACAATTTCAATGCCACTCGTACAAAAGCATCCGCCCCGACTTAACATTCCATCCACAAATAAAAACACTGTAGCCAAATTAACGTTCAACCTATACACCTTTATGCACAAAAACAATCCCACAAGCATTCAGTCTGGGATTTTGATCTACAGAGTTTGAAGCTCCGGCCATGGAGGCCGAGAGAGAGAGAGTGAGATCAAGATTAGAGAAGAAGAGAGAAAACGGGCTGGGTTCAGAGAGCAACCACCATAGGAGGTGGTGGTGATGCAAGTTTGAAGCTCGGCCATGTGACCCGTAAGCTTATTTTCAGGGAGAGATAGAAAGCGTAGAGACTATTCAAGAGGTAGGGAACCCGGTTGAAAAAACACAAAGCTTGGGTCGGGTTGGATGTGTATGAATCTTCATGCCTCCACCATAGGAGGTATTGAAGGTTCTCCATCTTCTCCTCAGTAAAAGGCTTCATGGTTGCACCATTTTCAAAGAAAGAACAAAAATTTCTAAAACGCTTGGAAGGTAATTTTAGTATTTTACACCAAAAACTCACAAAAAACTTATTATTGTTTAGAATACTCTAATCTATTAGTTTATGTCTTTTTTTCTTTTTCTTTTTGAGAAAAACAATTAGTTTATATTTTTACTCCTTACAATTATTTTATTTATCAATTTAACTCAACTTTGATAAAATTGGTTTTTATAATTGTATTAAGAAATTTTTTGTTGCGTTAACATTTGCATTTATCTTCACTCAATCACTCCCATGTCCCATACCCCTTGTCTATGTTTTTTAGAATCAACCTTTGTTTAATTGTCTTACAGTGTTAACATTTGCTACTTACTAATTGACAAGCCCACGCCTCCCGTCTCCACTCGACAAATAACAAATTAAAAGCATATTCAGATTTAGCCACTTTACTCACAAATTCTGTCAAGAGTATAATTTAACATTATTTGCAAGAATAGATTAATCAAATTTATAAGTCAAGTAAGTAAGACGTAAGTAATTTTTTTGTCAAATTTGTTAAGATCTAAATGAGCTTTTATATCTTGAAGTTTAAGGTCAACAAATTTTCTACTTTTGATGTTGGGCTTACTATTTTTTTTCCCTAGATTTTAGATCAAATTAGTTTTTGTTGGGCTTTTTTTTTTATTTTATTTAATGTTTAAAAATGCTAAGATATTGTCAAGATAATCATATTTAAGCTCATTTCATCAGTTGGACTTAAAAAAATTTGGGATCAGGAATTCAAAATTTTATTTTAAAGGGTCAAAAAATTAATGTAAAAATATTATACATAATTATTTTTTTATTCAGCTCTTTTTCTTTTTCGTTTTTTCTTTGAAGTTTTGAACCCCCTAATCTTCACTTGGTGCCGCCCCTGTGACCACCCGGTGATGACTTTACCATTACATAAGGTAATGTGCCCCTAACAATAGTGTTCTTTTGTTTAGATCTAAATATATCCATCATAATATTAAAAACTGATTTCTATACTGTGCAAACTGCACATTTTTACAAGGGAAAAGTTTTTTTTTCTTAGAAAGATAAGGGAAAAGTTAAGATGCACTAAGAGCATTAGTTTAAAATATATTTTTAGAAATTTTTTATGAGAAAATGAAAAAAAAAATAGTTTTTTCAATTGCTTTTTATATTTCGCATAAATGTGATGTCAAAATTTTTCTAAAATAATTTATTAATAATTGCTCTAAGGACACCCATTAACCAGATTTTATAATTCGATTGAAACTTGAAACTTTATATTGAATTTATATTGGACATAATTTTTTGCAGAGTCTATGATCAAATGCCAAAGCCACGTTAGGTCATCTCTATGGGAAGCTGTGTAAATGAGGGGTGGCTATTGCCACTACTCATATATACTCCGTTGTTCAAGGCTATGACGAAATTGTCCCCATTAACATTTATGTTCCTAGAAGTCCTCCAGTTGAAGAAGAAGATAAACAGGAGGAAGGATTTTCTTCAATGGTGGACTGAGTGATTGTGGTGGGCCTTTTTGTGTCTTGGGCAGGATTGCTTCTGCTATGCCACGGCCCTATGATTCTAGGGTAAGAGATTCAGGACTAGCCTAACTGAAACACACCTTAGACCAGCTTGTGCACAAGTTGGGCCCTTCTTGTGTTGATGCATCCTAGCAAGAATCTTGAGTGTGTTCACGCGCTTAAGGTAGGAATAACTGTTACAAGTGTCATAGCATGAGGATACAATACAGTAGGATAACTAAAGCATATTTAACTAAAATACTTTCTGTTAATAATAATATGTGAACAGTTCCACAAAGAAAGAAGTATTAGAACATGATTACGGCAGGAATAGGTTAATAACAAGGTGTTATATTTATCATTAATCAACCATGGCAAGGAAAAGAGGAGTAGTTTGCTAGAGGAATGAACTTGACCTTTTAGTAGATTCAAGCCCAAAAGGGGAACTAGTCTCTAATGTGGGTAACCTTAAAGGGAATCCTGCTGTGGAAGTTACTCACTTTGGAAAAAACAGACCCAGATGACTTAATCTTAGATTCTTGGCTCATTAGAGAGTGGGCTATTGAGAGCGAGAGAAGTGGGTGACCTATTGATGCATGTTTTTACTCCAATCACTCATGTTTTTCTTCATTACTCTTGATTTTCTATTTTCTCTCTTTTCTTATACTCGTTTTCAATGTTTTCTTTCCTTTTTCCTTTTCACTCTCCCTCTCCTTCTTCCCTCATCACTGTGCATGTCTATGGCTTTTTATACTGCTTGTCGTGATTGGATTTGCCATTTTTACCCCTTAACGACTTTTGGCCTATTGTAAGTGTCCTTCTAGGACTGCCCACTGGTCTGTCGGCTGCCTAGCCACCACTATTATACTGTGTTGGTTGTGTCACTCCACATTTCTAGACAAAAGTGATTTTGTTTTGTTTTTACTCCCCCTTGGCATTCCCATCCATATAAGGGTTAATCCTCTCCCTTACCAACCCCTATAGCATGCATCTAGTGGCTCCAACTCATGTTTATCTCTTTTTGATGAGATGCCATCCCAACAAGACATTTCCCCCAAAAGAGCTTGAGCAAGAATCCCAAAATAGACTCCCCCTTTCTCCCCACCGCAAGACCACACCCTCTCTTACCTCTGACCCGTGGCCCACCTCCCTTGTATTGGCTAGGTACAGGTAAGTGGTGCCTAAGCCTTGTGTGCATGCCCTACTTCCATATAAGCCCATTACTTTTCTCTCTCTCACGTGTTTGCCATTGCCTTCAAGCTTGTCTGATCTTGCTACACGCTTTGGCGTTTGTTTAACTTTTGCAGCATGAATGAGTTCTTGAGTCTTCATAAAAAAACTCTCTCTCTCTCTCTCTCTCTCTCTCTCCAAGATTAAATTTTGTTAATTAGTTAGGGGAAGAAAAAGTTTTGTAGCTAATCTAGAGCTAGCCCTGTTAGTTACAAGGATCATTCTACGGTACCCCCTAAATCTGAACCCTTCATTTAGTATTGTCTTAATCTTGTCCGTTGATGTAATTTTAATGAGTTTTGGTTACCGGCTAAACAGGTTTTATATATAAACCAAAAATTATAACATTCATCATACTTTTCTCCTCTCACATTTGCCTCTCTAAACAAAACCCTCAAAATAGCTAAAACCATACAAGAACCAGACAGCCGCTCACCCACAACCTCAAATCGGCAGTGTTTCTTCTCATCCAATCCAACTCGCTAGCACCGCTCTCTAATTTCGTCTCTTCCAATCCATCCTCAAATCGGCGGCACACTTATATCCAATCCAACTTTGCAGCGCTTCAACTCTTCCCGTATGACTCGACAGCGCTTCTTTTCTACCATTCTAAATCGGCGGAACCACCCACAATCTTCAGGTTCTCTCTTTAAATATGATTAACGCTGATATGGGTTTATATTATTTCTCTAAACTTTGTGGGTTTATGCTATTATTGTTTTGTTTGAGTTTCGGTTCTTATATATTTGACAAATTAATCTTTACACCAAAGGGCTTGACAGTCCACCATTGATTGCCTGGATCACTACTGCCATGTGAAACAAAATTGTAATAAGGTTGTCGATGCTTTGGCAAAGAAATCTTGGGTTGGGCTAGAACTTCAGGTTTGGGTTGAAGACTTACCTGGGGACACTATCCCTCTTGCTCTGTTTGATGTTCATAGTTTTCTTATGTTTTAATAAAAGCATCGGTCTGTCTCACAGAATGGTTTCTCAAAAAAAGGAAAAAAACAAATAATCTTTACACTTTTGAGTTTGGGATGCGAGACGTGAAACTTGAGTGAGACGTGGGAACCCTTATCCATAAGTTGGGATAAGATTAGATTTGGTTGGGAGTGTGGGGAGGACACGATACTATGAACCTATGGACTTAGGAAATTTTTTTTTTCAACCACCTTGGTAGTAAGAACACCAATTTTAGTGTTGGTTTGTGCTGTATTTTAGAGTTAGTTTCTCTGAAATTTAGAATTTAAAAGAAGCCTGGTGAGTTTGCTCAGAGTTTCAGGAGCAAATATTTTATCTGGATGATGTTCACCATAAATTGAAGTTGTAATAAAAACAGCCTTCCTAATTAGATCATCTCCTATATCAAAATTGTGTCCCTTTTTTAGCATTAGTTTCTACTTTCTACTTTCTAGCAGGTGGCTCTGCATAGAGCCAGTTGGTGCCAAAGGCAAGGATTCAACTGGGAATTAGTCAGTAACAAAGCGGTCTCTCAACTTGAGTAACAAATAGTTGGTCCCCTAGCTCCCAAAGCATTTGTACATTACCGCAGAAGTTGTAGAGCAACACTGCACCTAGAGAAAGAGAATGTAGCAAGAGACAAAAACCAAAACCCACTTGCTTGTTTGACAAAGATATAGCTACTTTGACACCTTTACCTCAACAAAAATTACAGAGTACAGGGGAAGGTCATCTCTAATTCTGAATAGCAACAACAGATGCTACACAGATAGTTTCAGGTTCAGCCCAATGATTACTTTCAAATTAGGATTAGCTAACTATTTTTCTTTTTTCTTTTTTAGTCCAGTTACTGTGAAAAATCAGGTTAACATTATTTCTCATTGAAAGTTTATTTTAGTTTTTGTTTTTCCTAGGTGAGGTGAGGTACTCTGAATCAAGATGATACCGAATAAACGACTAACCATCATGATTGGAAATATTACTTTGTGAATTTAGGTCAATGTCATTTTAAGGTGTGGTCTCACCTATAAAAAGGATGAGTGCATAATTACCACCAAAAAAGAAACTACCCTATAGTAAGCACATATATCAATGCTTTCACTTGCTAGATTAAGATTGGGAATTGGACTGCTATGGTTGAGGATGTCTCATAGTGATATATATTTTGAATAAAATTGCATTGTTTATGCTTTTCCATTCATGATAAATATTTATTGAGGTTAACCTGCTTCCTCTTTCTGTTTTTGAATCAGGCTTATACACACATGTTTTAATAAGTGCGCTGAGAAAAGGTACAAAATTTTGTGTTAATTTCTTTCCTGCAATTTGCATGAACTTTTCTAAGTTGATTTTGAATTCACCTTTGAAGAATCCAGTTAACTTTTTTACGAAGTTCAGTAATTTTTTCTCTATATTAACTAATTGCAGTAAGTACTCATTTGACATCCTTGTGTAAAGAAAATGTATCAAATTGGTCATATTATCATTTATTATTTCAGGTACAAGGAGTTTGAACTAAATATGGGTGAAAATAGTTGCATCGATTGCTGCGTATCAAAATATTGGCATGTAAGTTGACAATCATATTCACATATGGTTGACACAGTACTTCCCATAGTATAAATTTTTGATTGATGTACTTTTTTTTGAGGGGGTAGATTAAATTTCTCATTATTTTATTACTCTCTTGTCTCTTGTTATAATTTGATTGATATAAAGTCATATCCATGTTATAATTTGCTTGATAAATTTGTAAATATTTTCAAGCTACTCATAGATATCCTGTATAAGGAGCAATGCAGATGTTTTAAATGTGGACTGACTCTCGTCTATTGTCATATTCTTTTGAACTGGATTTTGTTACGAAAAAGACAATATTTCAGTTTCTTCTTACCTTCAACCCCTCCACACCAGAAGTTTCATTTTTCCCCTTGGCCTTTCTTTGAATTTTGTTGTCTTGATGTTTGATTGGATTCTCTCCATCATGTTTCTGGCTTAAGTTTAATTTTATATCATCCATTACTTCCATGCTTCCTTCACATTATTTTATTTAGTTTATCAATGCGTATGTTATACTGATAATTCTGTGCACCATGCCATTAGCTTAGAAATATGTGTATAGTCTTTCAGCCTTGGTATTGCTTTAGAAAGGCCTAACCTTATAGTCATGGGATTTTCTGTGACATCAGTATTTGAATAGTGTGGGTTGCTTGCTGGTTCTATTTTGTTTTGTGGTAATTTAGTGTATGGAATTGGTATTTCATCACCTATGAATTATGATTTGCGTGCGATTACCATCATGTAATGGAAATAAAAGCAAGCTGTTTTGTGTTTTTGCCAGGTGACTAATCTAATCGGCCGGCTGCTAGGTTCAGGTAGGCCCCTAATGTGAAATTAAGGCTAGCTATTCTGAAATTTGCTCTACATTAGTTACGTGTTTACCTAGCTGGCTGCCAAAGGTTGATATTGGAATGATTTTTGTTTGTACCAAACTTTATGAGGTGGTTACCCCCCCGCCCCCTTTTTTTTGATAATCAGTCCAATCAAACTTTCATTAACTTGAAATCGAAATACAGTGGACTACATCCATTTGAACTTGAGCAACTATACTAGGTGTAGTATCCTCCACCCAGATATTACATACATTCAGAAATTTGGCTTACTTAGCCATGATATGAGCTGCAATATTGCCACTCCTACGGGTATGGTTAACCTCCCAAGCATTGAACTTCCTCAAATCCTCCAAAATTTCTTCAGCCACTTTTCTTATAGAACTCGGCATCCCACTCTGTTTCGCTAGGGAGTTTATCACCAACAGTGCATCACTTTCAACAATGATTTCTTTTCATCCGAGGTCCCACGCGAGCGCCACACCTTCCTCAATTGCCTTTGCTTTAGCTTCCAATCCACCCAAAGGCAACCTAAACTTCTTGCTCAGTGCTCCCATTATTTCACTTCTTTCATTTCTGATAACCACCCCGACGCCACAGCACTTAATATCATCAAAAGTTGCCCCGTCAGTGTTAACTTTGTACCAGCCCTGTTTTGGTGGCTTCCACGTTATCGCTTCAGGTGTAGTAGTGGTTTCCACGCACATGTTTACAGCTTTGTATTCCTTTAAATAGTTTGCAGCTTCCTTCACAATCACCTCGTGGCTTTTGCATTGTCCCCCATGTCTCACTTGGTTTTTGTTGTTCCAAAGGCCCACACAGTAGTTGCAAACAAGTCCCAGTTAACCCCTACACACCTATTTTTGATTTCCCACACAATGTCGATGAAATCACTTAGGGGGTCACTAAAAAAAGGGAGTTTTAACCTAGTACTGCACCACATAGCTTTGGCCATTTTGCAACTCCACAAGGCGTGTCTCAAAGATTCTCCCAACCCACACATGTCGCACCCTCCTTCCTTGCCAATTCCACGTGCTTTCAGGCTCAATTTTGTGGGCAGTATGTTTTTACATGCTCTCCAGAAAAGATGTTTGATTTTGTTTGGGCAATTCAAGCGCCAAGAAATCTTCCAAATATCCCTCATCCTTGTGCTGTCTGAGCTGCCCCATTCCTCCCCTCTACACCCTTCTACTTTCAGCACTTTTTGGGCCACATTGTATGTGCTTTTTACTGTGAATCTTTCATTTGAGGTCCAAGCCCATATAAGGGAGTCTTTCGGAAGTCTGACACTAACAGGAATACTCAGAATCAGTTCAACCTCATAAGGAAGGAATGTGTTTCTTACTTTCCCCACATCCCAACCCCTCCTATCTACATTCTCCAAGCTCGACACCAACTCCATTCCCGAGTGGGTGCCAACCGGGCTTGTCACTTTGAATGATTCCAGGGACGGAATCCACCTATCCTTCCAAATCCGTACACCTCCCCCGTTTTCTATGCACCATCTAGATCCACTATCAACCACCTTTTTCACTGTCTATTCGGGAAATATTTCGCTTTGAGCACTCTATGGACAACAGAATCAGGATTTTGCTGCATTCTCCACATTGTTTAGCCAATAGCACCAGATTGAAGGCTTTTAAATCCCTAAATCCTATCCCTCCCTCCGCCTTTGGGGTGCACAACCTCTCCCATGAGATCCAAGCCATTTTCCTTTTTATGTTTTTGGCCCCACCAAAAGTCTCGCATTAGGGCGTTCATCTCTTTGCACAATGTGTCCGGGAGTTTAAAACAACTCATCGTATATGTTGGCGTTGCTTGAGCAACCGCCTTAATGAGAATTTCCCTACCAGCATAAGAAAGCAGCTTACCCTTCCAACAAGCTATTTTCTCCCCACTTGGTCCTTGATTCGATTGAAAGCCTTTCTTTTTCCCCTCCCCATAAGCGGTGGCAGCCCCAAATGCTTTTCATGGTGCTGGACAACTATAGCCCCAAACTTCTCCTTCACATATTCCTTAATCTCCCTACTAGTGTTCTTGCTGAAATATAGAGAGGTTTTTTCCTTATTGAGTTTTTGTCCCGAGTCCCCTTCATAATCCTCAAGCACTTTTAAAACCCTATCACATTCCTCCCTTGTGGCTCTACAAAACACTATGCTATCGTCAGCAAACAACATATGAGTAATGCTTAGAGCTCCTTTTATAACAGCAATCCCCTTTAAATTCCCCTCCCTTTCCTCCTTTTTGATCATCGCTGATAGACCTTCAGCACATAATAAGAACAAGTAGGGAGATATAGGGTCACCTTGGCGTAACCCCCTTGATGGAGTAATCTTCCTTTTTGGTTCGCCATTGATCAGCACAGATTAGGACACCGTAGTTACACACATCATTATTAGAGATATCCACCTTTCATGGATACCCATCTTTCTCATCATAGCTTCCAAGTACACCCATTCGACTCTGTCATACGCCTTGCTCATGTCAAGATTTACGGCCATAAGAGCTTTCTTCCCTTTTTTTCTTTGATTGATGCAATGCATGGTTTCGAAGGCTACAAGCACGTTATCGGTAATAAGTCTACCAGGTACAAAAGCGCTTTGCGACTCATCAATCACTGCATCCAACACTCTTTTCAATCTATTAGCAAGAACCTTAGAGATTAGTTTATACACCACATTACACAAACTTATTGGCTTGAATTCCGTAATTTTTTGGGGGGATTTCACTTTTAGGATAAGGCATATATATGTTTCATTCAGACTACACGGCATCCTAACCGAATTAAGAGAAGAAAGAACACAATTAACCACTTCTGACCCAACAATATTCCAATAGTGTTTAAAGAAGATTGGTGACATACCATCCGGTCCGGGAGATTTTGTTGGGTGCATTTGCTTTAAGGCATACCACACTTCCTCAGCCTTGAAATCCGCAAGCAATTCTTCGTTCATGTCTATAGAAACCCGGGTAGTTATTGAGCTTAAGCTAGCCTCAAAACAGGTTGGCTGGTCGGACTTGTGAATGGTTTCAAAATAACCCAAAATGGTTCTCTCGATTTCCTCTTTATCTTCCTGCTAAACCCCATGCAAATCTTGCAGCCCAACAATCCAATTTTTCCTCCGTCGTTGGCTCGTTGTAGCATGGAAGAACTTTGTGTTTCTATCACCCCATTTTAACCAAAGAGTTCTGGGCCTTTGATTCCAAATCATTTCTTCTCTAACCTAAATCTCATTAATCTCCTTTCTCACCCTCTTAATCCCTTCTGCATTCCCATGTAAGCTGTCCTATAACTCCAACTGTTGAAGTTTCTCCTTTTTTTGTTTCAACATCTTATTAACATTCCCAAACTCCATCCAGTTCCATTTTTGCAGTTGTTCCTGACATCTTTTAATTCTACCCCTTATGCCACCTTCTGAATCCACATGATCCAATTCCTAAGCCCCCTCTATTATTTCTCTGCATCTTTCATCCCTTGTCCACATTGCTTCAAAAAAGAAACGTTTCCTCCCCTGTTTTTTGGGCTGTTTGCGCATGAGAGAGAGCATTAGCAAGCAATTATCAGAAATGGACATCACACATGCCTCACTCTCACCTCAGGGAATAATCTCAACCAATCCTCATTCGCAACCATTCTGTCAAGCCTAATCTTAGTGCCTTGCTCCCCATCCCACCCATTGCACCATGTGAACTTCTGTCCAATGAAGCCTAAATCACATAGCTCACATCGATTCAAACAGTCCTTAAACTCCGCCATCTGTTTAGCTTCTCTATCCAACCACCCTATTTTCTCATTTGATTGCGTAATTTCATTAAAATCACCAAACACTATCCACGGCATAGTATATTGATTTTTAAGGAATTCCAACAATTGCCACGAGATAAAGCGTTTACCTGAATCGGGGTGCCCATAGAAACCCGTCGCTCTCCATGGAATTGGTGCCGAGCTCGAATGGACTTCCACATCTAAATGGGAGTTTGAACAGCTTCTAAGTCTGATATCTGAGCCTTCCTTCCACATCATCGCTAGCCCTCCACATTTTCCATCACTAGGAACCGTAATGCCCTGTGTATACTCCAATTTATTTCTAATTCCCTTCATTTTACTCTCCCCTATCTTCATTTCTGTTAAAAAGACCAGTAGTGGGTCCTTTGTTCTCACCTCATCGGCGAGAGTCCGAACTGCCAAGGCCGACCCCATGCCTCAGCAGTTCCATGCCAGGATCGTTATAAGGCTCGGCGGTGCTGCCTCGCAGCAATCGCCTCTCTGCCAACCATCACTGTATCAACATTAGAGCTATGGCTAATTTGTTTACCTTCATTTCTACCATCTTTTCTGAGTTTTGTATCCAGCACATTTGGGTCTAAGTCACTTAAAGGGGTTTGGCCCTCATGCTTCAAGCTTTTAGGCCCTTTTTCCTCCCCTTTTGATTCCTTTTTAACCTCTCGAGCCAAACGTTTCTAGTGCCTACTGTTTTGGCCCAATTTTTCCTCAGTCCACCCCTTTGTTTCATCATAAACCACGGCCAACGGGCCTGATTCGGTCTCCAGGCCCATAGGACCAAAAGGCCCATTTTTTACCTCTAACGCTGGAGCCAGATTTTCTTTCATCACTACTTTTTCCCTCTAATCAATACTTTTGTCCCATGCCATGCTCTCTGTCCCATTTGTTTGAGATTTGGCTTGGACCGATGCATCCATTCCTAAAACCACCATCTTCTCTTCTTTCTTTTCAGCCATCCCATCGCCTATCCCATTTTCGTGTAATACTTGATGCTATCACAACTTCCCCAGCCTGAACTTTCTGCTGTGTCAGCGGGTTCTTCTCCAAGGTTTGCTTTCTCGAGCCATGAGCCTCACCCACCCCCAATGAGATTTCGTTTGCATTGATAGTCACCTTCCTCCTTTCCGGTTCAGCTCCGGCGCCCTACCACCTTGTATCTGCGTCCGCTCCTCTTCCCATACCCGTTTTGTTTTGTTCTTGCGCATATCTCCTTGTGATGTTGCCTCTCATCCATGCACCATACTGTAGCACCTCCCCCTCTATGCTCTTGTTTTCAACATCATTTTCTGGGCAATCTTTTAGAGCGTGGTTCAGCAAACCACACCGATAGCAGAAGTTGGGCAACCTCTCATACTTGAAATTGACCCACCTACTTTCCCCACCTTCCACCGTGATCTTTTTACCTCTAACCAACCTCTTGGTCATGCCTAAATGCACCTTCACCCTCAAGCACGTTCCCCATTGAACCCCAGACTCCTGGACATCTATCTCTTGGAGTAGAACCAACTGCTTTTCATAACTCCATGGGCACATATCCAAAACTTTTTTCATGTCCCTACCATCCCCGAATTCCACCAAGAATAGATCCTCATCAACTTCAGAAATTTGGGCACCCTTGTTGGGTTTCCAAAGCATTCTCATGTTTTTTCTAAGTGCCTCAATGCTTATACTTTTGTGAGCTAAGATCTTCATTAACACACAGTTCTTCCCAATCTCCCTTGCTACCTTGGTACAATTGAAATCAATCTCAATTCCTTCACCCTCTTCCTCTGTAAATGACAGTTTACTCCACAACCTTTCAAGCTCCTCTACCATTCTACTCCTCTACTTGATTCTACCACTATGTTGAGTAAGGAAAGACTCCTCTCAGAGAGAGAGGACCACCACACACCCTCACTCAGAGGGGCAGACTATCTCTTGCAAGTGGCTGCTCCTAGATTTAAGTCATAAAATTGTTAGCTCTTCATAAATGAAATATTATTCTTGGAAAAATCATCAGTATTTGTGATGATTTTATAACAAGTTGAATTGTTTTTGCTGCTGCTTGTTTCTTGGAAGTTTGCAAATGCATGAAAGGAATGGAGATGTTAATGCACATTAAGGGCCCACTTCCTTCCACCACAGAGCTTTAAAAAGTTCTATACGTACATCAGTGCCCTTCCACTTCTGCACATCTAAAGTTTGTGGTCATTCTAGCTGATCTCATTATGAAAATCCAGACTGAAAATGAATGTGCAATTCCTACATGTGTGAACCTTGAAGCCTACAATTGAATGACTCAAATTGCAAGTTAGGGAATCAAATTGCAAGCCTGTATAAGACATGTCAGATATAGGACGTTAATTAATGGGGCAAGAACAAGGTGATGCAGCCTAAGGCACCTATTAAAGGGACAAGAACAAGGTGATGCAGCATAAGGTACCACTAAATATGAGAAAAGAACTGTCACATGTGATGTTGGAACTGCACAATATGAGAATAGAACCGTCAAATCTGAGAAAAAAGTAAGGAAACCACCAAATGTGAGAAAAAAACTGTCACATGTGATATTGGAACTGCAAAATGTGAAGATGGAACTGTTAAGTGTGAGAAAACAGTAAAGGAACCACCCAATGTGACAAAAAAATTGTCACATATAATGTTGGAACTGCACAATGTGAGGATAGAACTGTCAAATGTGGAAAAAAAAAAAAGAAAAAAAGAAGGGAACCATCAAATGTGACAAAAGAACTGTCACATGTGATGTTGAAACTATACAATGTGAGAATGAAACCGTCAAATTTGAGTAAAAAGTAAGGGAACCACCAAATGTGATAAAAGAACTGTCACATGTGATGTTGGAATTGCACAATGTGAGAATAGAACCATTAAGTGTGAGAAAAAAAGTAAGGGAACCACCCAATGTGACAATGAAACTGTCAGATGTGATGTTGGTACCGCACAATATAAGGATGGAACCATCAAATGTGAGAAAAAAAAGAGAGTAAGGGAACCACCAAATGTGAGAAAAAAAACTATCACATGTGATGTTGGAACTGCACAATATAAGGATGGAACCGTCAAATGTGAGAAAAAAGTAAGAAAACCACCAAATGTGACAAAAGAACTGTCACATGTGATGTTGGAACTACACAATGTGGGGATGAAACCATCAAGTGTGAGAAAAAAAGTGAGGGAACCACCCAATGTAGCAAAAGAACTGTTATATGTGATGTTAAAACCGCACAATGTGAGGATGAAATAGTCAAATGTGAGAAAAAATGTAAAGGAACCACCAAATGTGAGAAAAAATTAAGGGAACCACAAAATGTGAGAAAATAACTGTCACATGTGATGTTAGAACTGCACAATGTGATGATGGAACCGTCAAGTGTGAGAAAAAAAATAAGAGAACCACCCAATGTGACAAAAGAACTGTCATATGTGATGTTGGAACCACACAACGTGAGGATAGAACAGTCAAATGTGAGAAAAAAAAAGTAAGGGAATTACCAAATGTGAGAAAAGAACTATCACATGTGATGTTGGAACAACACAATGTGATGATGGAACTGTCAAATGTGAGAAAAAAGTAAGGGAACCACCAAATGTGAGAAAAGAACTGTCACGTATGATGTTGGAACTGCACAATGTGAGGATGGAACCGTCAAATGTGAGAAAAAAATAACCTAGTGTAGCAGGTTACCTACTAGTAGGTACTGTACCCCTTTTTTTGGGGAGTACCGTAGAATTACTCCTATAACGTAACAAGTTTTTTCACTCTTTTTCTATAGACTAATTCTTTTCTTTAAATAAAATTATGCCGTTTATCCTTAAAAAAAAATATTGACACAAACACACCTTCTCTCTCACTCAAAAATAAAACTTGGATTCTCTCTTTCTATCCCTCAGCTATAAATATCTTAAAACTCTCTCTCCCAAAGCCTCAAGTTCTTTCTCTCATAAAAAATATAAGCTCTCTCTAAGTTGGTGTAATGATCAAATGGCTGCTCTTATACCAAGACATACAGCTTCAAAGCTAGCCTTGCTCTCATCCCAAAGTTCCACCTTGCTCCACACAACCCCTTTATCACACATGTCCTCCTCTCAGCCTCAGTTTCACTCATCGCCTCCTCCAAACCGTAGAAGCTCAATATCAAAGGTTGATTCACTCATGAATAGGGCCCAAACAAGGTCCATGTGGCCCGTGACTTTTGGGCTAGCCTGTTGGAGGATTCTGGCATTTTACCCCCTTTTATTTTTTTAATTGGCAAAATGCCCTTGTTTCGAAACTATATAGGCGGGTGCCCCTATTTCAATACTCGATGACCCTAAAATCGAGTTACTTAAAGTACTCGATTGGTTTAAAATCGAGTTATGCCCGATCAAACTTAAAAAAAAAAAAAAAAAAATTCATAAAACTCGAGTAAATGGAAATCGAGTTCTAAAACGTCACTATAGGGCTTAAAAACGTCACTATAGGGATAAAAAACGCCGCTATAGGGCCACTGAAACCTGGTATAAAAAATTTTTCCAGAAAAACGCCACTATAGGGCTTAAAAACGCCGCTATAGGTCTCCCTGAATATTGGGCGATCACACTTGTAAATATTTTTTGCATGGAACTCGATTTCCCTAAGCTCGAGTTACATGCAAATTTTTTTTTTTTTTTTTTTTTTTTTTTTTTAAGTTTGATCGGGCATAACTCGATTTTAAACCAATCGAGTACTTTAAGTAACTCGATTTTAGAGTCATCGAGTATTGAAACAGGGGCATATCCCTATATAGTTTCGAAATAGGGGCAAATTGCTAAATAAAAAAACAATTAGGGGCAAAAGGCTAGAATGTCCTAGCCTGTTGTGCAGTTGAGATGATACATGTCGGGGCCGGCAGGTACGATCTGGACAGATATGGCATCATCTTTAGGCCCAGCCCATGACAAGCCGATGTTATGGTTGTGGCTGGCACTCTCGCTAATAATATGGCTCCAGCACTTCGGAAGTAGGTTTTGATGATATAGATCTTTTTTTTTTTTTTCTTTTTTTTTTTTTTAAAGGGATAGTTTTGTTATTAGATGAAATTGTGATTCATTTTGTTTGGGGGATCGTATTGGTCTTTTGTCCAAAGGTCATTACCTAATATGGTATCATTTAATTGGGAGATTAAGAATGATGAATCATATATGGTTCTATACCCCTAATATTTAGACTGTCTCAAGAATCGAACTCAAAAACTTGTGCTTAACTGCCCATGATTTTATATTTTTATATATAAGTACGACAAATACTGGTCATACCAACCGGTACAGTGAGGTATTGAAAACATTGATCTTACTCTTACAAGGAATCACATATTTGAACCAAAACTCAATGACCATTCCAAGACTTTATCATTACACACGGCAATGTCCACCAACATTAGTGATCTTTTGTCTAGTTCTATGTATCCCCCATAACATTCAAAATTGATTTCTATACTATGCAAACTGCACACTTCCCATCTGGTATTAATATAAGGGAAAAGTTAATGAATACCTTAATAAAGCATTTATTTAGGAAATATTTTTAGAAATAATTTATAGGAAAATAAAAAAAGCAATTAATTTCTTTGAGTTTTTTATATATCTTAGAAATCTTTTATAGGAAAATAAAAAAGCAATTAATTTATATTTCTTTGAGTATTAAAATATTACTAAAATTGTTCATTAACAAATGCCATAAGGGCACCCGTTAACCGATCCCTTAGTAATTTGATTGGAATTTGAAATTGTATATTGCATTAATATCTGCCATAATTTTTGCAGGATCTATGATCAAATGCCAGAGCCACGTTGGGTCATCTCTATGGGAAGCTGTGCAAATGGGGGTGGCTATTACCACTACTCATACTCCGTTGTTCGAGGCTGTGACAGGATTGTCCCGGTTGACATATATGTTCCTGGGTGTCCTCCATCAGCTGAGGCCCTAATCTATTCACTACTCCAGTTACAGAAGAAGATTAACAGGAGGAGGGACTTTTTTTATTGGTGGACTAAGTGATCAATCGAACATATACTTGGCCTAAAGCTTTGCCCTACCATGATCTATATATATATATATATATATATATATAGCATGTGAACTGGTCTCTTGATGGTCTCTTATAGGTGCGAGGTGGTATTATGTGTGGCGTGTTGTATGTAAACATTCACTCACATTAGAGTAGCTCTCACACTTGTGGGGTACACACATTCATGCGAGAAAGGATATTGTATGCAATATATTATATAAATAATAAATCATATTGGACCTTTGTAAAGTTATGTTTCCCAAGGTGTTTTTTCTATGTAGCATATATCTTTTTTGAGAAACAATAAAGTCCAATAAAAAATCTGGTTGGTTTGCTAATGCCCTTTAGGCCTAGTGGCAGCTTGGTCCTTTTGTACCCTCTTATACCAGGATTCAATTCTATCCCCTAAAATATCAAGAAAAAAGAAATGCGGTTCATTTATATTGTCTACAAATATAAGAGGAAATTTTTGTGATCATAACCTTCTTAATACATGTATATTGCCTATATAATATGAGAGTAGCGTTTGTTCTATCCTACTTTCTTTAGAATGTATTTCATGGTCCATTTCAGCAGCATGGAAGCCTGAATTGACGTGGAGCTTTTGAACCTCAAAAACATTAATTTTGTAACGAGGGAAAATTCTAATAATTCTGTTTTTTTTTTATAGAAAATTCTGCTGAATTTGGCTAAAAAAATGCTGCAAGCGCCAATAGAAATAGTGTTCCAAATTGGTATTCCCCAAAAACACAACCAAACAACAAAATTGTCCAAATTGTTTTACTATTAAATAAGATTTTTGGGCCTGTCAACCAATTTGAGATGTTCCAATTAGCCAACCAATCAGATCCCTCCATCCAAACCCTACTTGGTCGACAATAAATACACGAAAATTCAAATTTTCATAAAGGAGTTTTACATACATACCCGTAAGATTTTTATCTAAGATTAGAAGGAATGCCTCATTTAAATTAAACCCAATCACAATAAAAAGAGTATAGTCTATCAGCCTATTAGGATAGAAACAAGAATAATTACAGAAGAAACAGATCCTATATTTGACTTACCAGGGCCGACCCTAGGCCTAGGCCAATTAGGCCATTGCCTAGGCCCCCCTACTAGAGAAAGGCCCCAAATTTGGTAGGCAAAAATTGTTTTTAAAAAAATATTTTTTTTGGGAGATATTAAAAAAATTTTAGTTTACAATTTTTTTTTTCACTATTAAGATGGCCCAAAGAATTAAGTGTCTGGCTGTGTCTAGGAGCTGATTAAAGTTTCAACTTATTTTAGAATTTTTAGCTTCTTTTTGTACTATTCATGGATCTCATTTTACTATTCAACTAGCTTTCAACGTTTTTTTTTCTTCTACACTTTTAGTAAAAAGTTTTCATTTTTAGTTAAATAAGTTGTTCCCAAACAGACCCTAAATAATGCTAGAGATAGAGATAAGTCAAATTTAAATAAATAGGTCTTACAAATAGACGTGTTACTAATCACAAGTAATTCAAATAGGAAAATGTTAAAAACACTATAAATTTTACTACATAATTTTTATAATTTGATACGACAATAAATATGATAGGTAGACTTCAACAAACTATTGAATGTATTTTTGAATGAATTTTTGTGTTTGGTGATATATCTTTGTAATTCTTGTGTTGTAAATTTTATAATATCTCTAGCATTTTTGTAAGCCTCATGTCACTGTTTACATCCGTTACAACATCAGTTTGTAGTAAAATTTGTTACAACTTTAGCATTTTCTCAAAAAAAAAAAAAATCATATTAAAAAGTAAAAAAAAAATGGATTTTAAAAAAAATATTATATATAAAATGCTAATTAAATATTATTTAAGTGATAAAATAAAGGCCCTATTTGAAGATTTTGCTTTAAGCCTCCGAAACGTTTGGGCCAGCTGTGTCACTTACCTGAAGTTGTTTGCAACACATCCTTACATTTCTATTTACTAAACAAATAGTTCAATCTATTATATTGTGCACCAAATGGAGACATATGTGGACTACATTCCCAGTTCTGAGATTTGATAAATATTACTACACTCCTGTTGAGCCACATCAGCAGCCATGTTATCCACTTATTTTCTATATTTTCTTTTCTCTATTTAAACTTTTCTTATCCCCTACTCTCAAAAAAAAAAAAAAAAAAAAACTCTTCTCCCTATTAATTCACACTTACTATTACATTTTTTCCAATCTTCTTCTCTCCATTTCATTTTGTATAAATTTGATATTGATGGTGTATTATAACACACTAACTCCAAACTCGTCCATAGAGATCGTCCAAGGGAAACAACAAGAGGAGCGAACGTAGAACTGCATGATAGTGTGCTCGTCCAGGCTTAGGTGATTTGTCCAACGTGCCTGGACGAGCTACCTACATTCTAAGTTCCCTATACAAGTTTTGGATGAGCTTTTCATTTTGCCCGGAACACGAAGGGGTATAATTCGTCACTATAGCCAATCACTAGTGACAGTTATGGAAAACACCCAAATAATGCAACTTCTATAGTAGTTATGGAAGTTACCTCCAAGTCTTCTAAAATTCCTCAACAATAGGAGCAGTTACCAAGCAAATAACTGTCCCAAGATGAGTGCTATATAAGCATTCACCAATGATAAGGTAAGGGATTCAGACATTTTCCACAAAAAATTAAAATCCCAGAAACGCTTCCTTTTTACTTGGAATTACAAACCCACTGACTTTACCATCGGACGATTCTTGGCCGGCCTCCACTGGTCTCCTCTGATTTTGTATTTGTTTTTTTAGGACCCAGCCTTAAGATCATCAACGCCCAAGACTTTCAGCCTACTAATTTCCAAGGATCTATCAGTTGGCACCGTCTGTGGGAAAGAGATTTTTTGCGCTCGAACTTCATTGTTAAGTTTTGCGATTTCTTTCTCCGACAAAGGGCTAAAATGGTTCGCACAAGATCAAGGGCTACTAGTCCAGGCCCTCAGGGGAGTAGAGACGATTCCAATAACCCCCATCGTGACCGTCAATCGGCACCTACTGTGCAAACATCTTCTATCCAAAACGTACAGTCCATGGCCGCTGCCATGGCGGAGTTAACCCGCCAGAATCAGGAGTTGGTTAGGGAACTTAATTTAAGGAGGCAGCGTCACGAAGGGAACACTGAAGGACAAGCCCAGAGCCAAGAAGATGGAAGGAATGTAGAGCCTGAAAGCCAAGGTACCACTTCACAGAGGGTGCCACATTTGGAAAGGGAGATGGACCAAATGAGGAGAGCTATGGATGAGATGAGGGAGAATATGAGAAGGACAAATCCTGTAGAAGATTTGGTTCACAGAACTGATTCCCCCTTCACGACTTTCATCAATGCTCACCCTTTGCCACCAAAGTTTAAGATGTCTTCTTTAGATTCATAGGATGGGACGCATGACCCATTTGATCACATTGCCACCTTCAAAACTACAATGCACCTTCAAGGGGTTCCGGATGGGATAATGTGTAGAGCTTTCCCTACCACCCTCAAATGTCCCACGTGAGTATGGTTTAGCAAGATACCTCCGAAAACAGTGATGTCCTTCGAGGAATTAAGCAAGTTATTTGTCAACAATTTTATCAGAGTTCAGAGGCACAAGCGTTCCTCGTCCAGCTTGCTAACCATAGAACAAGGAGAGAATGAAAGTTTGCAGTCCTTTATCACGCGTTTCAACAAGGAAGCCCTGACAGTGGATGAGATGGACAATAAGCTCCTCTTGGCAGCCTTTCATAATGGGTTAATTCTGACCTGTTCATCCACAAGTTATATGAGCAGGAGCCTCAAACCATGGCCGAACTCGTCCATTCAACCCAGAATTTTATGAATGCGGAAGATGCTATCATAGCCAAGAAGAGGAAGAGAGTTGAGAAAATGGAAGCCAACCCCTCGCGCCATTCAGAACAGGGTCCTCGTCCTAAGAAAGGACGAACAGAAGATAAGAAGGACAGAGACAAGAAAGCTAGCCCTTCAGCATGGAGTCAACAATACACGCCACTGAACATGTTGCTCGAACAAGTCCTTATGCAAATCAAGGACGATCCTTCCTTGAAGTGGCCAGAGAAAATGAAGGGAAATCCTAATAAGCGTAATAGGAATAAGTATTGTCGCTTCCATAGAGATCATGGGCATGATACGGAAGAGTGTTTTGATTTAAAGTAGCAAATTGAGAATCTCATAAAGCAAGGGAAGTTGAGAAATTTCTTTGGGCGAGATCACAAGGACGAGAAATTGAAAGGAAAGGTAGAAGAATCATCACGACTACCGCTCGGAGAAATAAGAGTTATCATAGGGGGAAGTTCAACAGGCCAGTCGTCCAAGTCAAAGAAAGCATACCTAAAGGTAGTGCAAAGCGTCCAACTTTCTAGACGATCACCAAGGGCAAGGACTATGGATGAGCAAGCAATCACTTTCACAGACGAGGATGTCGAGAGAATTCACCACCCTCATGATGATGCTATCGTCATCACCTTACTTATTGCTGACTACACGACCAAAAGGGTGCTGGTGGACAACGAAAGCTCAGTAGATATCTTCTATTATCCAGCTTTTCAGTAGATGAGATTAGGACGAGATCGGCTTCGCCTAGTGAACTCCCCCCTGGTAGGTTTTGGAGGAATGAAGGTACAGCATGTGGACATTATTTTATTACTAGTGGTAGTGGGGGCATACTCGCAACAAATCACCAAGGATGTGAACTTCCTTGTGGTAGACTGTTCATCCTCCTACAATGCCATAATTGGAAGGCCAACTTTAAATAGTTGGAAGGCTGTTACGTCTACCTACCACCTGTCGGTCAAGTTTCCAACAGAGTATAGAGTAGGACAAGTACAAGGAGACCAACTAGCAGCAAGAGAATGTTACTTGGCCATGCTGGCCATGGACAAGCAAGTTCAGACCATGAATATTGAAGAAAAGAGAGTTGTAGCAGAGCCCACCGAAGCGTTGGAAGATATTTTCTTAGATGAAAATAACCCAGAGAGGTGTACCAAGGTTGGAGCAAATCTAGAAGAGAAGATTAAGAAGGACCTCGTCTGTTTTTTGAAGAAAAATATTGATGTGTTTGCTTGTAGTCATGAGGACATGCCGGGTATAGATCCTAGTGTCATTACCTACCGTCTGAATGTATATCCTTCCTCCAAGCCAGTGCGACAAAAGAAAATGGTGTTTGCCCCTGAAAGAGATAACGCTATCAAAGATGAAGTTCAAAAGTTGATTACGGCGAAGTTTATTCGAGAAGTGTACTATCTGGATTGGTTGGCCAATGTAGTGATGGTCAAGAAGGCAAATGGCAAGTGGAGAATCTATGTAGATTTTACCGATCTAAACAAAGCTTGCCCCAAGGATAGTTATCCATTGCTGCGTATTGATCAGCTGGTGGATTCTACTACAGGCCATAAGTTACTTAGTTTTATGGATGCTTTCTCAGGATACAACCAAATAAGGATGGACGAGGCAAATCAGGAGAAGACATCCTTTGTCACCAGTCAAGGTTGTTCGATTATAAGGTGGTGCCCTTCAGTTTGAAGAACACCGAGGCAACATACCAGAGGTTGGTTAACCATATGTTTTGTCCACAGATTGGGCAAAACATGGAAGTCTATGTAGATGACATGCTGGTGAAAAGCCTAGACAAGGGAAAGCACTTAGATGACTTGCAGGAAACTTTTGACACACTTAGACGATACAATATGAAGTTAAACCCCAACAAATGTGCTTTTGGAGTATCATCAGGGAAATTCCTTGGATTTAAGGTCTCCCATAGGGGGATTGAAGTGAATCCTGATAAAATTCAAGCAATAATGGACATGAAGCCTTCATGAAATGTTAAAAAAGTCCAGTCCCTCACTGGACGAGTTGCTGCCCTTAACAGGTTTGTCTTTAAAGCTACTAACAAATGTTTACCATTTTTTAAGGTTCTTAAAAAAGTATTTGAATGGACCGACGAGTGTCAGAAAGCTTTCGAAGATCTGAAGGCGTATCTCACCATGGGTCCTTTACTAAGCCCGTCCATGCTGGGAGAAGAGTTGTATTTGTACTTGGCAGTCACCCCACATGTCGTAAGTTCAGCATTGGTGAGGGAAGAGACAAAATGCAAAGGCCTGTGTACTATACAAGTAAAGCACTGAGGGGAGCGGAAGGACGATATCCACTAATAGAGAAGTTGGCCTTCGCATTGATAACAGCTTCTAGGAAGCTAAGGCATTACTTCCAAGCTCATGTCATCAATGTTATGATGGATCATCCGCTCAAGAAAGCAATGAACAAGTTAGAAGCTACAGGACGATTGATCCAATGGGTTGTCAAGCTCAGTGAGTTTGACATTAGATATCAACCAAGGAATGCCATAAAAGCTCAAGCCATAGCAGATTTCATTGCAAAGTTTATCCCAAATTATGATGATTTAGATGAGATGGAAAATAGTAAGAAGTGGGTTGTCCATGTGGATGGTTCGTCTACACAGCGTGCAGGAGGGATAGGTTTGGTTCTACAATCCCCAGAAGGAGATAAATTGAAACACAAGATTCATTTGCAGTACCAAACAACTAATAATGAAGTCGAGTATGAAGCCCTTCTCAAAGGGATGGAATTGGCTAAATCTGTGGAAGCAAAGTCAATACTCGTCTTGGGAGATTCTCAGTTGATCATAGGCCAAGTAAATGGGATATATGAGGCTAAGGAAGAATGAATGAGGAAGTACCTTAATAGGGTGATGCGCCTTATGAAAAGATTTGAGGAAGCTAACTTCGTTTAAGTCCCAAGGGAGGAGAACGTAGAAGATAATACCTTAGCGAAAGAAGCCTCAGCAAATGAAGCCATGGACGAGTTTGATGAGATTCAGTATATACCAAGTATAGATATCCTAGAAGTACAACAAGTAGAGAGCAGAGGAAATTGGATGACCCCGATTATATCATACTTGAAGGACAGACGACTTCCAGAAGAGAAAGACGAAGCTAGAAAGCCGAGAGTAAGATCGGCTAGGTACGTTCTTATGGACGAGGTGTTATACAAAAGTGGCTTTTCTCAGCCTTATCTTAGGTGTTTAGCTCTAGACGAGGCGAACTACATATTAAGAGAGATTCATGAAGGAGCATATGGCAATCACTCGGGAGCCAGGTCACTCGTTCACAAGGTCGTCTGTGCAGGATACTACTGGCCAAATATGCAAGCTAATGCTAAGGCATATGTCAAGGTTTGTGATCAATGCCAACGGTTTAGTAACATCCCCAGACAACTATCAGAGTACCTCACCCTGATGATGGCCCCATGGCCCTTTGCACAATAGGGACTAGACATCTTAGGTCCCTTTCCACTAGGCACAAGGCAGATGAAGTTTCTAGTGGTTGGCATTGATTATTGCACTAAGTGGGTAGAAGCAGAACCCTTAGCTAATATCACACAACAAAATGACAAGAATTTCGTATGGAAAAACATTGTGTGCAGGTTTGGGGTGCCCAAAGTATTGATATCCGACAACGGATGACAATTTGATAATGCACTTTTTAAAGACTTTTGTGAACACTTTGGAATTCAAAATCACTACTCTTCACCCGCCCACCTGCAAGCAAATGGTCAGGCTGAAGATGCAAACCGATCCTTGTTGAAGATCATCAAGACTCGGCTTGAGGAGGCAAAGGGCGTATAGCCTGATGAGCTACCAGGTGTTCTGTGGGCATACCAGACGACGGTGAGAACCTCTATAGGGGAAACCCCTTTCAAGCTAGCCTACGGAAGTGAAGCAGTCATACCTGTAGAACTGAATATGGCCAACCACAGGGTAATGACGTATCAAGATAAGGATAATGATGAGCAACTCCGTTTAAGCCTTGATCTAATAGACGAGGTAAGGACGGATGTAGAGTAAAGGACAGCAAAGTACAAAAACCTCATGGCTAGGCAACATGATGCAATGGTAAAACCAAGGCGGTTCAACATAGGAGATCTCGTCCTAAAAAAGGTTTCTTTGGCAACCAAGAACCCAGCTTATGGGAAGTTGGGACCTAATTGGAAAGGACCTTATAGAGTTATCAACTATAAAAGACAAGGATCCTACTACTTGGAGGCCCTGGACGGGAGGAAATTGAAGTATCTTTGGAATGTTGAACACCTAAAAAGGTATTATCAGTAAGATATTAGATGGGACAAGCATGGTGTTAGACGAGACCTATCATTCTGGATGAGCCAGAGTTTATATTCTCTGTTGGGTTTAACATTATTTGTTATGTTTTTATGTATTATGTATTGACTCCTTAAAAGTGTATTAGTTTTAAATTAACTATAGACGACGTCATGAACTTTGATGTTTGTATAAATAAGGCATTGGCTTCTAAGCATGTGCCATATTTGTAGACAATGTTTATATATTATGAACGTGGTTTGGATTCTCAAATACATGTGATATATAAATTCTCTATAAATTCATTCGCAAAAAGGCTAAGGCCAAAGATGAGTAAATTCTCTGGATGCAGGGATGTAATAGAAAATGGAAATGGTGAAAATAAGCATCCATTCACTAAAGGATGGACGACCAACGCCCAAAAACCCTTACATAGTAAAGCTTAATTGTTCAAAAAAACTCGTCCTAAAACTTTGGATGAGGTATATGTACTCGAATTACATAAAAACGTCCAAAAAAAGGGACCAAATAAAGGGAAAAGAAATACAAGCAAAATGTTAAAGTCTGTCTTCAAGCGGGAGCATCAGCATTTGGATTGTTCTGAGGTGGTTGAGTACTGGCATCGTCCTCCACATTGATGTCTTCTGAACTCGTCTGGAGGAGGGAGCTTGTAGCAGCACCACTAAGGTTAAGTTTGATAGGACTGAAGTCAATCTCAGGGAATTTCTCAATGGCGTCCATACTAAAATCTTTGAACCCAGTTGCATAGTTGTGGTCCAGCATGTCAGTAAGTTGCTTGGACAACTTGAACTCTACAACTACGTCTCCCTTTGATTTTTCGAGAAGGGTACTCAACTCTTCATTCCTTTTTTGGAGGTGATCAAGATGAGTATCCTTCTCTATGACATCAGTCTTCAATTCCTCAATATGGTTTTGCAACTCCTTTGCCTCCTCCTTGGCCTTCGCTGCCACATCAGCCCATGTTTTGCACTCTTCCTTCACCTCCTGAACCCTCGTCTCCAACAAAATTCTCGTCTTGTCCAATTCAGTGGCTTGCCTGGACACTGCGATAAATTTTGACATTCCCTACAAAAAGGCCATTGACAGAAATGATGGTTAGACGAGGAAAGTATATGGTAACAAAAACAAAACAAAAATGAAATTACACACCTTAAAAAGATCATGAACACTAGAGTGTTCAAAATCCTTCAAGGACATATCATAACATACTGTTATGTCCTCATTAGATACAGCCTTTTCAAAATGCTCCCAAGCTAAGTCTTCATTTTCAATAAGATTCATGGGAATCTTTTGAGAAGGCTGGGATGAGGCAGGCGCAATAGTTTTGGACGAAGTAGCCTCAATTGGGGTAGACGAGTCCACATCAAAATTTTGGAGGGACGGCTGAGGTGCAGGAGGATCAGGTTGGATGATTCCTGCCTTAGACGTCCCATGCTTAGCTTTCTTCCCTCGACGATTGGGAAGATTTCCTAAGTCAAGGTTCTTCGACAAGGTTTTCCTCTTGTCCCTGGCGGAAGGACAAGCTTGAGACTGGGTCTCAAGACGGTTCCCCTCGTCCATAGCTTCCTTCCCCTTGTTTTCTTTCATAGTTACCATCCCCAAAAGTTATAAAATAAAAAATATAAATAAAAATAAATAAAAAAAAAAGAGCAAAAAGCATAAAAAAGTTTAACTTATACAATATTTATGTCAAGTAAAAACTTATGTCTACGAACTGTAACCTCGGGTGCAATTGCCTTGTCGGACGGTTCAGGACCAAGTCTCCACTTGGCAAGGCGTCTAAGGGTAACCAAGGAATGAAAATCCCTATCAACATGTAGACAAGCTCTATGGACGCGATCGCGGTGGAACTTGCTCAAAAAAGGGCGTCCAACACCTGTAAAACAGTAAATAAATAAAGGTTAGACGTATATAAATAAGTAATGATAATAATAGTGATGAAAGGAAGAGAAAAAGGGGAGGGGCATACCTTCAGGATGAAGGTTCCCTAAGTCCCCATCATAGGGGGCAAAAGTGTCCCTGCCAACGTCCACGGGGTTCCCAGCCCAGAAACTGGAGACAAAGAAGAACTCCATCTTCCAGTTTCTGTCAGATGAGGCTAAGGACCTTATTAGCCTACAGTTTGTATCCCTAGCTGTAAATTGATAAAAGCCTAGGGATTGGCTAATTTTTGAAGGCTTATAGCAGAAGAGGAACTCGTCCACAGTAAGAGGACGGTCCCCTCCTAATACTTCCCTCCACAAAATTTGCATAGAGATAACTAATCTCCATGCATTAGGGTTAAATTGACATACTGCTAAACCTAATCTAGTGAGTAACTCCCTACCAAAAGCATTTAAAGGCAATCTTAATCCACCTAAAAAAAAGCTTCATAGACGCCTATGCCAAAACAGGGGTTACCACACCATTCTCCACGGATGGCTAACTTGGGGTTAAGCTTGTCTGAAATTTGGCACCATCTCCTAAGATTGTTAAGTCTTTGTTCGTCAGTTTTTGAGTTAACACCTACTGCACAACTATAAACAGTTTCCTCTTCGTCCAAAGGACTGGATGGAGGGCCACTCGTTGAGGTGCTAGCTTGAGATCCAGAGGTTGCCCTCTTCCTAAGTTGTTCTTGTAAAACATTTATAGGGACTCCAGGGACGCCAGAAGCATACCTCTCGTCCATGGTATTCCCCCCACTACTACCACTAGAGCTACTACTAGAACCACTGTAACTACTGGTGTCCTGATACTCATCTATAGCTTTATTTATACTATTGCTAGACGAGGAAATAACCTCTTCAGGCATTTTTGAGGAAAACTTGAAGGAAAACCTAAAGACGAGAAGGAAAGGGAATACCTGGCTCTAGACGGAAGAGGACTATGATCGCACAGAAACCTCTAGACAAGAAGTGTCAGGAAGGAAAATTTTAGAAATGTGAAGGGTAACGGAGGAATTTTGCTATTTATAGGCAGCGGACTTTAGCATCTAAAATGACACAACCAACCAAAAGCTGCCACGTGGCATGTGTCTCAAGAAAATTAATCGACGTGACTAGTCACCAATGAGGCTGTGACACGTGGCACCTCAAATCATGAACATAAGCACATTTCCTCGGACGACTCATGGACAAGGGGGCAACTGATGGTGTATTATAACACACTAACTCCAAACTCGTCCATAGAGATTCTCCAAGGGAAACAGCAAGAGAAGCGAACGTAGAACTGCATGATAGTGTGCTCGTCTAGGCTTAGGTGATTCGACCAACGTGCCTGGACGAGCTACCTACATTCTAAGTTCCCTATACAAGTTTTGGACGAGCTTTTCATTTTGCCCGGAATACGAAGGGGTATAATTCGTCACTAGTGACAGTTATGGAAAACACCCAAATAATGTAACTTCCATAGCAGTTATGGAAGTTACCTCCGAGTCTTTTGAAATTCCTCAACAATAGGAGCAGTTACCAAGCAAATAATTGTCCCAAGATGAGTGCTATATAAGCATTCACCAATGATAGGGTAAGGGATTCAGACACTTTCCACAAAAAATTAAAATCCCAGAAACGCTTCCTTTTTACTTGGATTTACAAACCAATTAACTTTACCATCGGAGGATTCTTGGCCGACCTCCATCGGTTTCCTCTGATTTTGTATTTGCTTTTTCAGGACTCAGCCTTAAGATCATCAATGCCCGAGACTTTCAGCCTACTGATTTCCAAGGATCCATCAGGTATCATTTTTCTCATTTAGTCCATATTTTCCCCCCACAAAAGTGAGTACTCTCTCTCTCTCTCTCTCTGGATTTTTGTTCTTTCTTATACCTCTAATTAAGGTTGATGGTTCTTTTTTCTTTCTTTTTTAATATGTGTTTTGGTATTGTATTTTTTTCTCTCTAATTTTCCATTAGAAAGTCTTCTCTTTCCCTTCTATAGTTTTGATTGAATTTTGGTTTGGGTTAATACTTAGTTTCTTTTGGAAATAGGAATTTGAATATGCCTACCAATTGTTTGAGTAATAAATTATTATAAAGTCTATTATTTTATTCATTTAGTTTCATTTTAATTTTGGCTAAGATAACATTGGAATTTTGTGATAAGTTTTGATTATTGTGATAATTTCCTTATTCCTTATGAGATGAGAAATTTGAATAATAAATTTGAAACTTATAAAGTTTAGTTGCATATTAGGAAAATATAATACATTACAATAGAAGTTAGAAGAATATGGTTCACCTTTAAAAAATATTAATCAAACATACAAAAAGATAATAAAATGATACATTTGTAAAGATAAAAAGTTAAAAAAAATACTTGTAAAAATCTTTTAAAAAAATATACGATACTAAAAGTAATTGTTACTTTTTATATATTACACCTTATTTCATAATATTTATTTCCCACACATTGTGTGGCTCTGCGGCTAGTTTAAATTAAACCCAATCACAATAAAAAGAGTATAGTCTATCAGCCTATCAGGATAGAAACAGAATAATTACAGAAGAAACAGATCCTATATCTGACTTACCTGAAGTTGTTTTGCAACACATCCTTTCATTTCTGTCTACTAAACAAATAGTTCAATCTATTATATTGTGCACCAAATGGAGACATATGCGGACTACATCCCCAGTTCTGAGATTTGATAAATATTACTTTAATTACTTTGATTTAATGTTATCATGAAAGCTTGAACGCGAAAATTTAATGTCATCAATGTTAATCGTGAAGGTTTGAAGGTTCAGAGAGGACGAAAAGGATAGGTTTTATTGAAAAAACTTTACAATGCCACAGAAGACAGGGTGTTCATATGAACAACTTTACACAAGATACTGACTGTTGGTTTGAGATTGAGAAGAAATCAGTATCTTGTGTTGACCGCTGGATTGGCTTTGTGCTTGATAGTGATGTCCAACAGCTCAATCTTGACTTTGGATGGTCCTTATATAATGATAATTTAGGATATTATTACTTGTCTCACAATGTTTTGGATGCTAATTAAATCCTTAACTGGGTTAACTCTGTCGCTTGAGTCTACGTTCTTCGAAGTTGGAATCACCCTACTTACCCTCTTTGAAAGAACTGTCTCTGGATTTAATTGATGCAGATGATCAAATTATTGAAAACCTAGTTGCTGGATGTCCTATAATAGAGTACATGATATAATTGTGCATTGTAATGGGTTTGAAAGTATAAAGTTGTACGGTGTTCCTAGACTCATGGCATTTACACTAGAATTCAACTGGGAACTTGAGAGGCTTGAGATTGAAGCATCAAATCTTCATTCTTTATGCATAAGAAACCAGAGGCTAACATCCAAGCTCCACCTGCTTCCTTCTAAAAATATAAAAATGTTAAGTATACGTGCATCAAACATAACAGACAAGTGGCTTCATGACCATCTTTTGGGACTTCCACTACTCGAGGACCTACAACTATCACAATGCTTGGAGTGGGAAAGAATAACGATTTCAAATCATCATCTTAAGTCGTTGGAATTAACAGATTGCCAGCATCTAGTTGAACTCAAGATTGATGCTCCTAAATTATGTAAATTCCTATATGCTGGTTGTAAAAACTAGAAAATCTAAATAGAATTGATAGGATTTCATTGATTGAGAGAAAATTACAAGAAATGGAATGAACGAATAATACATAACAGTTACTCTATTTTATATACACAAAAAAAAAATATAACTACCCTATAATTGGCGCCAAATTCTATTATTTGAACATTCTAGAATCTGTACACATGGCAAGCTTGAGCAACAAACTCCTGGATTTGCGGAACTAAATCCTTCAATGCTCTTGGATGAAGAACTCGTGATGTGGCATGGCTTCAAGCAGTTCCAACACTTCTGTGCTTATCAAGTCATTTGATGCAAGTCTTGTGCTCTGAGCAGTGCACTCCTTATCAACAGATGCTGCCTTCGCGGCTTGACCAACACACCTAGCATTAGCAACTGCTGCACTACCTGCTACCATTGTGGCTTGGCTAGTGCATCTCACATCAGCAGCTGCTGCACCACTGGCTACCTTCATGGCTTTGGTTATGCACCTCTACTATGAGATGTTGCTTGCACTTTTAACACTCCCCCTCAAGAGCACAGCTCTTGCCTTTTGCTCTTCCAAACCTATATGAAGATAAGCCACTGTAGAAGCAAAAATATTAATAACACCTAGCCTTCTGATCAGTTTTAAAAAACTTTCCACTCCTAATGCTTTGGTGAACACATCTGCCAACTGATCCTTAGTTGATACATAGAAGGTTTTAAGTACACCATCAAGAATCTTGTTTCTCACAATATGACAATCAGCTTATATATGTTTTGATCACTCATGAAACACTGGATTTGCTGCTATATGAAGTGTTGCCTGGTTATCATAGTACATCAATGCAAGCTTATCATGTTTGACATGTAAATCTTGTAGCAAATGCAAAATCCAAGTCAATTCACAGGTAGTTGTAGCCATGGCCCTATACTCTACCTCTGCACTAGACCTAGACACTATGCTTTGTTTCTTAGACCTCCAAGACACTAATGCATCACCAAGGAACACACAATAGCCTATTAAAGACTTTCTTGTGTCTAGGCATCCTGCCCAATCTGCATCACAGTATGCTTTTAAGTGCAGATCAGAGATAATGGGGAAGAAACCACCTTGACTAGGTGTTCCTTTAATGTATTGAAGAATCCTAGTGGCTGCTTTCATATGTGGTGCTCTAGGTTGTGCCAAGAACTGGCTAAGCCTATGCACTGCATAGGTGATGTCTGCTCAAAGTCAAGTACATGAGCTTCCCAATAAGCCTTCTATACTGTCCAAGATTAGAAATCAAGTCGCCACCTCCATTGGATAACTTCAACTACTATTCCATTGGGGTTTGAACTGGTTTACAACCTGTCATACCAGTTTCTTCAAGAACTTCTAAAGCATACTTTCTCTGGGTTAAGTTGATCCTAGTCTTATTCCTTGCAATTTCTAATCCCAAGAAATACTTAAGTGACCCCAAATCCTTAATCCCAAAATTCTGATCTAATACTGACTTGAGAGAGGCAACACAAGCATGATCATTACCAGTAATTACCATATCATCAACATAGACAAGAAGGGTAGTGAACAAAGACCCTTTGCTATGCATAAACAAGGAGTGATCTACCTGAGACTGAACAAAACCTAGCTGCTTAATTGTTGCTGACAGCTTTGTGTACCACTGCCTAGAAGCCTGTCTCAAACCATAAAGAGACTTAACCAACATACACACCATAGGAGCAGTTGAAGAAGTAGAAGAAGAGGCTGAAACACACTCCCCCTTACTGTGAAAACCAGGAGGCAAAGTCATGCAGACCTCTTCATCCAAATCTCCATGGAGAAAAGCATTATTGATGTCCAATTGGTGTAAAGGTCATTGCTTGGTAGCAACAAGAGCAAGCAAGACTCTCACTGAAACTGTTTTAGCAACAGGAGAGAAGGTTTCAAGGAAATCAAGTCCTTCCCTTTTGGGTATAACCCTAGGCAACCACCCTAGCTTTAAACCTCTCAACACTACCATCAAGATTAAGCTTCACCTTGTATACCCACTTGCAGCCAATGGGAGACTTACCAGGAGATAAACTAGTCACATCCCAAGTATGACTCTTCTCAAAGGCTTGGATTTCTTTGTCTATGGCAGCCCTCCAAAGAAGATCTTGAACAGCTTGGGAAAAGCTTTGAGGCTCTTTGGGACTAGAACTGACTGCCAGCAAGTAAGAGTGATAACAAGGTTCCAAATGGGAATAGGTAAGGCACTGAGCAAGATCATAAGTGGCACTAGCTGCAACAGCAATACAAGCATAGTCCTGCAAGCAGGCAGGAGGTTTAATGTCCCTAGTTGACTTCCTAAGAGGTACTAGAGAAACTGAAGCAACTGGTGGAGAGGAAGGTGGCACCTAATCAGAACTAGGCACTTCAACAGGACTAGAAGAAGTAGCATTAGAAGGTAAAACAATAGGAACAGGTTGAACAAAAGTAGAAGAAGAAGGAACAACATCAAAATCGAAGGAAGCAGAATCAGGTCTACTAATGGGAGTAACAAAACCATCAATACCAACAGAGCAGGAAGCTTCAACAGTAGAAGGAACAAAGGGATCTGCGACATTAGTTGAAACATAAGCAAAAGGGAAAGAGTTTTCATGAAAAACCACATCTCTAGAGATGAACACCCTATTAGTAGTCAAATCAAGGAATTTATATCCCTTAACCCCAAAAGGATATCCCAAGAAAACACATCTAACAGCCCTAGGTGCAAATTTAGATCTGTGAGAAGAAAGTGTGGAAGCAAAGCATAAGCAACCAAAGACTTTTAAATGTGCATAACTAGGTGGATGACCAAACAACACTTCAAAAGGAATCTTATTTAATAAAGCAAATGAGGGGATTCTGTTGATCAAATAAACAGCAGCAAGAATAGCATGACCCCACAAATGCAAAGGTAAATGAGATTGAAACATGAGAGCTCTTGCCACATTCAAGATGTGTTGATGTTTCCTCTCAACAATAGCATTCTGTTGTGGGGTTTCAACACAACTTTAATGATGCAAGATGCCCTTCTTGGCAAAGAAATCTTTCATGAAGAATTCAGTACCATTATCAGATCTTAAAGTTTTAATTTTATTAGAAAATTGGGTTTCCACCATAGTGCAAAATTGTTCTAAAACAGATTGTGTTTGTGACTTATGCTTTAACAGATAGACCCAAGTGCACTTGGAGTAATCATCAACAATGGTTAAAAAATACTTGCAATGATCAATAGTAGAAATTGAGAAAGGTCCCAACAAATCACAATGAATCAATTCAAAGCAAGAATTATTTAAATTAGAACTTTTATTGAAAGGTAAACGTTTTTGTTTAGCAAGTGGACAAATGTCACAATTAAATTTCTCAACGAAAGTGGAACAAGGTACATCATTTGGTTTTATTGAAGCCAATTTGGCATTGGACATATGACCCAATCTGGAGTGCCAGATATGAAGCTGTGAACTATGTACAGAAGCTAAAATAGAAGATGTAATGGAAGGTGTAGAGATGTTGCTCTTGTCCAGCAAGTAAAGTCCATTGCATTCTCTACCCAAACCAAGTGTGCTCCAATGAGCAAGGTCCTGGATAAAGCATAAGTTTCCAAAGAAAATAAGGCAATAAACAATGGACTTGGCTAGCTGACTGACAGAAATAAGATTGAAACTAAATGATGGAACACATAGAACATTATGAAGGGTATGGTGTTTTGAGATTTTCACAATGCCAACATGAGTGACTGAAGCTACTTCTCCATTGGGCAGATTAACAAAAGTGTTTAAAGTAGCAGTGATAGTAGTAAAACATGTAATGGAATGCACCATATGAATAGCCCTTGCGTCTTTGACCCAATCAGTGGCATGAAAGACCTCTCTATCAACTACTTTGGTAGAAAAAATGGAATGTCTTAAGGAATGAATGAAAAGGAACAATGAATTGGTACCTGACATGGTGTCAACAAAGGAGGAATTGACACTATCTGAAGGTGAAATGGATGTGGAAGTCACACCAGCTGCAGTAGGCACACCAGGAGCTCTAGAAAGCATGCTAGAGACAGCACCACTTGTTCTAACAATTGCAACATAGTGATTAGTACCTTGATCAGTACCGGGATTGAAAATAGCAAGCAATTGCTCACACTGTGCCTTAGAAATGGGACACTGAGTAGATGCATTGGAAGGGACTTCAACAGCTTGGCCTTGAGGATATGAAACTTGATTAGCATTGGAATTTGGCTTGCCTTTGTGCTTGTAACCTGGTGGATATCCATGAAGCTTGTAACACTTGTCCACAGTGTGTCCAAGCATGTTGCAATGGGTGCACAAAGGCCTTTCCTTCTTAGGTCCACCTTTGCTGCCAAAATTCCCTCTAGTGTTGGCATACATTGCCACTGAATCAGGCTTAGGTGTGAAGGCAGAACCATGACCAATGCCTTTGTGAGATTCTTCTTGGAGAACCAAAGCATACACCTTGCTCATTGATGGAAATGGCTCAAGCATGAGAATATGACTCCTTATAGTCTCAAAATTCTGATTGAGCCCCATCAAGAACCTTATTACATAGGACTTCTCATGAGCAATACTCAGAATCTTAATTGCTCCACAAGTACAAGCTGGTAAAGGTTCATAATGAAGCAGTTGATCCCAAAGCTTCTTGAACTTAGAGTAATATTCAGTCACTGACAACTGACTCTGAGTTATCTGTGAGATTTCTTGTTGAAGATTGTAAATCTTTGGTCCATTTCCATGTGAAAACACACGCTGCAACTCGAGCCACATCTCCCTCGCAATCTCAAAATACATGATGCTGCTTAAAACATCAACATGCATAGAGTTGATCAACTAAGAAAGCACCATTATGTTACAACTTTCCCAATCTTCGTACAGAGGAGAATCAATTTCAGGTTTTGCAATCTTGCCATTCCCGAATCCTATCTTTTTCTTGGTAGTTAGTGCTAGAACCATAGCCCTAGACCAAGATTGATAGTTCTTCATTCCCAAAAGTGGTTGAGTGACCAAGATATTCCCTGGATTCTCACTTGCATTAAGGAAAAATTGATTGGGAGAATTGGCCTTTGTGTTAGACTGAGGCACTTGTTGTGTGGATTGATTGTGCGCAAGATCAGAATCACTTCCTTCTGCAGAAGCCATTGATGCTATTTACGAGCTTGAATGAAGCTTCTAATGAAATTGGAAAAGAAAAACAAAAATTCTTCAAGATTCAGTATCAACACGGATGAATCAAGTCTCTGTGAACCAGAATTCAAGAATTTTCTCAAAGAAATTTTTGTTTAGAAAGCGAGAATCTTTTGGAATCAAAAAACGAAACTAGGAAATCAGTATGAACTATGCTAGTAGCTCTGATACCATGTAAAAACTAGAAAATCTAAATAGAATTGAGAGGATTTCATTGATTGAGAGAAAATTACAAGAAATGGAATGAATGAATAATACATAACAGTTACTCTGTTTTATATACACACAAAAATATAACTACCCTATAACTGGTGCCAAATTCTGTTATTTGAACATTCTAGAATTTGTACACATGGCAAGCTTGAGCAACAAACTCCTGGATTTGCAAAACTAACTCCTTCAATGCTCTTGGCTGAAGACCTCATGATGTGGCATGGCTTCAAGCAGTTCCAACACTTTTGTGCTCATCAAGTCACTTGATGCAAGCCTTGTGCTCTGAGCAGTGCACTCCTTATCAGTAGATACTGCCTTCGTGGATTGACCAACGCACCTAGCATCAGCAACTATTGCACTGCCTGCTACCCTTGTGGCTTGGCTAGTGCATCTCACATCAGCAGCTGCTGCACCACTAGATACTTTCGTGGCTTGGGTTATGCACCTCTGTTATGAGATGTTGCTTGCACTTTTAACACTGGTATTTATTAGAAGTACTTTTTGAAAAGAAATGTAACGCAAGGAAGAAGAAATAGAAGAAAAACAGAGAAAGATTGAAGAGAGAATTTGATGGAAGAAAATTCTGTTATTATTCATTACTTGATTCAAATACAAGTCCCCAATATATATAACTATAACCACCTCTGTAAAGTGTGGAGCAACCTAACCAATCCTATTTCAATGCTACTATATCTTGATACGTGGACATAAACAGTAATAGACTCATCCCTCTCTCAACTACACTATGCTACCTGTAGTTTACCTCTTATTTCATCTATACTACAGGTCATTTACAAGCAGCTTTATCACCAACTGTGTCAGCAACCTTACCAATAGCAGCATCAGTAGCATGTGCCTTCACATCCCCCCTCAAACTGAAGGGAGGAACTCCCATCAGTTTGTGAGCAAGATCTAGAAAACGTGGAGAAGATGTTTGAAGCTTACCATTACCAACATGAGTCACAGGTAACTCCTGCCCATTACCAACAGTAACAGTTTCATGACCAATAGTAGCTTAAGAGGTCAATGAAAGCTGAGAGAGATTAAGGGTAACATGATCAGAACACCCTGTATCAGTAAGCCAACTTGATGCATTTGCTGAAGTAGAATTGGCAGTTGCTGCCATAGAACTAGCAGCCATTGATGCTAGCTTGGCTGGAGCATGTCTGCCTTGATAGGCAAAATTCATGCGATGATAGTAGTCCAATGCAATATGACCATTCTTGCATAAATATGACAAGTAGGTCTTGTATTTTGAGATTGATTGTGAGATTGAAATGACGGAAAACTAGAACCACCCTTATGCTGAGATTATGGTTGAAAACCTGGAAATTGAGGTACATTTGCACTTCCAAAGGACTGACCATTGTTAAATCCAAAATTAGGACCAAAATTATTGAATCCTCTGCCATGACCCCTTTGATTGCCATTTCTGCCTCTACCTCTATTATTATGCTGATTAAAACCACTTTGAAGGATCATAGCCTTAGCTATATCCCTAGTTTTATCCCTAATTTCAAATTTCTTCTTAAGAGCCCTCTCTTCAGCATTCAACAAAGTATTCAATTCTTCAATAGTAACCACATCATTATGAGTCCTTATTGTAGAACAGAATGCACTATATTCATTTGGTAATGCTTCTAAAACTAAATGTATGAGCTCTTCTTCATCAATGAAAACAGCAACAGAACTCAATCTATCCCTAGCTTCTTTGATTCTTTGAAAGAAAGTATCCATACTTTCAGGACCTTTCTTAATACTCAGTAAGTCATTCCTTAAACTCAAAACATGAGAACAAGATACAGAAGCAAACCTCTTTTCAAGCACATTCCAGACTCCCTTTACAGATTTCTGACCGACGGTGATGGCAAGAACTGATGGTGATAAAGTGGAATTGATGAAGGTGAAAAGAGCCTGCTTTCTGCTTTTCCAATTGAGAAACTTTGGATTTGACTCTCTAGTGAAATTTCCAAAACTATCTTTCAAGAAAGGATCTGGAGCTACGCACGAGTCTTCAAGAAAACCAATCATAGCATAAGCTTCAAGAATCACAACAATCTGATGTTTCCACATAATATAATTGGTGAAATTGAGTTTCACTATCATCATGCTATACATATTTGATAAGAGCAACAACGATGGATTCACCAAAGGACTTGTAGTCGTAGTGGTAGAAGGAGTTGTTGAAGAACTAGAGCTCGGAGCAGAAGCCATTAATGGTGGCTCTAATACCAAGAAAAGCAATGTAATGCAAGGAAGAAGAAATAGAAGAAAAACAGAGAAAGATTGAAGAGAGAATTTGATGGAAGAAAATTATGTTATTATTCATTACTTGATTCAAATACAAGTCCCCAATATATATAACTATAACCACCTCAGTAAAGTGTGGAGCAACCTAACCAATCCTATTTCAATGCTACCAGATATTGATATGTGGACATAAACAGTAA